>OX439143.1:129730514-130277958 GCA_949318255.1 Pollenia labialis | reverse complement strand
GGTAAACATATTCTAAGAGCAACATATTATGATAAGATTCATGATTGTAGTCACCATATTACGATTGTTATTAAATCATATTATGACCAAATATGTTCGTAATATTACATCATAATATTTTTCCCTTAACCATATTGTTATCCTGTTAATCATAAAACGTTAAGAAGTTATAATATTACTGTCATGGTAATCATAATAAGTTAAGAAGTAATCATATTACTGTCATGGTAATCATAATAAGATAAGAAGTAATCATATTGTTGTCATGGTAACCATAATAAGTTAAGAAGTAATCATATTACTGTCATGGCAATCATAATTAGTTTAGAAGTAATCATATTATTGTCATGGCAATCATAATAAGTTTAGAAGTAATCATATTATTGTCATGACAATCATAATAAGCTTAGAAGTAATCATATTATTGTCATGGCAATCATAATAAGTTGAGAAGTAATCATATTATGATGCAAAGTGATATGAACTGTTATACATACATTTCTTACATCATTGGAAAAAAATACTTATGATAAAATAAAAAACATAATATAGTTACTGTAATCTTTTAGTCGTAGGACGCAATTATTTATAAATTATTTTATGGAGTTTTCATTATTTTTTTCTTAAAATAACACAAAACTTACCAGTAATGGTTAATATTTTGCACTAATATTTCACAAATTTTTCCACCACTTTAAGATTATTAAATTTTTTTAGAAAAGATATTTTATTTTGTGACACTACAACCCTTTTTAATGTTTTTTTTAATGGTTATTTTGTTATTTCTTTTTTAATATTTTTCTTTATTTTTTTTTTAATTTCTTGTTTATTTTAATGGTTATTTTTTTATTATTTAGCCACTCACTAACAAATAATTCGATATGTTTATGTAAAACACGACACAACTGATACAAAATTATTTTACAAATGGCGATACCAAAATATTATTAGAGTAACGATATTTTGATTGCATCTTAAACTTATTATGATAAATGTATATAAAGTTATCATGTTATGGCTATTAAATATCATGTTATGGCTGTGAGTAATATAATATGTTTTGAAAGTAATCATAATTTAGTTGTTAGAAAAATAATTATTTTTCGGTCAACAATACTCAAATTTATAATTGCGATAAACATTAATATGTTTACAGTAACTATAATATTGCTGATATTTAATAAAAATAACAATTATTTGTGTACAACAACAATATATTGTTACAATAAACACAGTGTGGTTGCCGTAACCATGCCCAACCATATTTTTTCCCTGCGTGCGATCAGGGCAGCTTAACTTAGCGAACCCAGTGTTCTGTATACAAAAGTGGAGAACATTCTTGCGCCCAAAAACGTTTTCATTATAAATTTGCAAAATTAAATAGTCCTACAAAATATATATTGGGGTTTTATCTCCCAAAAATCGTTTTTGTTTTTCTCTGTACAAAGTTTTGGGGGGCTATTTCATTATTTTTTTTGGGGGGTTATATTTTAGGGGGTTACGTCATGCCGTCAAGGTACGCTATGTAAGTAATTGCAAATTAATATCCCCAGCAAGGTTTTTGGTACAAAATCTTAGCAAATTGTTAAAAAGAGAATTGAATAAAAACAAGTTTATAAAACAAACCTAACCGTGTCCTAAATTATATGCCCGCCTCAATTTAAACTTTTGGTAGAAATAAATTCAGGCTTGCAAGGAAGCCTTAGCACACATTAAAAATAAAGTATTGACATTTATTTTATGTAAAAAAAAACAAATTTGTTTCTAATTCTTATGCCAAAAATTTAAAATTTAGAAAAGGTGTCCTTAATTGTTTGCACATAGCTGTATATATGGTACTCCACTAACTCAAATCGGAATTTTGTTTGATTCTCTAGCAGGATAGGATGAGTAGCATTAAAAACGATTGCATATAAACAATGTTAAATAAAACAACTTAAAATCAGTCAAATGAAACGACTTCCAACTATTGGTCAATGCAAAATCAATGAAAAATACATAAAAGTCAGAAAAACAAGGACGATCTTAGTGCCCTTTAAAGTTAATGAAAATGACACACGAACTTCTTTCACGCTCAGAGCAGCTTTACGAACAAAATAACTAAATAAAAACAAAATGTTAAGACGAATTTTCGTTATGTATCCATCATTACGAGTGAAATTGGTCTGTTCATTAACGTAGCTCCCTGCCTGAAATTTTACTTTAAGGCTTTTTATATTTATTTATTTGAATAGTAACTTAAGCCTAGGGTGCACGGAAGGTAAAAAGCCACATTACACAAAGGCAATTGTGGCTTTGTTATGACATCAAAATTACGTCAGAACTACATGCGCATGTTGATTTTTACATTCCGTGAACTCAAGGCTTTAGACTTTCAGCTCGCTGTAGAGAAACAGACCAGTGACTTAGGCAGAAATCAAACCCCCAATCCTCACTCTGGTAGACTAGCCCTCCACTAACTAGACCCCTTCTATATTTACTAGTTGGTCCGGCTATGAAAATTACAAGTAAGACGAAAATTGAATTTTTTGACCCCAATACAAATAAAGGGATTTTGCATTATCAGCCATACGGAATGAGCTGGAAATACTTCATCTGGTGTTTATAGTTTTTGTAACTGAAAATTATTCGCGGCTAAAATGGCAAATCTCTTTCGACAAGCCATAATACTAATAGGCATTTTCAAGACAATTGGATCTTCACTCCGGAACGACCAAAGTCTTTTTTGCACAAAGATTATCAACTCCGCAACAGCTGTATCAAAAAAAAAAAACTACTGACAACAGCAAACCTGTAACAACATCAACAAATAAAATTTATTTACCCACTTACAACTGCAATTCGAGTCGGAAAAAACTCCAAACAGATAAACTCACAGTTTATCATTGGAGTTTGACCTAAACTTTGATATTGTTGCAAATAACACTAGAGTATTTGTAAATCTCATTCGCTTTACAGTTTAATTTTAATAAGTCTTTGGGAAAAGGTTTCCTGCTGATCTGCCCTAAGCAACCAGTTAAATTACCATAGGAAATCCCTCATATCCCAACGATAAATTTCAATGTATTTATAAAGAATTAAAATTGGGAATTTAGCACATCATAACAAAATCTTTTTAGTGAATTAAAAAATTTAAGAAGATTTGTTTATAACCTGTAATGGCTTCAAAATACAGCCTAATTTCGGCGTTCTACAGTACTTTTCGTTTAAAGTCACTACCTTTTTAAGTCACATTAGCGATATAGTCCATTTTATCTTTATTTTCTGCCGCTATCAATTAAAACATTTGCCATAAATTTCATCTATGAGCGGCTAGCAAAGGCAAAAGTAACGCATGTTATAGGCGTTGAAACATGTTCCAAGTTCATTTAAGTTTTCGAAGCCACAAACCATAACCAGTAAACATTTTTGCTTGCTTTTTCAAAATTACTAGCTTCTTTCACTCATTATTTAGCAGCTTTCTTCTTTAACTACTTATTTCTGGATGTATGCAGATAAAAAAAAGTTGACTTGCTTTTGAATGCGTTTATTTTGGGACATCCCTTGTAAAATTTATTCGTTCTTTTAGTAGAATTGTAAGTAGTGCTTTTATGTTTTTCTGATTACTCAACACATTATTTTGTAGGCGAAGTTTTCACTTGGATATAAAAGCACTAACCTTTCAATCGTTGAATTTTTGTCATCAACTCTCTACTCGAAAAAAATAAGTTTTTTTCTTTTCAAGAATGAAATATTTTATTATTATATTAACTATTTTTAATACAGTATGCAACTCTGTTGCAAGCCAATAAGCCAGAAATATAATAAAAATTCATTCTTTATTTTCTATATTTACATAATTGATTATATTCGAATTCGGTTATATGGCATACACGTATGTGAAATAGGTTTATAGTCACATAAGCGATGTAGTCCACGATTTAACTACAACTATTTTTTCTTATTCTTAAGAAAAGATTGCAACATTTTTAACTAGCCAAATATAGCATTCTACGTTGTTTTTCTTTAATGGCCTACTCAATTGTTCTTTAATATTGCTAAAACTTTGAATTTATTTTCAGTGTATAAGTAAAGACAATCACTTTAAACAAACATGTCTAGTTGTTTTGATCCTCTTCACCAAAGGTAAACTGTATATATAAGTTTGTCATTTCGTTTGTAATTTCTTTAATATTAATGTTAGACCCTATTAAGTGCATTTGTTCTGGGTCCTTATGAGTAGCGAAGCAGACTTTACAATGTCCATCTGTCCGTGTGTGTGTTGAAATGGGTTTTCCGAAGACCCCAGAAATGCTGAAGAATGGGTTGTTATATATTTATATCGCATATAGTCCCGAAAGGATTTCTGTTGAAATTCGGCTAAATAAGTCCACAAATGACTGAGATATGAACCACGACTTCCGCTAATTTTACCCGAAAATCCCTTTTTCTTGTTATCGATACATCTTGGTTATCCTTACACCACATCCAACAATTATGGGCGGTATCAGATAAGTTGGCGTGGCACTTCTTACACCAAAATATTATATATTTCTATATAGCTGGAAAACGGCATGTGCCAAAGTTTCCAAATTATGTACAAGAATCTTGGTTATCATAACACAATATGTGGCATGAAATAGATTTCCCACTTTTTTTTCAATAATTTTAACAACTACATTAAACTAAGCCGTTTCCTGTTTCAATTTCACAATTAAAGGGTTGTGAACAACTTTTCCACCTGAGAGATCAAGACCGCCGGAGAGATCTAACAGTTAGCTGGGTTATTAATACACAACCTATATAAAATGGGCGGGACTGGAGAAGTGGGCATGACACCTCCCGTTCAAAGACGTTATAGGTTTCTGTAAATCTGGAGAAGGGCAAGAGCAAAATTTTGCAAATAAGTTAAAAAAACAACATCCGACAAAATGTGGGAGCAATTGAAGAATTAGGCGCAGCACAAAAAAGATTTATTTATGTATTTCTAAAAAACGGTATTTTTATTACTTATCGGTTTTTATCGCACCATTATTGATGGCATAAAAGATTCGGAATTGCCGAATATAGCACTCTACCTTGTTTAATAGAAAGTGGTCAATACGATAATTTTATAAAAAAAAAACTACCACATTAAAAAAATTATTTTTTACACCTTTAAAATAATTTCTTTGATTTTACGTATTTTTTTTAAGATAAATGTTTTTTTCTTATTTATTCAACTATTTGGCCAAGAAACCTGTGAAAAAAATAAACAACACACAATAAATGATTAACGTGTTGCTTTTAATTGTATTGAACATGGGAGTTTATGTAAAAAACTAGCAAAAACCAAAATACACAGAAACTCACACTTACACACAATTACAGCTACAAAACCAAAATACAAAATAAAAAGAAGTGATATCTTCGTGCATGCCGAATCTTAAATACCCTTCAACGAGAAATCGAATATTACAGGAGTGGTTTTAAAAGGGACTCTGTATAAAAAAAACATGACCTCGCTGTATTCCAATTCGAAATTAAATTGAAATAAAATATCGTGATATGTTTAAGAAATATTGTTAAGCCTATCATAAATTGTGGATCTCGTTCATAACAAAAATCCGGTAGACTGATTTCTAGTTTTAAAAACACCTAAATTAGACAAATACTTTAATACAAATAATTAAATGCATCTAAAATAGCTTTTCGATAGGCCGCTTTATATGGGACTAGAATTTTTCTTTTCCCGGTCTTTTTTAATTCCTGAGAAAGCGTTATAAGTTACCTAATTTCCCAGGAAATACCGGAAATTTCCGCATAATTAAAAACGATGCAAAATATTTTAAATTTATTCAGGCTTATTATTATGAAAATGGGCTTTCAAATCAAAATGAATATCCCGCACTTCGTGATTCAGTGATGAGGCACATTTTCACTTCAGTGGATTCGTCAATAAGCAGAACTGCCGCATTTGAGCGAATGATAATACAAGAGTGATTGACGAATACCAATGCTGCCACAAAGACTGACTGTTTGGTGCGATTTTTTGGCTGGCGGCATCACCGGCCGTATTTTTTCCAAAATGAGACCGGTCAGGCAGTTAGTGAGAATGGTGTTCGCTATCGTAAGATGATAACGAACTTTTTATGGCCCAAAGAAGAAGAAGATATGGATGTGGACGATATGTGGATTCAGCAGGACTGAGCTGAAGCTGCTCATAGCAAAATTACATTTATTTGTTTAAATAAAGTTCTAAAGAGTTCCTTCCCTCCTCCCTAAACGGCAAGGCTGGATCCGCACCTGTGTCCCCATCATATCTGGGGTGTTCGGTTAACTAATTTCCACACTCGCACAGACAGACGGGCATTGTTTAATACACTTTGCTTCTTTTAAGGACCCAGAATATACATATATAAGTACTTTAAAGGGTCTAAGATCAATATTGTAGAAATAACAAATGGAAGGACAAACTTAAATATCTCAGTTCGACCTGTTGTAAAGGGTTAAATAAACACAACAAGCTTTGTGGACTTTAAGCAAAATCAAAAACAATTTGTTTACTTGTTGTTGTTTCTAGTGTTTTATAATTTTCGTAATGACTTTTCTTGCTCTAAGAGAGTGGAAGTGATGGGAGAGGAGAGGAGAGAGCTGAAAATAAACAAAAACAAACCAGAGAATGAAATTTTTTTTTTATAGGCCGTTGTGTGCTATTGAAATTCAGCCTGATCGTTGAGGTATGAGCAAAATACCACTACTGCCTCTAATTTAAGCCATAAATCCCGGAACGGAAGGAGCCAAAGTTTCCAAATTAGGTACAAGCATCTTTATTATTAAATTGTGTGCAGATTTGGGTAAGTGAGCGCAGCACAATTAGATTTATTTATATCTAGAGAAAGGTAAGAGAAAAATATTCCAAATTTGATACGTATCTCATTATCGTTGTCATAAGGGCCTCGCGAATTGTCGGTCGTCAGGTTTAACGTCATCAACTTAATCCATTTATTCCTGACTAAAGGACTATTTTGTCAAATAAACTATGCCCCAAATTAGGGCTTTTTTAAAAATCAAAATCGGTAAAACATGTTAATTAAGCCCTAAAGCTCTGTTCTACTTGATTTGCTACAAATGAGAACAAAGCATTAAACAAAAAACAGCTGTTTTCAACAATAGAATTTTGTGAAAAATATTTAATAAAACAATAAAATTTTAAAGGTGAAGGTAAAAAAAAGATTGGTGGTGTTTTGTCTAAGCTTGGATATCGCTGCAAATAAGACTTGAGTGTTTATAATTAGGATTTGCCTTACAGTTTTATTTGTATAATATCTTTAGGTTTTCCAAAGTCTTTGGAAAAACGGGTTTCTGATGATCTGGCTTCAGCAACCATGAATTGTGCATACCCCAACAATTAATTTTAGTGCATTTATCAATAATAAAAATTAGAAATTTAGGACAAACTAAATCTTGTTAATGAAAAATGAAGTGGTTTTAAAGAAATATTAATTAAAAAAATTATTTATTATATTTACAAATAATTTCGCTTACCATGACATTTGGGGTCGCATAATAAGGATTTAATAGTCTGGAGTAAATTTGTATCAAAACTATAACGTTATCGCTCGCTTGCATTATTGATCGATTTGGCGCACTGAAGATTTTAAGTGGGCGAAAATCAGTTGTTTGGCGTTGAAAATGCAAACGAGCGACAACGGCGGACATTTAATATGACGATTTGAACGATTTGTTTCCCATGATTTTATGTTTTCTAAAAAATTGTAGCTGGCAACTATGAATGAAATAGCTGTATGTACGAGAACGTATGGCGAAGTAGAATATACAACCCCCTGTTTAACAGAAAGATAATGAGAGCGAGAGATGGAAAGAGAAAAAGAGAGCGTGTGTGTTTATAACGACTTATTATTTATGATTAAAGGAATCCAACGAGAGATTTAAAAAAAAACTATTGTATAATTTCGAGAGAATTTTCCACTTTTAGAGCAACATGTTCAGGGAAAAGCTTTCTACTACCCTTAAAGCTTAAATGTTTTTATGTAAAATTCCGTTATTCACCACTCTATAAGTTAACGTTAAAGAAAGTTTCACTTTTTTAGGGGCACTTTAATACATTTCAAAGGCAAAATTTCTATAGAAAAATTTAAACAATGAATGAAAAAAACGAATTAGAAAGAAAGAAACTTTTCACAACGTTGCGAATTGTGGAGCCAAACGGACGTGTACGGAGAAGTAGTTAAATCTAAAACGAGAAGTAAATTATATGGAGGAAAATAAAATAAAAATAATGAAAACATATTATTTATGTAAAGTAATAAAATCATAGTAAAAACCGAAAATAACAGCAAAGAAATAAAAACCCGAAAACAAAGAGAAACTGTGGTAATAAAACAAAATTAAATGGTAATAAAATGGTTTTTTTTGCTAACTAAGCGGAAAAACGAAGCAACATCCAAGTAACAACATCTAATTAAAAGAATTTCGATAACAAAAAAAAAAAAAAAAAACAAACAAATAAATTATAAAAATTAATTAAAGTTTAACAAATACAATACGATTAAAATAAAATCCAGAAACAAAAATCATTAAAAATATTTTTAAATTTTCTAATTAAAAAAAATCAATAAATATTTATATAATTTTTTTTTTACAAAACTTAAAAGTTGGAAAAGTTTTAAATTTAAAGTTTTTAAAGAATACTTTAAGCATTTAAAATATTTTTGAATTTTTAAAATTTTTATCAATTCAAAAAATATTTTTTTGTCAAAAAATTTTTGCTAAAGGCCCTAAAGTTTAAAATAATATTGAGTGCTAAAAATTGTATTGCGTGTGTATTTGTGTTAATATTACCAAACATTTTTTTAATGGAATTATTTTACTCCATTTTTGAATCCTTTTTATTTTTTTAGTTAAAGCAGTTTTAAAACTGTTGCGTTTTTGTATTGAATAACAACAAAAAAAAACAATAAAAAGAACGAAAAAAAATAATAAAAAACAAGTAAGAAAGTATAGTCGGTCACAACAGACCATTTGATATCCTACACTACAGTATATCGCGATCTAAGGACAACAAGGTTAGGTGCAAATGGGTCTTAGGTCGCTATGCAAAGATAATTTTCGAGAGTGTACACTATTTGCGACCCATGGGCAATCATGGACCCTCCAGAACAAATATATACTATGAGGTTAAGATTCAAGCTAAAGTTCTTTGTGGAGAATATTTGGAAAGGATTTTATATGGGACCAATGGTTAATTTTAGATCCACCAGCTCAACGTACATAGTGGCTATCGTAAAAGTTATTGTCGCCAATTTATGTATCAATACAAACATTTATATGCAATTTATGACACTATTTTGGTTAGGGCCCCACGCTCCTTATATGATCAATGGGAACAGATGTATATTAACATATTTTTAGGAGTTATATTTCTCATTATTTTCAATAGACTTCGTGCTTACAATTGACACCTATGTACCAAGTTCCATCTAATTATCTTCAAAATTGCGACCAGTACTTTGCGCATAAGATTACATGTACAGACAAGAAGCCAGCCAGCCGGACAGACGAACGGACATCGTTTTATCGACTCAGCAAGTTTTTCTGAGTCTATCGGTAATACTAAAAGGTCTAGGTCTACAACCATTATTTTTAAGTGTTACACACATCAGCACAAACGCATAATACCCACTTCATTATTGTGGAGTACAAAAAAAAACACACAGGCACCCTCACAACAGGAAGTAGTCCCATGTTTGAAAATAAGAATTTTTGAATCCTTAATTAAAAATTTCTAAATTAATACAATTTAAGTGAAAAGGTTCTATTCGGAATTCGCCAAATGTTTGAATAAATTCGATTAGCCAAATCGTTTTGCATTTTTTACACCTAATAAAACATTTTTGCAAAATCTTATATTTATACTTCTCGAAAAGTTTTAAAAACAAACAGACAGAAGGACCAACAAAAAAGCAAAATCGTCTTTTATTTTTATAAAAAAAAGTTGATAAAGTGTCAAAAACAAAATTAGCTGTTGATTAAAAACTTTATAAAATGCAGCTTAAATTATTATATCAAAAGCAATTTTTGCAAAGATTTTATTTTATGGGAAATTTAACAAAAATTGGTTTTTATAGGACATATTGAAAAAAAAATTTTAGGAAATATGTATCGCAAAAATTCGCTTTTTATAGGAAATATTGTATATATTTAGAAAAATTTACAAAAATTAGCTTTTTATAGGATATTTTTCAAATATTTACTTTTTATAGGAAATTTTGCAAAAATTTGATTTTTAAAGGAAATTTTGAAGAAAGTTTATTTATATAGGAAATTTGGCAAATATTGACTTTTTATAGGAAATATTGCAAAAAAATTTCTATTTTAGGGAAATATGTATTGCAAAAATTCGCTTTTTATATGAAATTTTGCCAAAATTTTGTATTTACAGCAAAATTTACAAATATTACCTTTTTATAGGATATTTTTCAAATATTTTCTTTTTATAGGAAATTTTGCAAAAATTTGATTTTTATAGGATATTTTGCCAAAATTTGATTTTTATAGAAAATTTTGTAAAAATTGGATTTTTATAAGAAATTTTGCAAAAATTAGAAATTTATAGAAAATTTTTTTAAAAACTAGATTTTTATAGGTATTTTGCACAAATAAGCTTAATTAAGGAAGTTTTGCAGAATATTGCAAAAAAAAAATTTAGTTAAAGGATATATTGCGAAATTGTTGTATATATAGGAAACATTGCAAAGATGTTCTATTTCTAGGATATAATGCAAAAATTTTATTTTTATAGGATATTTTACAAAAATTTGCTCTTTATAGGAAATGGAAATTTTGTCAAAATTTGCTTTTTATATGAAGTTTTGCAAAAATTTGCTTTTTATATGAAGTTTTGCAAATATTTGCTTTTTATAGCATATTTGGAAAAATTTGTTTTTTATAGCAAATTTTGGAAAAACTTGCTTTTTATGGGAAATTTTAAAAAAATTTGCTATTTATAAGAAATATTGCAAAAATTTGCTTTTTTAATGACATTTGGAAAAATCTACTTTTTATAAGAAATTTTGGAAAAGTTTGCTTTTTATAAATTTTGCACAAATTTGCTATTTAAAGGAAATTTTGCAAAAATTGGTATTTAAAGGTTATTTTGCAAAAATTTTCAATTTTACAATAATTGGGTTCGTATAGGCTATAATTTGGTACTTATAGCAAAATTTCCTTTTTATAGGAAGTTTTCAAATTATTGACCCCTTTCACACTCGGCAAGTTACTTGCGCAAGTCTCTTGCGTAACTCTTGGCTTGTAGACGTTAGCGGTAAGGTCGGTGTAAGGAAAAAAAATTTGTACAGACTTTGCTGTTCTCGGCAAGTAACTTGCCTAGCCTGAAAGGGGTTCTTGTTTTTTGCAAAAATATCTTTATATAAAGGAAGTTTTACAAAATTTTACTTTTTTATAGAAAATTTTGTTAGATTTTTTATTTTATTTATTTAATTTTTTTTATTTTTATTTATTTATTTATACTTTAAAATAATTTGCAATATATAGTGCAGTGAAGGGCAACACACATGTACTATCACATTTATGCTTGTGTGGGAAGCAGCTGAAAACGAATGACGCTCATCAACAAGATATGACAACAAAGCAACAGCCGAACGTACATTGTCACAGACCACACGAAGAAGTTTATAGTGCACATGTGTCGACGTCACACAAGCAGATTTTTATATTCCTATGCGCGCGTACATAGGATTTGCAAAAGTGCCCTTCACTGTTGTAGTGTAGGAAATTGTTTAATAATCATACGCCTCAGTAAAATAACAAAGTTATAATTAAATTTGTTATTAATCATACGCCACAAACTGCAATATAAATATAAGTTAACCCCATATTCATAAAAAATATTTTTGATTTATAAAAGGTTTATTGAACAATTATCCTATGAAAATGTGTTCAATAAACCTTTTATAAATCACAAATATTTTTAATGAATATGGGGTTAAGTTATAAATTTTAAAATTATTGATCTACATCTTCATATATTTGGTCTTAAGCATAAAGGGAGACATATGAAATTTTAAAATTAACAACGATTTTTGCAATATTTAATTATTTTTTAAATTAAAGATTAAAGACTTTGGCCTTGATATTTTTCAGAATACATTTTAAATTGGCATAAACTGGCACTCATTTCGTTCGATTTTCTTTATTTGTTACTATTTTCATAGTCTTCTTTTATTTCTGCGATATTATCAGTCACTGTTTTTGCTTAAAAAAAAACATAAAAAAAATATATTTCTTTCGCTTTATCAATTCTACTTGGGATTTTTTTTCTTTTTTCTGCATTTTAAAAGAGAGCTATCAAAACATTTAAAAAAACGTCATTGTGTATGTGTATATTTATACATATGTATGTTTGTTTAAGTGTGTTTGACGCCGTTGTATCAATTAAGCGAAATAAATAAACAAAATTCTCCATGTTTATTACTTTTGTGCCAAATGTCTTCTACTCTCCAATTATTTTACTCTCTAAGTGGCAACTTTTTTTATAGAATTTGCAAATAGCAAAAACTTTTTTTAATTAATAATTTTTTTTTTAAAGACACACATTTGTGGAAATTATTCTGCCTTTTACTGGAATTATTTTGAGTTCTTGCTTTTTATTGATATTTATTGTTGCGGTTGTTGGCCGTTTACATCATACACAAAACACTTGTATGGTCGTTAGAATTGTTCAATGTGGTTACAACGAAATAATGAAACTTAAATGCGATTTTGCAATAACGAAAGAAGAACCAAATTGGTTATGGCCATTTTTACTTTTATATGAATCAATCAGAAAAATTATAGAGAAACAAAATTAATTGAGGTTTAGGAGTTTTAAATGAGCGATATTAAAAGAGAAAATGGAAACAAAAAAATTTTTGTCTGGACTTTATGCAAAAAGGCGTCTAAACTTTTTAAATATAGTTATCCAGACTATATAAAATCATCTTGACTATAAATCTATCGTCACTTTAAATGCAAACGGACGTAACAACATTTTTCTTTTATTTATTTAATAAAAACATTACAAAATCAATAACAACAAGATGTTCTTGGTGTTTAAACTTCTTGAATTTAGTCGCAATTTTTGATTGCAGGGATCATGAAGTTGTAGTTCAATAAAACGAACAATCAAAAACTCAATATCGAATATTTGTGTAGTTACGTCCGTTTGCATTTAAGGTGATGATAACTATGAGCATTCTTGGCTTTGTATTATTATTGCAGAGTAATCTAATGCACTGTAGTTTGTACTGGGGCTATTTGCTGTTCACCCAGACTAGCGGTGTAGAGAAGATTCACATCTCAAGAGTCAGATGCTGCTTAAACCGCTCCTAAGATGTAGTTATTGATTTACATAAATTATTACTGCCCAAACTCACGTTTCTCTAAGCAGCAGGTTAATAACATGCGTCGTCCCTTACTTTTCCATTTAAAAGGCCTTGACACAATAGCAATAGTCCCGAGTTCTAATTGATGCAATTGGACATATGTTCTATAAAGGTAAAGAGCATAGCCTGTCTAACAGTCCTACTGATCTGTGGGTCATAGCAACCCACAAAAATAAAGAGAATTGGCAAATGTATAATAAATAGACTTTCTTAATTGGGCAAAATGGATCTACAAATACCACACTCATTTTAGTTTTTTAGTACAGAAAAATGGTTAATTCGAATCTTATAAACCGCTATAGATTTTTATATTTTTAAAAAACCTCGAAATAACTTTAAATTGTCAACAAAAATACACAAAAATAACATTCTTATCAAACCATCTGTTTTATTCGAATGATCAGTACATGACGTTAATATTTCAATCTCTGGCTCCATTTTTTGTATAAATAAGTTTATATGAGGCCATCAGCGGGCTAACCGCAAAAAAAAGTTACTTTTAACGACCAAATGAAGTCTGTAGAGTCTGATCATATTTTTTTCAACTAAACAATGAATCAAACATAAAATCAGTTTTAATTAAAGATTAAATCAAATTTAAAAGTTTACTAATATCAACAACATTACTGCAGAAAATGTTGTAAATATCAATAAATATTTAATTAATACTACTGGTTCAAGTTTAATTAATTTTTTTAATAAATATCACACATTTTTCAATTGAAATAAAGTTTTATTTTTTTCTATGTGCTGTGAATTCGCCTCACACCATATGCGGCAATTTAAAGGCAGCAATGAGCCCAATCGCATTGAGCACTATAGAACTCAAGAAGTCGTCTTTAAGTTGCTAGAATCGATGACTGATTTTGAAAGTAAAATTTTGTATAATTTGTCAGAGTTGTTCAAGCGCGAATCAGGAATGGCATTGATAATTTTAAAATTGTACCAACAGCCTTTAAAAATTGTACTAAATTGTACTAAAAGTTTTTGTTGATTTTAGCTTAAATAAAATTTATTTATGTTTATAAAAAACTCCACAATTATATTATTCCATTTTTGAGTATATGCCAGAGTATACTGATCATAAATGTCATAAAGTTTCGTAATTTCAATCAACAAAAAAACAACCAACTTTTTATGTAATGAATGGAATTTATTCAATACTTTTTTCATTTCAAGGCCCATGGAATTGTATTAAAAATGGTCTTAAAGATAATTGAATTTAAATGCACGCAATTTGGTCAGCGACCTAAGGGGCCGACGGACATTTGAGTCTCTTAAAATGAGCCTGTTAGGAAATTTTCTCCGTAGTTCGGCCATAACCGACTGAGCTATTGGTGCAGTTGAACCCACGCAATGTTGAAAGAAATTCTCTTTCGGCGTTGTTCCGTTCTCAAGTTACGGTTTCCAGTAACCGAACAGCTGTGTCCGTAATGTTCAAAGAAATATGGCCCAAAAATACAACGTGAAGAAACTGCGCACCAAACTGTGACACGAATTGGAAGCAATTCCCTTTAATGCAGTATTTCTGGGTTGGAAGCACTGCTTATACGACAATTTTGTTTGTTTACGTGCAGAAAAACAAAATTCCAAATGATTTCCAAAAATCAGTCGTTAGAAAAATTGCACGTTCTTCGAAAAAATCAATCTTTAGCCAAAACATACACAAGGCCATAAAATCGAAAATCGAACAGCAAGAACGAGAATATTACACGAGAAGGTGTTTGCTCTGGATGACTTTAAAGTGATGCACTGTACCATTGTACTACGGTAGAACTCGCAGAAATGTTTTTTTAATCATAGCCCAATAAAAAATAGAGCTTCCAACGAAGCAGGTTTGTAAGGGAGACACATAAAAGTTTTGCCTACCATTGCGCTTACGGCAGACATTAATTTTATATGGCGAGTTCCCACTTTGAAGCAATACATTTTTGGCACATAAAGCGCATTATTCAGCGCATAAAAAATTGTTGGATGTAACGATCAGCTTTACACACTGAATGTTTTGATACAGTTTTTTTTTAGTATTCTCCCTTACAAACCTGCTTCGTAGTAAGGGAATGCAGTGGCACTTGAAATGTTATTTTTTTTATAAAAGTTGTTGAGAGTCCCGCACACAGAAAAAATAAAAAATTATTTCATTAAAAAAATGTGTAATATTAATTAAATTTGCAACAGTTAACAAATTAATGGTCTCAATTAAACGCTTAACTCCCTTGATTAAACGTTTAGTTCACTTGATTGAACGTTTAATACACTTGATTAAATTTTAAATTTCAACTGATTTTATTTTTGATTTATGCCTTAATTGGTGAGTCAGACACCAGCAACATGCCCTAAATAAATTTCGTAATCGTTTTTCTTTGAAAACTTCATGTATTTTAATAATTTTTTTTTTAAGAAATAGAATATGGAAATTGTTGCTTCTTATTTTTCTTTTAAAACATGAAAATAGTGTATGTTTTTTCTTCTTGTAGTGTTGTTGTTGTTTCTAAACAAAACAAGCATATCGTTTTTACCTTATTTTATTGTGTTGTTGGTGTTCGTGCAACAAACTTTTACATACACACGAGTATGCTTTATTTTACAATTTACTCTTTTCGCTCTCATTCTTTTTGATGTTTATGCCAAATGTGAAGATTTTCTGTCATCATATGAATGTTTTCTGTTGACTATGAATGTACATCAAAGCGATGCCTCATATGCAGATCTTAAAAATGTGTCTAAGAACAAAAATAGTGGATAAAAGAATAACATTCTTCCTAAGATACACTTAACAAGAATTTTTATATTATTTAGTTTTTATTTTATTCATACTTTTCCGGTTAATTATACACAAAATATGGCATCGAATTGATGTCACTTAGTCATAGCTTAAATGACGCATTATATATGACAAAATTTTATGCTGACCTTCGTCATTGGTTTGATTTCATTTTTGCCTTATTGATGTCGCAATTCTGATGTTAGGACATCATCAATATGAAGATGCATTTTTCTATGAGTGCACCTACACACATACGTCGAATGCATCGCATGCGTTGATATTCATCAACTATGTTCATGTGTGCAAAAGCATTTCAAAAACTATGCATAGATTTTATTTCACTTTATTTGACAGTGTGTTGTCGAAGATGTATAATTGGCATTGCATGAATTGACAATTGCATGCATGATGCGACACATGCCGCTTTATTTTATGGTTCAACAGTTTGCACGCATTTATGATTTAAATCAATTCAATCTATCAACTTAATGTTGTATAATTCTTTTTCTCAACAGTCTCTTATACTTAAGTAGTTTGTAGGCCGACAAACAGTCTTCCCAAAACTATTCCCTCTAATTCGTTTGAAATTCTGTTCTCATTGTATGCTTGCTTTAGGGCATAAACGCTTCAAGTTTTTTTTATATTCATTTATATGAATTGATATGTTTGAAAGTTAATTGAAGCAAACTAAACCAATAAAAGTCAATTAAAGACTAACAAAGAAATGAAATTGTTACACCAACAAAAATCGAACAAAGTTTGATTTTAAAATAGCAAAAAGAAAAAATATTTTAAATAAAATTGCTAGAAATTAAGCAAATAAATTTAAAAATTTATTTGTAGTTTTGTGTAATAAAAATTACTTAATCAAGAAAAAAAATTATTCCATGATTTCAAGGTTGAGGCATATTGAAAACTTGATAATGATGATGATTATGATGGGTGACAAGAAATTTTACGAAAATCATAGTTTTTTTTATTTTTTTATAGAAGTTTTAATTTTCCAAAAAAAAAAATGGAAAATTTAAAAAAAATGGGATTTTTTAAAACAATGAGATATTTAAAAAAATGGGAAATTTTTAAAAAAATAAATGGGAAATTTAAAAAAAAATGGGAAATTTTTTTAAACAAAAAAAAGGAAATTTAAAAAAAAATGGGAAATTTTTAAAAAAAAAATGGACAAAATTAACATTTATAGGAAAGTTTTTTTAAACAAACTTGCAATTAAGGGAAAATTATCTCTAAGTAAATTGCTATTTGGGTGTTTCTCTGGTTATGCACGCGACACTTGTACGCGTTTTATTGTGTTTGAATATTAAAAAAATAGAAGTGGATTGGAATTTTAGAATGAATTCTAGAATCGTTACATTGTTTGTGATGAGTTCTTTCTAAAAAGTATATATAATGGTAAATTGAGCACTGGGTACCCAAATGCCATGCAATCAAAGTTGACTTACTCACGTGACAAAAATAGAAGTGCCTTTTAGGACCGTAAGAAAAAGTGCGAAAGTAAGTGAATTGTAGGAGGTTATTATTTCGGAAAAAATGTTTTTATAAAGGTTAGTAATGGGCCTTTATAATCATTTTTTATTCAAAAGCAACTATGCATGGGTTGGCGAAGAAAAAAATAAATTGTAAATTACGCACGTGATACTTTTTACCTTCATACATATTTTAGTAATTTTACATATATTTTCAGAAGTTTTTAACAAAAAAAATTAAACTTTTATTCAAAAATGAAAAATAAAAAATAAAAATATACTACAAAATTAATCCAACTTAATTAAATTAATAAAAAAAATTATGCGAGCGCTTTGATTTTTTAAGTCACTGTGGACCATTTCAGAGAAATACCCATTTATAGAAAATTTTATAAAAATTTTGCTATTTACTGTAAATATTCAAAAAACTATTTAATATTTTTGTAAAACTTTCGAAAGAATTTCCAATAAATTTTCAACCTCAGCATTTCGACTTTGTTAATCCCCTCTTATATTTTCTGTGTCTTTATATAGTAAATAATACCAAATTAATTTTAACAAACCATGGAAGCTGAACTTAAAAAATAATAAAACAAAAAAAAAATTTTAAATTTATTATATAAAGAACAATAATAAATTTTAACAGCAGTAAGACAAAAATCACTACCACCTCGAAAGCAAAAAAAAAATATCATAAAATTTATATTAAAAATACGTAAAACAGCAACTAAACGAATAAACGGAAATCCGCCTTTAAAAAGCCATAAATTTTCGTTAAATCATAAAACAAAGAAACAAAATAAAATTCATCCGAAAAATCCCAAACAAAAAAGGAAATAAAATAATAAAGCAACTAAAACACCAACAACAAGCAAAAGTTACAGCAAACAAAATAAAGAAAACAAACAAGAACAAAAAAAAACCCGTGCAAAAAAGACACCATTTAAAATACAAAAACCACCAAAAGTTTAAACAAAAATAATAATTTAATAAAAAAGTTACAACCTTTTATCAACAACAGCAACAATAATAAGAAACCACCAACAAGAAAAGCAGTTACAACAAAAAAAAAACCACCGTTTGAGCAACACACACAACAACAACCAAAACCGCCTAAAGAAAACCAGCGCAACAACCACAACAAAAACAAAACACCAAAAACAAACAACATTTTAAAACGACCAGAAGTTCAACCAACTACAACAACATCAGCTACACTAACCACTACACCTACACAACAAATATGTCGGAAAAAAGCGACAACAATGGCGACGATCAGGCACAAACGGTTGACGAAGCCGTTGGTGAAAATAAAATGAAATCTCGCATTCGTAAGGGAGCCCTTAAGAAGAAGAACATTTTCAATGTCAAGGATCACTGTTTCATACCACGCTTCTTTAAGCAGCCAACATTCTGTTCACACTGCAAGGATTTTATATGGTAAGTGAAGCAGTTTTTTTTTACAAAAATTTTAATTGATTTACGGCCAATTTAACCCAAGTTTATTTTTAATTAACTATTACTTTAACTGCCAGTTAACAATATATAGTTTTTTGCAATTATACACTGAAAAGAAAAATCAATTTATCCGTTATTAAATCACTTAAAAGCGGTATCAAAAGTACGGTAAGTACGGATTTTTTTGAATCAAGTTCAAAAAGATTGTTTCAAGTACGGATTATTTAAGTGAGAAACACTTAACTTATTTTTTTTAATGCCCAATTCCTAAAAATATGATTGATTGAAGTGAAAATAAGATTGAATCAGTCTCAATATGTGCTTGCATCAAGTATAATAAAGTTGATTTTATCCCTTATTCGTATTTGAAAGAATTCGAAAATGAGATTGATTTAATTTTAAAATAATTCGTTTAATGCCTTTTTCGTACTTGATATGAGACTCATTCTAACGTAGAACACTTTCCCCAGAAAACCAGAGACAGAAGGAGAAAATTATTATAAATGATTTACTAATTTCAATTATACAACACCATCATATAACTAAATATAAACCAAATGGGAACTGTTGCTATTTATTTCACTTCTTGTTCTGTTAATTTTTTTGTTCCTACACCAAATCGCTTTTTACCTACTTTGATGTTGTTGTTGTAGTTTCCACAACAAGCTTTGCCAAACATACGCGTATGCATGTTATATGAGATTAAAACTACAAACGAAAAGTGCAATCTTTGTTTTTACTTTGTTAAAGAATTTTATACTTATTTTATGACAAATTCAATCGCCGTGTTATCTCACGTGGTCGCGATGTCAATTGGGCGCCAAGATCATGTGATTTGACATCGTCGGACTTCTTTCTTTGAGGTTATTTGATAGAAAAGATGTACGTCGGTAAGCCAGCAATAATTTAAGAGCTTATTAACGGCAAAGAACCTCAATTATGCCTCAGCGTCATCGAAAATTTGGACCATCGCATGGAGGTGTGCTGCCAAGGTCGCGGCGGCCGTTTGGCCAAAATTGTGTTCTATACATAATTGTACCATACCAATACAATCATAATAAAAAGAAATGACAATAATTTCCTAAATAATTTGTGTTGTATTCAAAATCAACATCGCCTCTTAAAATGTAACCATCCTTTAAAAGGGGACTAAATATGTATGTTGAAAAATAAAATGATTTGCCATCCAAAAACCTGTTGTTCATAACAAAAGTCCCGGTCTTACTGACCAGCCCTCGTACGACATGTAATTCAAAACATCTTTAATGGGTAGATAGATTACGGATGACAACTGAACCGAAATTGTGTTGCCAGCAGCTAAATCAGGCCACGCCGCACATGTTAATTCATAAAATAAAAAAAATTAGCGGGTATGTTCTGGAAATTTAAATCGAACAAATTTTTGAAACTCTCCCGTGTTCATAGCTCATCAATATGATTCCTTTTACACATCTCATACTTTGAGGAACACTTTTCACTTCCTAAACTTCTTTGAATTTAATTAAAAATCTTCATCGATTTCAATTCTACGTGATTAAGATTTCCAGAACACGAACCTTTATATTTTAACATGAGCGGCGTTGCCTGATATCGCTGCTGGCAACTCAACTTTAATTGTGTTTCCATCCGTAATCGGCCCTTAAATCTATTAAATTTCATCGATCGAATTTAGTACAACTTAGTTTGTTGTAAATTTAAAAAACTCGGCAAATAATTACTTCCACTTAAACGAAATTAAAAAATTGTTCAAATAGTTTTCTTACGGCAATTATTACAACTTCAACTGTGCTAAATTCCGATTTCATACCATTGAGAAACTGAAATTTATTGTTGAAGGGATAAGCTATTCCTATGCGCATTTCACTGGTTGTAGTTATATTTAGAATACTTTCTGACAGATTAATAGTTTTTGGTTATTACAAGTTATCATTCACCTTAAAAGTAACTGATAAGCTATCAGCAGGTGCATCCGGATGGTATCTTAACAACTAAACATTAAGAATTTGAAGCTGCCTTATTATCTGTTGTAGATATGGTACATTTAATGAGAGTTTTATGTAAAACTACATTTTTCAAAAAGCACACGATTTAACTCAAAAAAAAACAAAACACTTTAGTATAAAAAAAAATAAAGCACAAAAAATTGACGTTGGCTTTTAAATAAAGAAATAAGCAAAAGTAAGTCGTTGTCACTACGCATATTTCGAAAATGAACACTAAATATTAGTGCTGGGATACTATCGATAGTTCAGATTTCACTATCGATATTACTTTGGACTGAATGTTTGTTCTTAAGTAGAACAACTTTAACTAATATTTTATCAGGCTACGGTTCGTTGTTTTTAAATAAGATTTATGTATGTACCCAATTAAAATGTTTATCATTTTGCGAAACACTATTGGTACATTTAAAAAAAATAAGCGCACAATTATGCGCTACGCAATAAGACATACAGAAATGCAGTGAAGAAAGTGAAAGAACTCGCAACAACTTTTATAAAAAAATACATTACAAGTGCTACTGCATTCCCTTACTACGAAGCAGGTTTGTAAGGGAGAATACTAAAAAATAACTGTATCAAAACATTCAGTGTATAGATCTGATTGTTACATCCAACAATTTTTGTATGCGCTGAATAATGCGCTTTATGTGACAAAAATGTATTGCTTCATATAAAATTCATGTCTTATCTTACAAACCTGCTTCGTTGGAAGCTCCATTATTTATTGGGTATGTACGCACGTTATTTAACATGAAAGTTTTTGAAAAATTGTCACAAATTTTGTCACTTAAAAAATATTTTTTTTCTTTTCTTTAAGTATTTCATTTTAATAACAACTAAAATTTATTTCAATAACTAAATAAAACAACGAAATCAAGCCCGATTAAGAACTTGATTAAGATATTTGGATAGAATATTTAAAATGTATGTTCAAAAAAAATACGTTAAAATTTATTTGAAAAAAAAAACTATAAACCATAACATTTTATTAAAAAAAAGTAAATAAATAGAACTAAACTAAAAGGTAAATCAAAAATATTATTTATGTGTGACAGTTTTTACTTTTTTGGTGATTCTTAAAATATGCAATACAATACAATTTCTAATGCAGCAAACCGCAGTTTTCTAACTACATTACTTTTGTCATAACGAAACTTTTAAATACACTGTGATTATTGCTGCTGTTACATATTTTCATAGCTGTATTGATTTGTACTTATCGATATTTTCAATATTTTAAGACTATCGATAGTTTCCCAGCACTACTAAATATCGCTTCTTAGTGTTCGGTTCGGTAGATTTGTGAAAAACACATACTCTAACAGTGTTTGTGTAGAAAATCATTAAAAAATCACGTTTCCCTGTTTGCCATCTTTCGAACACAAAAAAAAATAATGTTCTTATTCAACTAAACAAAAGATTAGAACATTTAATTCCGTTCGGTTTTTATTAAATCACAAACTTCATTGCGTAAACAGCGTACTTTTGTTACAATGGCTTGGTTTTTATTTTGAGCACGAAACTATTATACTCTTATAAAACGATAGTTAATAATTTCTGAGTAAAGGAAGTTTAGCTCCCCTAAACCCCCTTAATAAGCACTTTGGTATAAACCTATATAGCCTATTTTTAAAAACGGACCGGCAGTTCCGGAGATTACCTCTTATAAACAAAGAAACAAACAAACTTTTCAGCTTTATAGCATTAGTTTAGATATTCACTTAAGTTATTTTCTATGCCATATTTAAATAAGCTGCTAATAGCAAGTTTTAGAAACGTTGCCCCCCTAAACGGTTATGCTGTATCCGCGCCTGACTACTACTATTTAAATAGTTTTAACGTTATCCAACAACAACAAGAACAGCAGTTTTATTTCTCTTCTTTTTCTTAAAAGCAACAAATTGTTTATTTCAACAAAACAGGTGCAAAAACCGCATGACACAAAACTCGTGGAAACCTTAATACAAACTTTTAAATAACAAAATTTTAACGCAAAACTTGCAAAATTTTTTTTTTATTTCTACTATTACTGGGATTATATACCGGGTGAATCATTAGGAGTTGCTTTTAGTAAAACAATTTAGCAGTGGCTAAATATTTGCTCGCCAGTGCTTAACTATTAACATATGAATGTATCTGTGGCAATAAGGTAAAAGTACTTAAGTCTATTTGTTAAGTTTTGTTTGAAATCAATTTAAAAGTTACTGCCTGTTTACTGGTTTCGACCGTCAACGTCATGGTCTGCTTGAAGCGCCTGCTGATTTTTTGCACACACAGAAAACAAATTGGTTGGAAAACGATTGCAGTAATAAAATATTGATCAAGAAATATAATTTATTATTGCAACTATTAAAAATGTATAGTTCTAACTGATTTTTAATTCTCTTGATTATTAAAACGTTATTCGAACTGAAATATGATTCCTTCAATTCATTTATTAGTTATGATAACTAATTTAATTTAGTTCTAAAAATTAGTACAAATGGTTAGAATCACAACCGAATTTAATAGAGGGCAATACTGAATATTGGTCTTTGCAATTAATAATTTGCTTTCGTCAACAAATTTTGTAATATAAATGTTAATTCATTTATTGCAGCTAATTATTGATTGTTGGAATAGTTTCAATTCGAGTACCACAAATGAAAATATAATTATTTGGTATTCACAACCAAAAAAAAGTTATATGACCCAATTGTTTACTAAATTTTCTGTCAAAACATTAAAAATAATAAAATAATTTAAATTTAATATTAAAATAAATAAGTTTGCGTTCAAAAACGGAAAATGTGCAAATACTTAATAAATAGGGGTAAGTAATTTACGTATTTTTATAATTATGGTATGCACGTACATATGTACGTTTGTATGTATTATATTTCTCATAAATACATACATATATGTACCCAGCTAGCATTTTCAATCGAAATAATCTACTGGGAATCTCATGAAGAGCATTAATCGTCGACGAGCGCAATTTTTAATCGTAAAAGATTCCTCGCACGGGATAAACTGTTACACAAGCTGATTCCTCTGCTAGATACTTCTACAACACAGCAAAAGACACTTATATGACAGTGCAAAAAAATTCGGGTAATTGCCGCCAGCCGCAACACTTGCAACGCGAAATGAAACAAGAATACCGGTAGAGCAAATCTGCCAAAGGGGTTTGAAAAGTTAAGTTAGAATATTTTCTGCATCAAATTTTACCAGTGGTCTTTTAAGACCAAAAGTTCATGCAATGTATGTATGTAAAACGGATTTTCGAAATTCCTGGCCTTGAAATTTTTGAATTTCTTAAAACCCCGTTTTACATAAATTCCATGAACTTTTGGTCTTGAAAGACCACTAGTAAAATTTGATGCAAAAAATATTCGTGGAACTTTTTAACCCTCTAAAGTGCCGTTTTAATATAATTTTGTTGGGAAGACAAAAAAAAGGACAAAATGACAGCTTAAAATGAGTTTAAGAGGGTTAATATATCCTAAGAAAAGAATCGCCATACGATTTTACTAAAGACATCTAAAATTACTCAGAAGTACATTTAGTGTATCTTTTTTTTGACTTATACCAAACGCCTTTTCAAAAATTCAAAAACTTTAGAGGCCCACATTTCCGGAACCCAAGCTAACTTTTCAAAACCCTTTGGCAGATTTGCTCTACCAATATTCTAGTTTTATTTCGCGTTGCAAATATTGAGGGTTTTTTTTTTTTGTTGCACAGTGTATTGTCGTAGACGAATTCGTTTGAGATTTCTGGAAAGATTTTTTAATGAGGCTTTCAGAAAGCACATCAAGAATCTTATGGGACTCTTGTAGGAATTCACTTACAACTTGTGGAATGCTTACACATATAACTGAGCCACCTAAACAAGAGCATCAAGCTTTTTTTTATACAATTTATACGAAACAAACCTTTATATCAGGAATTCAACAACAATCCTGTTGTAAAATCTTATTTGACAGATCCTTACGTCGGCTTCTTTAAATAAAATTGTATTAACTAGTGAATTTTCATGTTTTAAAAACGCTCTTATTTAGGTAGCTCAGTAATTTTTGTATGACCCATAAGGAGAGCCGCAAAAGGTTCATTCCAAGATTAAAAGACAAGCGTGTCAGAAAATTTATAAAAAACTAATAAAAAACAAGTAAGAGTGCTATATTCGGCTGTGCCGAATCTTATATACCCTTCACCATTGTGCAAGCAGAATACATAGCAATTAGACAAAAACTAAATAAAACTGGAAAATGTTTTTTTTTTTTAAATAAGAGACAACCGGTCTTAAACTTCCTTTTCATAAGGGCCCAGAATATATATACTTTATAGGGTGTAGGATTAATATTGTAGAAATTACAAACGGAATGACAAAGTTATATATACCCTTTCTACCTTCGGTGAAGGGTATACAAATTTAGATGTTTTTATTATTGTTACTCATCAGATAATCATCAGACGATTCTTTGAGTAGTTACACAATTGTCTAACAAACATACGATGTTTTCTCGGCAATATCTCAGACATACATACATACATACATATGTACAATATATGTATATACATGTACACATTGTTTATATTTTCCTCCGCGTGTACATTGGTCAAACAAATACATATGTTATAAATACATTATATGAAAATCGCTCATTATTTTAGTGATTTTTTTGTATTGTAAAAACCACATGTTAATTATTCTGTTTTACTTCAGACACTAGAACAAGACGACATTGATGAAAGAAATTGCATCGAATTGGAGCCAAATGATGATGTGGAAAGCTGCATGTATGTGTTTGTAGAAAATTAAATAAGTTGTAAACTGTACATAAAAATATTACTAAATAAATATAATAACAAAACGTGAAGTTTATTGAAATTATTTTGATTTTATATCTTATTAGTCGGGAAAATAGTTTATGCAACAGCTTTAAAAAAATTTGATAAAGTCAATAAAATCTTTGGTTATGAACACCAATTATATGGTAATTCAGTTGCATCTATCATATATTCGGATATAAGTACATTTTTGTTTTCTAATAATCATACTAACAACTGAAAATATCTGTTGTTATAACTGATAGTGTACTAAAATTCAAATGTTGCTATCAAAAATAATATGCTTAGCAACGAAATTTTCAGTAATTGTAACCGAATTGTGTGAAAGTACATGCAACCGACGAAATTCGATTGGCGCCAAATTCGGTTGTGATCACGAATCTGTTTTCTCTGTGCAGAGTTGTGTTTTTTACGTGCAATTGTTTTTGTAGCAATTGCTTTAAACATTTCTACCATTTTTTTACACAAACAATTGCTTTTGTTCTTGACATCTTTATCATTTTTTACACAAACAAAATGCATGTTGTTTTTTCTATTGTTGGAGTGTTGTAGGCACTACCAGTTGGGCCATGGTCAACGGTTGCACAGAAAATTAGAATTTTAACGTTCGAAATCGATGAAAAGGGTGTGTTTTTTTTAATATATTTGTATTCTAATGAAATCATCACTTCTCTTCGGTTCTATAATCATAATAATTAGAAGCAGTACTCTCTCCATTCTTCTTTCCATTACCTATTTTTCTAGCTACAACACAAAGCCATCCCCGAGAGCTGGTCCTAAAAAAAAAAAAAAAAAAAAAAAAATTTGGTATGAGTCCTTAATTGAGCACAAAGTTTTTGTCAGTTTCAATATGCTTGGAATTGGAATATAGAGGTGTCCGTTTCCAATATTTTGAAAGCTTCCCTTAACCTTTTTCTCCTTCTGGCCAGTTGTAGTACACGTTTATCTTCGTCAGACGAATCATCAAACTATAAATCTGTTGTGTTGATTTTTATTTGTTAATTTTGATTTTTTTTTTTTTTAATTTGTAAACAAAAATTATTTTTTATTTGAAATGCCACGTGATGGAAGGATATATTCGTCTGTGAAAAAGCCAAATTAGTGAAATGTACAATAAATAGTGCAAATGAAAATTCCTTAAATTCCTTCAATCAGCGACTGCAGCCATAAATTGAATATAGTTCATAAAATGAATCGTATTGTCCATTACAACGTAATGTAGGATCAGAGCAGTAAGCAATCCCACAGTAAAAATGATTCATTAAGTGGCTTAAAGTGAACTAGAAATTAAATAGAATTTCAAAATAACAACGACTGGACTTAAATATTAAATTTGTCATACATATCATGCCTTTAAAAAAAAATAAATCTCCTTAAAAAACTCGAAGAATTTAAATAGCGCAAAATGCTAAAAACAATCCTACAAAACAGTTTTCTAGTTTTTATATACTTAAACAATTATTCAGTGACAAAGAGACAAAGTGTTAAAACGAGCTTAATTAATTAATAAAGCTTGCGAGCTAATTTGTTCATTGACACTTTTAAAATTCATCAAATGTGTATTTGTTTATGAGCTAAAAAAAAAAAAAAAGAAATAGCAAAAGCAAAAGCAAACACTTTAAATAATTAAAGAAAAATACATAAAACCCATAAATTCATTTGTAATAATATTAACACTAGTTTGTTTAACTAACACAAATGCCAAAACACACACACACACACACCCACAACCACTAGCACACATTCATGTGCTTACGAGCAGTTAGACGGGTAATAAGGCATGATAGAGAATTATGTTAAATAACTTTCCAATTAACAAACTTTAAGGAATTTATCAAAGAAAATTATATAACAATTATTTTGACTTTTATTTTGCAAATTACTTTTGTTTATTTTTTAATTTTCTTTTAAAAATAATAATTATTATTTTCAATGAGAGAAAATAATTAAGGCAATTGGGTTTTCTTTTAATACGAAATTTATTTTAATTATTATTTTATTGTTTTTTATTTTTAATTAACAATAAAATTCTCTGAGGAGATTTGCTCCACTTTTTCTACTTTTTTTTTTAACTGACAAAAGCTTTAACAGGAATAAATAAAATATATACAACTAACATAAAAGATTGTATACACATACATATGTATTTTTTATATAAATATTTATGTATATATGCAGTTATGTATACATTTTAATGTTAACATATGTGTATGGACATTCATCTGTTTGTATCTGCTTATTACTGTATTTTTTGAAATTTAAAATCCCTTGAGTTTTATTTGCACAATATGTAAAACAAAATTACTAAAACAAATGACCCTGAACTCAAAATTGTTCTTTTTATTTTAAATATATGCAAAAAACGAAAAATAATTATAATTGAAATCATGAAAGAATATAATTAAAGAGTATGTAGAGAATGAGAAGCACTTGCCTTTTTATTTTGTTCCTTAGCAGAGTTAAGTATTGCGTATGTAAAAGAAATGAAGCATATGCTTAGGCGAAATTTTTTTATTTAAGTAAAATAGCATCGTAATAAAAAAATTTCTTATTAATGGTATGCCAGGGCCAGGGCTGCCAGGTACTTTTTTTCGGTCTCCCCAAATTTAAAAATAAATTTCCCCAAATATCCCCCGATAAAAGCAAGAATCCCCAAAAAAAAGCCCCTGTAAAAAAATACATAATTTTTAACGGATAATTTAAATATTTATTTGAGATTTTCTTGTACCATGTTCTACAAGAGATCATTTTTATCGAAAGGAAATATGTAGTTGTTTTTTAAATATATACATATATACATATGGGGGATTTCGTGTCAATCGAAGCTACTTGGGACAAATTTTGCTAACACCAATAGGTATTAAGTTACATGGATGAGAAAGAACACCTGTAATGCCAAAATGTCAATCTTTGACCTCCTCTAACTCAGGAACTTTTTGACCGATCTGGTTGAAAATTTGTGTCTAAAGTACTATCCAATAGGACTAACTTTCTTCCAAATCGGAAGACATCGATTTCAAAGTTGGGTCACTTGACGCGAAATCCCCCATATATATACAGTCGAACTTTCCTATAATGAATTAGCATGGAACCACAATATCACTAAATTTTTATGAAGTGTATTATACAAAATTAATTTTATTACACTTTTATTAAAAAATAATGAGGCTGTTGTAGTTTGGATTACATTCCCACGCGCACCAGTTAAGAATTGCTTTATTTGTTTCTCTACAAACACAGGTTTGAAGGCTCTTGCATTTCATGCTTAATTGTTTGCATTCTACATTTTAAGAATTAAGGTTCCTTTAGTCGACCGTAAATGTTGTGCAATGCAATGTAAAGTACCGTAACGTACTGTATTTTCTGTAATGCGTTATTATTATTTGACAATTTTTAGTATTTTGCACAAATCAATTCTAAAACTATTTAAGGTGTGTGCTCGCATTTCTAGGTCAAGTAATAATTGGCACATTAGTGGTCTGGGGCATCATTTATTACTAGTTCTAAACCGATTTTTTTTATTTCTTTTTTAAAAACGTTTCTAATTGTTAATAACCTAGACTAAAAACTTTTACGACATTTAAAACAATTTCCAAAAACTTAAATAAGTGATTGTTTTGCCTTGTACACACTATTTGACATTTCAATCGACTTTTCTTTACCAAATCGTCACCAAACTTCATATTAAATGTTTTTATATACAAAGGAACCATTAAGCCCATTCATTGGCTTTCGAGTTCATTTTAATTTTTTTGAACACCTCTTATACACATGACGTTGTCCAGGAAAATGCAAATTTTGGACTTTTTGTACATAATCGAATTATTGACAGATTAACTTCAAACTTATCAGATATTTTTTTTAATGAAAACGAAACTTTTTTTGCCCGGTGCTCATTGATATCAAGTGATGTTGCAAAAAATCCACTGTAATGAGTATGTGACACATACTATGTGTTCATTAAACTAGTTGTCTTTAATAGAAAAATTAAGCTCATATTTTTTATTTCCCCAAAAAATCCCAAGTTATTTTTTTAATATCCCCAATGCAAACCCCAAACCCCAAATTAATTTTTCTGTCCCTTTTAGCAACAAGAAAACCCCTAATTTGGGGTCAAAACCCCTAAACTGGCAGCCCCGTGCAGGGCTGTCAGATTTGGCGATTTCTCGCCAAACGGGGCGGCTTTGAAACGTGATTGACGGTGGGATTTTCCATTTGGCCAATTTTTTTTTTGTGGCGAATTTTGATATAACCGGCGATTTACTTGGCTATTTTTTACCTATTATATTATTTCAGCGATTTTTTTTTAACACTGAGTCATTTTTTGATATCATTATTAATTTAAAAAAAAAGTCTGCCAACTTTTTTCACATGATTTTTGTTTTGTTAGCATTTTAAGTGAATTTTATATTCAATCCCTAAACAGTATGTATGCAGGTCAAAACACCAGTAATGAAATCAATGAGGCCGAAGTGTACGATCTTATAGACTTGTCTACTTAATATTAGTTTTTTTATTTTTATGATCTCCATTTTATGTTATTTAAAAAAAAAATAACAGAAAATAAACAAAATTTACTTTCAGCGACTTTTTTGTATTTTTCTCAGTTTTTGGAGATTTTTGACAGAAATATTATTTGGTATTCAAATTTAATTAAAAAAAAAAATACGACAACTGAACAAAATTGAAATTTGGCGATTCCTGACATCCGGTTTTGCGATGGAAAAAATCTGATGGTATATTTTAACAAGTAAGCGCACATTTATGAGCTACATACGTAGTAAGACATACGCAGTTTCAGTAAAGTATGTGAACGAATTCTTGAAAAAAATTTAGAAAATGTATTGCTTCAAAGTGGGAACTCGCCATTTAAAATGCATGCCTTCCGTAAGCGAGGTGGTATGCGAAATTTTTACCTTTCTCTCTTGCAAACCTGCTACGTTTGAAACTTAATTTTTGAAACTTAATTTTAATTGAATTAGATCTTAAAAAAAATTCAACAATTTAAATGCCCATTAATGTTGATATAAATAAACTGAAATAAAAATCAAAGAAGAAAAAAAAATTTTCAAAAATTAGTAAAACCAAAAAGTTTTGCAAGGAGGGTTGGCTCAAGCACCTAAAGTTAAAAGAATGGGTGAATGAAACAGATGAAATTACTGCAAATGCGATATTGTTTCTAAATATAGTGAGTGGCCTTGAGCAACACACAGAGACAAGTTAGTCAAAAAAAAATGCTACGGACATAACTAAAAACCATTCAAGCCCTTTTAAAAGAATTTGTTACAACGATCAGCAGAGGCGGTATTAAGTCTATCAGGAATATTTTCTATATATTGTACAGAAAATGTATACAACTATTCGGAATATAATGCCAGAGCCTTCTATTTGGAATGTTTTTATATTAAAAAAACGCTCGTTAAACTGCCAGCAACAGTTGAAAAATATTTTTTTTAATATTAAAAACGAAGTCACATGCAACTACTTAAAAGCTCATTTAGTAAAAAAAAAAATAACTTAACTCGTTAACAATGAACACGCAAGCAGTATGAAAAATAACTATTGGGTACATAACTTAAAAATTAAAATAATTTCTTATCTTTACAAATGGTTTGAGTCTTTAATAACTTAAATAAAAATCTTGAAGGGTAAACATCTGTCATTTATTCCCTCTTAGTTATATAATTTACATCGGACTTAGACGTTGCCAATTAATGTTCAATTATTTATTATGAAAACAAATTACGCGAGAAATTTTTCGGATCATCTTCCTGTAGCGATTTCCATTGACCGATGATACCTCAAATTTGGAACTCTTTACTTAGCGTAGACGAAAACTTATCAACTTTTATAGCAATTTTTTGTGTTACACAAACAATAACTTAAGACATACTTTAAAACCCCGTCTAAAGGCGGACGTAAGCATTGAAGGGTATAATACCCACCATACTGGCACCATGGGTCAGATGAAAATATAAAAATTTTTTTTTAGAAAACAGAAAAATGGATTATTCTAGTAAAGATGAAGACCAGTGATTCTGTAACATATGAAACCCTTAATTAAATAATTATAAGAATTAATCTTCTACACACAGAAAACAAATTGGTTGGGAAACGGTTGCAGTAATAAAATATTGATCAAGTAACACAATTTATTATTGCAACTATTAAAAATGTATAGTTCTAACTGATTTTTAATTCTCTTGATTATTAAAACGTTATTCTAACTGAAATATGATTCCTTCAATTCTTTTATTAGTTATGATAACTAATTTAATTTTGTTCTAAAAATTAGTACAAATGGTTAGAATCACAACCGAATTTAATACGGGGCAATACTGAATATTGGTCTTTGCAATTAATAATTTGCTTTCGTCAATAAATTTTGTAATATAAATATTAATTCATTTATTGCAGCCAATTATCGATTGCTAGTATAGTTTCAATTCGAGTACAACAAATGAAAATATAATTATTTGGTATTCACAACCAAAAAAAAAGCTATATGTCCCAATTGTTTACTAAATTTTCTGTCAAAACATTAAATATAAAAAAATAATTTTAAATTTATATTAAAATAAATAATTTTGCGTTCAAAAACTCAAAAAAGTGCAAAAACTTAATTAATAGTAAGTTATTTACGTATTTTTATAATTATGGTATACACGTACATATGTATGTATGTACATATGTATTATATTTCTTATAAATACATACATATGTATATGTATCCAGCTAGCATTTTCAATCGAAAGAATCTACTGTGAATCTCATGAAGAGCATTAATCGTCCACGAGCGCAATTTTTAATCGTAAAAGATTCCTCTCACGGGAGAAACTGTTACGCAAGCTGATTCCTCTGCGAGATACTTCTACAACACATCGAAATACTAGAATACCGGTAGAGCAAATCTGCCAAAGGGTTTTGAAAAGTCTGCTTGGGTTCGTGTAATATTCGTGGAGCTTTTTAACCTTCTAAAGTGCCGTTTTAGTATACTTTTGTTGGGAAGTTAAAAAAAGGACAAAAATTACACCTCAAATTAGTGTTAGAGGGTTAATATATCCTAAGAAAAGAATCGCTATACGATTTTACTGAAGACATTAACCCTCTAAAGTGCCGTTTAAGTATACATTTGTTGGGAAGTTAAAAAAAGGACAAAAATTACCCCTTTAAATTAGTGTTAGAAAGTTAATATATTCTAAGCAGAGAATCACCATACAATTTTACTGAAGACATCTGAAATAGCATTTTAGCTCAGAAGTACATTTGGTGTATTTTTTTCCAAAAACTTTAGGGGCCCACATTTCGGGAACCCAAGCTGACTTTTCAAACCCTATGGCAGATTTGCTCTACCAATATTCTAGTTTCATTTCGCGTTGCAAGTATTGAGGGTGTTTTTTTTGTTGCACAGTGTATTGATCGTAGACGAATTCGTTTGAGATTTCTGTAAAAATTTTCTAATGAGGCTTTCAGAAAGCACATCAAGAATCTTATGAGACTCTTGTAGGAATTCACTTACAACTTGTGGAATGCTTACACATATAACTGAGCCACCGAAACAAGAGCATCAATCTTCTTTTTCATGCAATTTATACGAAACAAACCTTTAGATCAGGAATTCAACAACAATCCTGTTGGAAAATCTTATTTGACAGATCCTTACGGCGGCTGGTTTAAATAAAATTGTATGAACTAGTGAATTTTCATGTTTTAAAAACGCTCTTATTTAGGTAGCTCAGTAATTGTTATATGACTCATAAGGAGAGCCGCAAAAGGTTCATTCCAAGATTAAAAGGCAAGCGTGTCAAAAAATGTATACAAAACTAATAAATAAAAAATTTAGATGTGTTATTATTGCTACTCATCAGAAGATTCTTTGAGGAGTTAGAAAATCGACTAACAAACATCCGATGCTATCTGGGCAATATCTTAGACATACATACATATGTACAATACATATACAAGTATACATTGTTTATATTTTCCTCCGCGTGTACATTGGTCAAACAAATATGTTATAAATACATTAAATGAAAATCGCTCAGTTTTTTAGTGATTTTCATATTAATTTACAGCTCAATCACTGTTCGATTTGTAAAATTCACATGTTAATTATTCTGTTTTACTTCAGACACTAGATTGCGTTGAATTGAAGCCAAATATTGTTTTTGTTGGTACTTTAGGGGATAAGCTGTACACCTTTGGAAATCCGTTGGATTATGTGGAAAGCTGCATGTATGTGTTTGTATAAAATTAAATAAGTTGTAAACTGTACATAAAATTTTAATAAATAAATATACTAACAAAAAATTGAGTTTATTGGAATTATTTTGATTTCCTTTCTAATAAATCGGGAAAATGGTTTATGTAACCGGTTAAAAAAAAATATTGATAAAGACAATCAAATCTTTTGTTATGAACACCAAATTTGTGTTTATTCAGTTGCATCTATCATATATTCGGCTGTAAGCATATTTTTGATTTCTAATAATCATACTTGCAACTAACAATATCTGTTGTTATAACTGATAGTGTACTAAAATTCAAATGTTGCTATCAAAAATATTATGCTTAGCAACGAAATTTTCAGTAATTGTAACCGAATTGTGTGATAGTACATGCAACCGACAAAATTCGATTGGCGCCAAATTCGGTTGTGATCACGAATCTGTTTTCTCTGTGTATTTATAAGAATTAAAAGGGCGAAAATCCTTCTTCTTCTGTATAAAATGCTATGAGTATTGGTAAAAAGTTGCCAATTTTAAATATGTTTCTGCCATTTGTTGTTATTCAGTATGTCAATGCTGTGAGGCTTAAACTACCTCTTAAAAACGGCAAACACAATTAGTACTCAATTAAATTTCTTCTCAGATTAATTAATTTTAGTTTGCCTTTAAGATTGAACTCGATGTAAAAAACCCACTCTTAATATCTAAATAAAAAACTTAATCATCGCGTCACCAATACCCACCCGGATGACCATTTCAGTTTAATTTTTTTTTATAACTATCTTAAGCTTGCTTTAGTTGAATTGACATTTTCACTCATTGAACAAATTGTTTTTTTTTTTTTAAACTGAAAAAAATTTGTATGACGATACTCCTTATCTTCGCTTATAAATATGCAGTAATACCCGGCTGTACGTATATTGGTAAACGATGTTCATAAAAATCTTTGATAATGCAAAGGTTAAATACCCACCGTACCAGCACTACAGGGCATATGTGAATTATTAATAAGTTACAAAAAATAACATGTAATAATAATAATAACACAGAAAACAAAAAGAAAAACAAGCAAACAGTAGTAAAAACAAAATGACATTTTTAAAACAATACAACAAAATTTCTCAATGTCAGCAATAAAATAAAAGAATTACACACATTAAAACACACAAATATTTACAGAATACCTTTACATACATACTAAGTAATGCAAGAAAACAGGCATTTCAAATACGAACTACATTAAAAACAAAAGAAAACACAAACAACAATAATATAAAAAAAAAGACTAAAGATAAGCCATAAAGTATGCATGACAATTTATTTTACTACACTTGGTTCATGTGTTTCCTTTAACAATTTTTTTTCTATTGTCCCCATATAACACAAACACTTTGTTGCGAGTGTATGAGTGCGTATGAGTGTTTTTTATTTTCACTTTTGTTACTCTGTTATTAAAAGCAAGGGAAAGCTAGATAGGGAGAGAGAGATAGAGAGAGAGAGAGAGAGAGAAGGCAAGCATGATTGTTTGTTTATTTATGCAAGAGAGAATATGTCATGTTTATGTTTTCATTAAATATGTTCACTTTTTATTCTCAGCCTACTCTGGCTAGAAAAAAACTGTTACTTATTTAGTTAAACACATACATTAATACAGAATACATGATTATGTAAATAATCATAGTTGCCAGATTGTTGGAAACAAATTTTATTTCACAATTTACTTACACAAAAAGCAGTTTAGTTTCTAAAGTAATTAATTTCCTTTCTTTATTTCGTTCGAATTTATTTTCTTCAATAAAGCAACATTTTGCTTTAACCAAGCCACACATATAGAATAAGTATTTTTTGACTTGGACGAGATGATGCAAAATTTTATTGTTTCAAGCCATATTTTCTGGTGATTTAGTAAATAATTCTTTCAGTGTATTTCGCACTATGCGACATGTTGCTTTTGACTAATAAATTAGTAAATGTTTAAACGCTGGTTTAGTTGAACTAAACTTCAATTTATATGTAGTTTAAACTCACTAACTGTAAATCAGTGTCCCATGTATTAAAAGTAGTTAAAAAAAAATAACATGTGGCAGCACTACGATTAATCTTGTCAAATTCAAATGGTCTGTGTTGGTAGGCAATAGCCCAATTTTATGCGTTTAAAGATGGTTTATATGTTTACTGATTTAAAGATTTCTTGGTTTAAACACATTTTAAATCAAAAGGAGAGCTTAACTAGCATGAAATGTAAAATCAGGCAATCATTTGAAGTTCCTGTTTAATATGTTTCGTATGAAAGTTTGGAAGTTTTATATTTAAATTTCAATTTAATAGTTAAACGGCAAATTAGAAATCGACTTGCCACAAAATACGTAACATCTGAACGTATACGAGCTTTCGAAGGGATATCATACGAAAATATGAATATTGTTCCCACGTTGCCAGGACCGATTGGTTCTACGCACTGCAACGACTTGCAGTTCGATGAACGCCACTCAAGTTTGTCAACTCAGCAAACCCTGTTCTCAGGTCCCGCAGAAATACAGGCTTAACTATTTAAGGCGCCCGTACACGGCATGTTTTTGTCATCTGACATGTAAAATTTCCCACTGCAAAATACATACATGTCGTGTGTTACCTTTTTAACTTTGCTTCTGTAAAAGTCAGATGCAAAGTCATCTGACAAAATTTCAATTAGAGCGTGCTCTATTTTCTTCTGACAAACCATCTGACTTCAGAAATCTATGCCGGGAAGAAACCTTCAGCGGCGTCCACTATTGACAATTTCATTAGCCGGCTGAGGTTGTTATTTTACAATACCGATAAATGTATGTTCTTTTAACATTTTAATAGAAATAACGTATGTACATACATACATTTATAAAAACGTTTGATTATTATACCCAAAATTGGCATCTTCGAATTTAAAGAAAAAAATTTTAAGATGGCTGAACTCTTTTACGGCGCAAATAAAAATGTTTGTGGCGGCAGCACGTTATTTTCAAACCGAGAACTACTTTGGTTTCTGCAATTACTATGAAAAAAAAACAGAGACGATGTCAGAAGCAAAGTACATGTACATTTGTGACCGAATATTATAAACCTTATGTAAACCAGCAATTTTGACAGACATGCAAAATTACATGTGACTTTAAAATTTGACATGTCAGATGACAAAAACATGTCGTGTACATTCAGCTTTAGTGGTTTCAAAACATTCGGTCTGGTAAGGAAGTCAACTGTTGAATATCTGTCAACTCAAGTGTCATTTATTTAGTAAAATGTTTGCCATTTATGAATATAAATCGATTCACAACCTAAGAATGTATAAAAAAATTAACAACTTCCCTGGGGGAATGGGAACTAATACTAGGGGTCCATTCTAGTGGTAACACTTTATATGAAGGGGACTTATCACTTTCTTATCACTTTAACATAGCGATGTCCTAGGATTGGGTTAATTGACACCTTTGTGATACTTTTTAACAGGTCATTGATATGTATAACCTTCATAAATAGGCACATTCAATTTCCATTTAAAAAAAAACTTTCACAGAGTTTGTCCCATGTGAACCATATTAATATTATAGATCCCCTACATTTAAAGTAAAATAAGCAGAGAAAATCGGCCACTACCCGCACAAAATCCAGTCATATCTTTTTTGGGTCAAATACTTTCCCCGTGGATTTACAACACTTTAAACACATTATCACCACTTAAGTGATATGTCTTGTTTTAACCTATCACGGGACATGTGCTCAAGAACAATTGACACAAATTTCCTGCAGGGTTGATACGAAAGCCACATTTCGAGCAACGGGGTGATAATGGTCGTCATGATCGTCCTAATGTGCAAGGAGTTGTTAAGATTATAAGGAAATTTAAAACGAATGGAAGTGTAACAGATGTCTACACTGCCGAAAATATCGCTTTTGTAAGTGAATGTGTGGCGGATAATCCAAATTTTTCGACTGTCGATTATGGTCTCCTATTAAAGTTTATGAGCTAGATGATATGCGATTTCAACAAGACGTTGCCACGAGCCACTCAACACAACCAATGTTGGCTTTATTACTTGGAAAGCTTGCATAACCCGTAATTTCACGTTTTGGCGATGTAAATTACCAGCCAAGATTATGTGATTTGGTGCTGTTAGACTTTTTTTGTGAGGCTACCTTAAAGACCATGTCGACGATAATAATTCCCTAACGTGGAAGTTTTTGAAGACCAGCATTCGTCAAGTGATCGCCGAGAAACTGCCCGAAATGTAAAAAAAATGGTCGAAAACTTACTCAAAAGAATCGACTACAGCAACCAATCCAGAGGCGGTCATTTAAAAATTGTATTTCGTACTTAACCCTCCGTCTTACACATGTTTTTATTTTCACATTCGTAACGCATGAGTCTAGCCAGACCCAACAAACTTTTGAATAAATAAAACCAATTTTTTTAACCAAATGTTATATTATACACATTTATAATTTAAATACATATGTATTTTCATATTTTATTTAAATTATAAATGTGTATAATATGACATTTAGTTAAAAAAAATTGGTTTTATTTATTCAAAAGTTTGTTGGGTCTGGCTAGACTCATGCGTTACGAATGTGAAATTAAAAAACATGTGTAATCGGGAGGGTTAAATTGAGAACTAGATGGAGGTAATAGTTTGTGTGTTTAATAAAAAAAAATAAATAATAAATAATTTAACAAAAAAATAATTAAAAACAGCAAGAAAGAAAGTTAAAAATACGGCATCTTCTATACAAAATATATATGGGTCTGGCCAGACCACATGTGTTACGAATGTGATGTGTGCAGTAAAATATTCGAATAAGTTTCCTTATATATCCTTTCCAGGTTATATTTTTCAGCTTTTTATAGTAAACTAAATTTTAGAAGGGTACCTGAAACTTTAAGTCTCTACCTGTGTTTTAAATATACTAAAATAACATTAAAAATCGAAAAAGGTCTGGCCAGACTCATGAGTAAGACGAAGGGTTAATGACAAAGTCCAAGCATTTTTGAATGCAATAAAAGTTTTATTGAAATCAAAGCTTTACCGTAGGAACACAATTGTACTGTATGAACGTAGTAGCGTATGGCGTAGATACGTTGTCAAATTAAAGCGCATGATTTTTTATACAAAGGCACACAATAGCTGGCGTAAACGTAAAAGCGTATCAACCGACATGGATCTATTTCTTTATCATACGCCTGTATACGGTTGTAGTATTGTCGAAGAATAAAAAAATTAAAAATATAAAAAAAAATTTTATTTGAATAGTTGATATCAAACTAAAATGATAGCAAAAAAAATAAACAATAATTTGATTAAATTTGAAACTTTTGAATATTATTTTCAAGGAAAGCAAAATACGTTTACGACGGCATTGTGGGTAAGTGAAGCGTGTTCTGTAAAATTTACGGCGTTACGTCCTACGTTCATACGACGGAAAGTGGCTGAAATTCGTTTTACACCAGGCAAAAATCTGTAACTTTTAAACCGACAGAGATCCTTTTGCAATTTTTTTTTTTTTTTTGCTGGAGAAAAGACTTCTTGAACTTTCCTAAAGTTTTAATTTTATTAAAACCGGTGTAGCAGTTATTGAGAAATTTAAGGTCACAGTTGAACTTTTGTTGGTTTTTAACATAAAGTTAGAAACGGCTTTTGATTGAGATTGAGAATTATGGTGTTTTTTTATTCAAAATGGGGATGTTTTTTTACTTGCGCTGCATTCTAATGTACATAACTGCCAAATTTCATAATCATATCTTAATTCATATCAGATTTTTAGTATATCAATCCCCATTTTTAATTACGAAATACCCCAAATTCGCTTTTAAAAAGGGGAGATAAACTCACTATTTATTCTTGAGGATTTTGTTTAAACTTTGATATTTTTACAAGTAGACCTGTTGCTGTAATTCTTATATTATTTGGTTTTATATCTTTAGTTTATTTGGTTTTATATCTTTAGTTTTTCTATAATCTTTATGGGTGAATTTCCTGATGATCTGGCCTAAGCAACCAGTGAAATGCTTGTCCCATCAACAATAAATTTCAGTGTTTTTATCAAAAATAAAAATTGGGAATTAAGCACGAATAACAAAATCATATAAATTAAATTTTGTATTCCCACGAAAATTATTTTGATAATAAAATGATTTTTTTTTACAAAAATGTCAAAACTGCCACTATTTACCACTCGATATTAATCAGAAAAACATGGACATATTAGAAAACATTACTGTTCTAATTTTATTGAAATCAGTGTGTGTGTTGCATTTCTAGAATTTTTTACTTAAATAAGTTTTTTTCAAAGTTATTTTCGGGAATACAAAATTTATTATTATTTATTTCCGTATGACGTGCTAAATTCCCAATTGTTCGCATTTGATAAATACACCAAATTTTATCGTTGGGGGAAAGCCAGCTTCTGTGCGCATTTCACTGATTGCTTAGGCCAGCTCATCAGGAAACCTTTTCAAAAGATTTTAGAAAAGCTAAAAATATTATACAAATAAAACCTTAAAGCGAATAAGAATTATAAACACTTAAAGTCTTATTTGCAATAATATCAAAACTTAAACAAAACACCAACAATTCATTATAATTAAATCTATTGTAAATAAATAATAATTAAATAAATAAATTAAATAAAAAATAATTAAATAAATAATAAACTGTGAGTTTATCTTCTCTTACATTCTCCTACAATTCGTTGGCTTTTTCACACTCAAGTTTTTTTTTTTTTTTTGTTTGAAAAATTTGCTTTTTTTGGATAGAAACAAATCTACAAATTGGCTAAAACTTGCCATTACAAGCATTCTTATAAAGTTTTCTTTCGAAAAATATAAGCATTTTTATTTATTTCTGGAGAAAATATGGTTGTATCAGCGAAAGAACATCCTTTGAAAAACTTAGTATTCATACACGCAAAGAAAAACATGGTTGTGGTAAACATATAATGATAAGATTCACGATTGTCTTATTACGTTGATTAAGATTATTATTGAATCATATTATGACCAAATATATACGTAATATTACATCATAATATTTTTCCCTTAATCATATTGTTATCATGTTAATCATAAGCAATTTAGAAGTAGTCATATTATTGTCATGTTAATCATAATAAATTGAGAAGTAATCATATTATGATACAGAATCTTTAATAACTTTCATAACAATTAAAAAATCAATTTATGTTTTTTTTGCAACGATTTTTTATTTTGGAGCACTTAACAATTTTTCTTAATGTAAATACAATAGCGGGGTTCATTATTAGGCTTGCTAAAGAGCAAATGCAAATACCTTAGTTCTAATTTGTTTGCTATTGAATAGCATTAAAATTTTTGAAATCTTCGATAGCCAAAAATTGGACTTTTGGCCGATGGAATTAAATTTTCAGCCACAGAACGACGTACGACTCAATTGTGTTCCTTGCATTATGCGTGTTGTATTTAACTTGACCCGCGAAGCTGTACGTTTGTCTGCAGGGAAGAAACCAGAGTCTCTGGCGGGAATAGAACCCGCAACCTCGGGGCTGATAGACTAGCTCACTACTAGCTAGCCTAACGAGGCAATTTAAAAACCGAAAATGGGATTAAATAGATTAATACTACATTTACACCTACGCAAAATCCAGTACTTACGAGATTTCGAGCCAAATCTAGTTGTTTTTGACTAGATTTCCCATACAAAACAAAATCTACTTCGTGACTAGATTTCGACGAAATCTACTCAAAATCTAGTAGTACTTAATGATGCAACTATGATTTTTTCAATATAGCACTAAAAAATACTTCCCTGTACAAGAAAAAATGACATTAAAAAAAAAAACAAAACAAAAATTGTAAAAAAAATTAAAAAGTTTTATAAAAATTGTAAAAAAATAAAACAGACGAATAATATTGATAAAATAAATATCGTTGATTATTAATAAAAGGTAATGCAAATTTTTTAATGTTTATTTCTTTTTGTTTTTGTATGTGTAACGAAAAAACTTTTAGTCAGCTGTGTTCTTATAAAAACAAAATCTCGCTAATGTCAAAAAAGTATAATGTAAACGCACTAGATTTCGATGAAGATTTTAAACCAAATCTACAAGATTTCGGCCTAATGTAAATGTAGTATAAGAAATAAAAAGTCGTAAAATTAAAATCGTTAAAATTTGTATAGATCATAAAACCTGGGAACATTGTCAGCCTTTAGATTCATAACGCAATATCAAAATTCAACGGCCGCTTTCATAAAAAACTAAATTGGATTTGAATTTAATTTTAAGGAAAATTTGTATGGAAATTTAGATTTTAAAAACGTTTGAAATCTTAATTAATTTGTATGAAGACGGTAGTAAGAATATATGTAATTATTTAGGAAAGTTAGAACAATATCCGACACTTGCTGGCAAAATCCGAATAAAATTATTGATAGATCGTCTAATCTGGCAACAATATTATTGTCCTTTTTAAAATCCTAAAATATTTTTTTTTTGTAACACAAATTAAATGTTAATTTTTAATGAATTAGCTTACTTTATTAACTTCTTCCTTTCCCTGCCTCTCTCTCTCTCACACTCTCATTCTCTCACTCACACTCTCTTCTTTATTAAATATTTGTATTTAATTTCACGTCCAAAAGTCTCATATTTTGAGGGTAAATATTATTATTTTTCGGGGAAGTAGATTTTTTTTTTTTTTTTGTCTTTCAAAAAATATTTGAAGTAAAAAAAGCTCGTGTCATGTCTCTGGCATATTGACAATGTTTGTCTTTTTTTTTTTTTTTTTTCCTTTTCATAAAATTTGTATTAACAAACAGACAAATACATAAATACATACCCAGCGGTAAAAATAATAATTAAAAAGGCCTAATAGAAGGCCATATTTATCAGATACAAGCACTTCTCGCCGCATTCCTTACTCATTTATTGTTTACACAGGTTGTCCCATCCTCTTGCAGGAATTCTGAAAGGATTTCAGAAAAAAAACTTTTTAAAGGGAATATGAAGAATATTGGAGTTGACTTCAATATTTTTTTTTATAACCAAAAATACGTCGTTCCTACGACAATCGATTCTACGCACCGGATTGACTCGGAGTTCAACGAACACCTCCCAAAAATTGTCAATTCAGCAACACCTGCTCTACAGATCTTGCTGACGAATGTCACCAAAAAGAAAAATTTAAACTGAACAACTTCTTGACGAAGGAGGTAGCGAATGTGCATTATGAATAGTTTAGAAGGTCTTTTGAAAAGAAATGTTTACCTGCTAGAAAACATATTTCTGAAGGCAGGATAGAAACGAATCTTTTAGGAAGTTTATAAGAGGCCTTAAAAAGCCCTGCCACTTGCGGTCCTTTCGATATTTAGCGCTGGGTATGTTTGCATGTATATTTTTGTATACATATGTATGTTTGTTTGCCTTTACATAAAAAAGAACAACAAAAAATTTCTTATCCAAAATCAAATCTAACATTTTATTTCTTAAGAAAATGTTAACATCATCTTTATACTGACAATGAATTATCAAAAAAAAAAACATAAAAATGTTTTCATAAGCAATATTTCATTAAAAAAAAAATAATTGAAGTTCTTTAATTTCTCCCAACAACGAAATTATGTTCATACAGCTTCTCTTGGAATTTTAAAGCGATTAGGGATTTTGAGAAGAGGTTTAAGATTTAACTAAAATTAAACTTGCCAGCTCGTTTAATATGTCATATTCTCTTGAAATATAGGCTAGAATGATAAAATTAACATGATTGATTCACCTAAACCTTGCATACCCATAACTAAGAATTAGAATACAAAAAGATAATCGCTTCACTGCAATATTAAAATTAGTGATGTAACGATAAGCCTTATTGTCGATACTATAAAGCTACCGAAAGAAATATCGGCACATTGAATTTGAATTCAAGTTAAAATTAACGAAACTCAAGTAGATTAATTTTTTTTTATTATACAAAATCTTAGGTCAGGTTTTTAAGATTTAGATTAAGTTTAAACTTAGTTTAACGTTGTCTTAAATTCGGATATGATATAAATGATATTTTTTATTATTTCATTAAAGACCAACATTTTCAGCAAAACTAAGCTGTTCCGTCAATATTTCGTATACAAACTTGGTAATGGCGGCACAAATCTTTTATCCGATTAACTAAACCTGGCTTAACTGAGATCTCAAAAACCCAGCCTTAGAGATTATTTCTATTTAAAATTGATATTAATAATATTTTTGTTGAAAAAAAAAACAAAGTATTCTCAACTTCTGCGAAGTTAGACGATTTCCCAAATCCATTTAAACCAGAATGCAGTGGAAAATAATCTCTCAGATGCGACAAAACACATTTGAAACTTAACAGTCCAATTATGAATAAAAATTCCCCCGGGAGTTTACATGGAAAAAAATGGGAGAAGGGAAAAAACTCCCTGGGAATTTTGGGCTGTAAGTATTTTCCTTAATGGCTGCAGTACAAATAATTTGCAAGATTATGAAGAAATTTTCAGAGACTGGAAGTATTACAGATGAGGACAGCCCTTGGACCCCCATTTTTCCACGTATTTTTCTTTTCAATATATAGGGCGCAGTTCTCAATAGATTGATTAAATTTTGCACACGTCTATTAATTTATATAAGAAAAAATTAACAATTATAAATATAATTCTTATTGAAAATACTAGTAATATTTAATTAAAGGAATGCTAAAAATTGGTTATTCCCTCCCAGCTCGAATAAAAAATATTCTTAAAGGTAAATAATATTTAAGCATTTTATTCATCAACTATCATTTCTTTAACTACATCATCCAATTCTAAAATATGCTTATGTCTTAAGCTACTAATGGCACAATGAATGACATAGAAAATAAAATCATTTTTAGAATTATACTTTAAATTTTATTACAATATTTATTAACGTTAACTATTTTCTCGTTGTTTTCAACTTAAGCGGTTTTCTTCTATACATTTTCTTTTATTAAAACATATGATTTTGTTTTTTTTTTTTATTCTTAAGAATAATTATTCACTTTTAAAAACAGCTGTCAACAATTTATTAACAAACACAATTGCTTTAAAACGTTAAGCCTAAAGGTATGCAAAACTTTTTTATAACAAATACTAGGGTGCAGTATTCGTGAGTTTTTTTTAATAAATTTGGATTTTTTTAAAAGATTGACAAAAGTTGGTGATTTTCTTTGACTAATTCGAAAGAAGAGCATTTTACCTTTCATTTCGTTATACTGAGAGTACGGAGGTTAACCAAGCTAACTGACTTTTTCTCCAACGAAAACAGCGAATGCTGAATTTTTAAGGACAATTTTGATGCACTCATATCTCCCAAACTATGTACGCAATAACTTTTTATTTTCCTTTAAATTAAAAGCAAGGCTTCGGATTTAAATAAAATCGACACTCAGAATTTTCCGCTCGAAACATATTCGTTATATAAATCTCTGAATTTGAACAAAATTACCATATATTTCCCTTTCACAACATTAACCTGATTTCAACCGATCTTTTCTAAGAATATGTATACATACATCTTAAAAGAAATGCAGATTTTTGTTTGCCAGACTCTTCTCTATAAAATAGCTTCATTAGATTTTTTAAAAGTAACAGTCAAAAAATGCCTTTTTTGCAACAGAAATCCCATAGTGCGACAGCATAGGATAGATAACGGCTCCTCCTTAACAGATTCTTTTATAATTTTTTTAAAAACGCTCCAAAGGCAAGTTCTCCAGATCAGTAGGGGTGACTGTGTCTTCACACTTTTGCGATGCAGAGTCATGTTAAAGATAATTTTATTGCAAGTTATATAGCGTTACTTGTTATAAAATTGGCTTACCTCTTCGTAAGTTATGATAAAATTGGTGTAACAGCCGCTTCAAAAGCCTCAAATTTTAGACCAAAAAATTAACAAAAAACAATTTTGCCTTGAAGTTGTATGGTGTTTTCTTTTCTGCAAAAAAAATGTGCCTTATTTTAAAAAATGCAATTTGGTGTCTGTTTCCTAAAAATTTTGCTCCCGAAAAGCATGAGTTTTTAAGAATAAAACAAGCCACCCTTTTCGGGAGCAAAATTTTTAAGAAAAAGACACCAAATTGAATTTTTTAAAAAAAAAAAAAGGCAAATTTTTTTGTAGAAAAGAAAACACCGTTAATTTCATTTGTTTTTGTTGTTAGAAGACAATAACACATCAAATAGATAAAGGTTTAGTCCTTTTAATTGTTTTCATAGCATAGTGTTATGAACTAAATCTCGTTAATGGTGATTTGCTTATTTCAATCTTTATCAAACTTATCCATATCAAATGTTATGGCAATATTTGTCAGGATATTAAATACGCTTTAAAAAAAAAATAAGCCCTTGATTTATGTTTAACACGTAAATCAATAATTTACGCTCGAACATAAAAATTTAAAATGCATAAAAAAAACTCAAACACATTATTAACAAAAATCAATACTTTTTCTCTATTCCATTCACTGTGATTTTACTTAATTTTTATTTCTTTTTTTATTGTTTCTCTTTAGTTAAAATGAAATTTTCAAAACTTTTTTTACTTCCGGAAATGGAAATTTTTGATTTATGCATTAAAATTATTAAAAAAAAAACAAAAACTCCTCACATACATACATTTATACACACTCACAACAATAAAAAAAAACATAGCAGGAGATAGGAAATTGCTGTTATTATAACTAACTGCATACTTTAAGGAGAAAATAATTGATGTGACTCTTAACTTATGAGTGTAAATTAGATTAAAAAAAAAGAAGGAAAAAGTGACTATTACAGTGTTTTGCCTGAAAAATTCTGAACCATACCAATATTATCATAATAAAAAGAAATTACAATAATTTCCTATATAATTTGTGTTTTATTCAAAATCATCATCGGCCCTTAAAATTTAACCAGCCTTTATTTTTATTTAAATTTATTTTAAATTTATTTTTATTTAAATGAATTAGAAAAAAGGGAAGTAAATTTTTAGAAGAAAATGTCTTCTTAAATTTGTTCCTAAATGTGTTTGATTTTAACACAAAAGCTTTTTTCCCCCGTTTCTTCTTAAAATCATGATATTAAAACTTATTTTGCCTTTTGGCATGTAAGTAAAAAAAAAAGAAAAGAATTATTAATCACGGAAAAGTATTTAACGTAAGAAGCACAATTTATGCATGAGCAACTAATAGAAAATGGAGTAAATAAAAAAAACAGTTTGACTACACGTTTTTAGCTCTTGTGGCGTTTGAGCGAAAATATTTTACTGATTTTACTGTAAAAAATTTTTAAGACCTTTTTGCACTCATTAAAATATTACAGTTCATAAAACAAAACAATATTTAAATAAAGTTGGAAATTTTTTTAAAGCCACTAAAATTCAAAATTATTTCATCGTCCTTTGAACTATTGTTGCTAGTGAATTAAATTTTTTATTACCAATTTTTTAATTTTTGTAAAGATGTCTTTTATTTTTAAATATTAAAAATTCTTTTCTCACATTTATAGCCAGACTGTTCGAAAAATTCTTTAAAGCTAAATAAGCTTCTAATAGAAAATCAGAAAGAAATGCCATACAATTAACATATAATGAGATATTTAATAAGAAATTCATTAAAGATTCCACCAAGGACGAACATAAAACTTAATTTTATGTTGAATTTTCCAAAATATTTTCATATTGAAGCTTTTTAAATGGCTTTTAAACCACTTGAGTATTTCTAACTTAAACTCAGTCTTTATCATTAAGAACATCAATTATGATACAAAAAAAATTTCTTTTCACAATTGCCAAAAGAAAAAAGACGCAAAATCAAGAGGAAATTGTAACAATACGAACCGAAAATAACAATAAAATAAAGGTTTTATTAAAGGCTTTCCTAAGCCACAGCTTCTTATTCGGACTAAACTGGGCCAGCCAGACAGAAACAAAGCAAAGATTCAATTAGAGTTGGCAGGTTTTTCAAACAAATGCAGACAAATAGGCAAGAACAAATTAATAACAATAACTTCAAATTTGTTATACAAAAAAAAAATCACGTACACGCACACATTCTTGCAATATTAAAGTATTTGCCAGCGATAAATATTGAAAGGACTGCAAGTGGCAGGCCTTTTTGAAGGCCTCTATAACCCATTCTAAGAGATTCGCTTCGTATGATATTCTGCCTTCAGAAGTATGCCTTTTAGAAAGTCAAAATTTATTTTTAAAAAACCTTCAAAAAATATTAAACATTCGCTACTCCCTTCTTTAAAAAGCGAGAAATGGAGTTTTTTTCAAGTGACCTTCCTTTACCCCTTTCTGTGGGAAGGGAAAAAATAAATAAGTATGGAGTGCGGCGAGGAGGGCTTGTGCTAAATAAGGCCTTCTATTAGGCCTCTTTACTCAGTCTTGTTACCGTTGGCTTTTGTCTAAATTTTGTTGTTGTTGTCGCTATAATTTATGGCCGCATGAGGTTAAAAAAAAAACTAAAAATCCTAAATTAAATTGCAACAAATTACAATAATTTTTAATGTAATGTATATTTAATTTAGCTGTGGAAAACATTTTCAACACTGATAAATTCTGTAATGTCATTATGATTAATAGTAAACAAGAGAAAATATATTTGGCCAATGGACATGCATAAGAGAGAGAGAGAGTTATGCTGGCTGTCAACTGGAATTTTTTTTTAAACATATGTTTTCTTAATGTCAAACTCCTGCCAAAAATGTAAAAAGTATAGTTCGTTAAGCACAACCACTTGATACCCTACACCACAGTATAAACAGATAAATTGTCAAGAGTGTACCCTATCATGAACACGGAAAAACAAAATTATATTATGAAGTTAAGATTCATATAAGAGTTCACAGAAAAAAATGTTGCACCAGTAAAAGCATTAATCAAAAATAAAAACAGCTTTAATAAAAAATTTAATCGAGTGAATTAAACGTTTAATCAAGTGAATTAAACGTTTAATCAAGTGAATTAAACGTTTAATTGACAATATTAATTTGCACCAGTAAACTAATTTATATTGTCAATTTCAATTACGTTAAATTTTCTTGATTAAAAGTTACATTCACTTGATTAAACGTTTAATTCACTTGATTAAATTTTTAATTAAAACTTATTTTATTTTTGATTAATACTTTTACTGGAGCAAAATATTTTTTTTTTTTTGTGATTCATTGTGTCAAATAGTATCTAAATACCAACATCTTTATGAGCTTTGTTTGTCTTAAAGCAATTTTGGAGAGGGGATTTATATGGGTCCTATGGTAAATATTGGACAGACCAGAAAAACACTTTTTCATAATAAGAAGCTATCGAAAAAGTTATTTCCCCAAAATTGTTGTCAATACCAACATTTATTGGAAGGTCATGACACTAAAAGCTTTTATAAAGAGTTGTATTTGAAGGAGACTTTAATCAAATATGACCTAAAAATTTTGTAAAATGATTAAGATTGATATTAAATAAGTTGAGGCCAAATTTAATCAGCTATCACTTGGAAAATTATCTGGAGTCTAATTCACATTTATATGATTAATTTTTCCCCATTTTTTTTATTTTTAGTTAAAAAAAATAAACATTTTTCAAATAATTTTTTGCAATGATTTTAAACAAGTGCATGATAGATAATAATTATTTCCTTCTAAAGACAAAACTAATAAGTTTTCTTTCCACTTACTTAAATGTGTGCGTGTTTGTTTCATGTGTTGGTTGTATTTTTCTTCATTAAAACTTCTCTAATTTAATGGAAGAACATTTTTCTTTCACTTGAAGTGTCAAATTTCTTTTTAATTACTTTTATGCTTGAAAAATTTCTGGTTTAACTATTTTGTTTTTTTTGCTGGTATTTCAATTTTCAGTTTTGTATAAAACTGAAAAGACAAGCATGTTTTTGTACAGTGTTTTTTTTCTTACAATGTGTTGTTACACAATCTAACACGTATAAGTGTAATTTTTCGGTTTCTACGAAATTAGCAATATAAGTTGATTTTTTTTTTTATTTATATTTTTTTACGAAGGCAATGTAACAAGAATGACTTTTTTGTGTTGGTAATTAGAACGATGAATAAAGTGGAAACAAAAAAATATATTGCATACAACAACAAAAAATAACACCTTCTGCTAACAATTGCTACTTTGTAGGAAAACAGGGCGTCCAATGGAATTGGGAAATTAGAAACAAGAAAAAAATTTCATTAAGGTCAAATCAAAGTGTGTATCAGTATATAGTCTAGTCATAGTCATAGTAATAGTCATAGTCTAGTCATAGTCTAGTCATAGTCCATAGTCTAGTCATAGTCTAGTCATAGTCTAGTCATAGTCTAGTCATAGTCTAGTCATAGTCTAGTCATAGTCTAGTCATAGTCTAGTCATAGTCTAGTCATAGTCTAGTCATAGTCTAGTCATAGTCTAGTCATAGTCTAGTCATAGTCTAGTCATAGTCTAGTCATAGTCTAGTCATAGTCTAGTCATAGTCTAGTCATAGTCTAGTAATAGTCTAGTCATAGTCTAGTCATAGTCTAGTCATAGTCTAGTCATAGTCTAGTCATAGTCTAGTCATAGTCTAGTCATAGTCTAGTCATAGTCTAGTCATAGTCTAGTCATAGTCTAGTCATAGTCTAGTCATAGTCTAGTCATAGTCTAGTCATAGTCTAGTCATAGTCTAGTCATAGTCTAGTCATAGTCTAGTCATAGTCTAGTCATAGTCTAGTCATAGTCTAGTCAAAGTCTAGTCATAGTCTAGTCATAGTCTAGTCATAGTCTAGTCATAGTCTAGTCATAGTCTAGTCATAGTCTAGTCATAGTCTAGTCATAGTCTAGTCATAGTCTAGTCATAGTCTAGTCATAGTCTAGTCATAGTCTAGTCATAGTCTAGTCATAGTCTAGTCATAGTCTAGTCATAGTCTAGTCATAGTCTAGTCATAGTCTAGTCATAGTCTAGTCATAGTCTAGTCATAGTCTAGTCATAGTCTAGTCATATTCTAGTCATAGTCTAGTCATAGTCTAGTCATAGTCTAGTCATAGTCTAGTCATAGTCTAGTCATAGTCTAGTCATAGTCTAGTCATAGTCTAGTCATAGTCTAGTCATAGTCTAGTCATAGTCTAGTCATAGTCTAGTCATAGTCTAGTCATAGTCTAGTCATAGTCTAGTCATAGTCTAGTCATAGTCTAGTCATAGTCTAGTCATAGTCTAGTCATAGTCTAGTCATAGTCTAGTCATAGTCTAGTCATAGTCACAATCCAGTCCTTCTTATTTGTTTATAAACTAATCAATCTTTATTTTAGCTAAACATTTTTGGGGAATCGTCTAATTTTCTCACCAAAAATAATATTAAACAAGTAAGTAAGAGTGCTATATTCGGCTGTGCCGAATCTTATATACCCTTCACCATTGTGCGAGCAGAATACATAGCAATTAGACAGAAACTAAATAAAACTGGTAAATATTTTTTTTTAAATTAGAGACAACCGGTTTTGAACTTCGCTTTTCGTAAGGGCCCAGAATATATATACTTTATAGGGTGTAGGATCAATATTGTAGAAATTACAGTTATACATATATACCTTTTTTACCTTCGGTGAAGGGTATAAAAAGAGTAATTTTCGGAAGTTAGGGGTCTAATCACCCCTGCATACGATAGACACTGGCGTATCGAATGAAAACTCGATAAATGTAATGTCGAGTTACTCGATGTCGAATGGTATTATTTCAAATTCAATACATTTCATTCGATATCGAGTTTCAAGATACCAAATAAATAATTTCGATGAATTTTGCTCGATATCGTATGCGGTGATTAGACCCCAGTATTTCGGTTATAACTCATACAAATTTCCGATATTTTGATATATAAGTCATATCCCTAGGACGTATAGCAGCCCTAAAATTTAGGTTTTTATACAAATTTTGATGTTTTTTAGCCCATTTTTTGAGTATTTTGCTCATAAATTACCCATTGTCTAACCGATTTGATAGTTTTATATACCGACGTGTTAAGGAAGAATTTTACCTTTTACCTAAGTTATATTAATATATAAACATTTATATATACTTGTATACATATATTTTAACAAAGTTAATTATAAAAAAGAGTAATTTTTGGGGATTCAGTATTTCGGTTGTAACTCAGCCATTTTATAACCGATTTGGCAGATTTATATACCGACGTGTTGAAGAAGAAATTTGCCATTTACTTTAGTTATAAAACTTGGACTCGGGGAGATCTATGGTTCCCGAAAGTGGGTATTTAAAAAAAAAAAAATTTTATTTCGGTCATAACTTTTTTGTATCTGAACCGATTTTCCCGAGTTTTTTATAAAATATGTTCTACTTAAAATTTTCGATATTTTGATATATAAGTCATATCCATAGGACATATGGCAGCCCTAAATTTTAGGTTTTTATACAATTTTTAATTTTTTTTTTTATGGGAGTTACCACGCCCACTTCCCCAATCCCGCCCACATTTTCTAGGATAGTGTGTATTGAGAACCTAAATGTGTGTACCTAATTTGGAAGCTTGGGCTTTTGCCGTTCCCCAGATATACAGCAAAAAGTAATACAAATACAACAACCACAAGGGATTTTTGGGAAAAATTAGAGGTAGTCGTGGTTTTTTGCTCATAACTCAGCCATTTTATAACCGATTTGGCAGATTTATATACCGACGTGTTGAAGAAGAAATTTACCATTTACTTTAGTTATAAAACTTGGACTCGGGGAGATCTATGGTTCCCGAAAGTGGGTATTTAAAAAAAAAAAAATTTTATTTTGGTCATAACTTTTTTGTATCTGAACCGATTTTCCCGAGTTTTTTATAAAATATGTTCTACTTAAAATTTCCGATATTTTTATATATAAGTCATATCCATAGGACATATGGCAGCCCTAAATTTTAGGTTTTTATACAATTTTTATTTTTTTTTGTACGGGAGGTACCACGCCCACTTCCCCAATCCCGCCCACATTTTCTAGGATGGTGTGTATTAGCAACCTAAATGTGTGTACCTAATTTGGAAGCTTTGGCTTTTGCCGTTCCCAAGATATACAGCAAAAAGTAATTAAATTACAACAACCACAAGGGATTTTTGGGAAAAATTAGAGGTAGTCGTGCTTTTTTGGTCATATCTCAGCCATTTGTGGACCGATCTGGCTGAATTTCAATAGCAAAATTATAATAAGAATACCTGACATAAAGATACCCCAACCAAGTCCCCATCATATCTGGGGGCTTCGGAAAATCCATTTCAACAGACAGACGGACAGACGGACAGGCGGACAGACGGACGGACGGACAGACGGACAACCGGATTTGAACTTCGCTTTTCATAAGGACCCAGAATATATATACTTTATAGGGTGTAGGATCCATATTGTAGAAATTACAAACGGAATGACAAAGTTATATATACCCTTTCTACCTTCGGTGAAGGGTATAAAAAAACTCATCCTTCATTTTTAAAATTAATGCTACTGGCAATTTTTAAGGCAACTAACAACATCAGCATTAGCAACCAACAGCTACAGTAGTATTTTTGTAGTTTTGTCTGCTTCCAGATAATAAACAACCCCAAGCTAACGTTTGGAACGACCTTCTTGCGAAAACAAAAATTCGCAAAAAAAAAAATAAAAAAAAATAAAAAAAATATTAAACTAAATGAACACAAATGCAATATGTTAATGTATGAGAATGTTACGTAAACAACATTGTTGAGAAGACATACTTGCATCTTGCACAATGGGTTTGATATTCTTGATGAATTTAATTAAAACATATGCAATGACCCATAGTGCTTCATACAGACTCACAAAATGGCAAGTTCAAAATGCATATTCTTTTTAACTTTGTTGTTTTTTTACGTAAGAAGCATGAGAATTTTGTACAATGCACCCACATACCCATTACCCAAACAAATACTCATGTACACACCGCAATAAATTGAGTAAACGTGCGTGGAGGACGACATACTCCTATCAACAACTACTGTAAAGAGGACACAGACATGTAAACATTGAACACATACATGTTAACATGCTTGCGTAAATTTGTTTATAGCGTTGGTGTTAGTATTTTGTTGTCCTTTTCATTGTTACACAGCTTAAAAGTGTTATAACCAGAGAAGACTAAAATTTGTTCTTTTTTTTTAATATTTTTTGCTTCGTTTTCAATGTTGAGGCTTCTTGTCTGCTATTTTTTAAATTTTTTGTTTAAAATTCTCATTTTTGCACAAAAATTAAAAATTTTAAAAAATGAAGAGTAATAGAAATTTATTTTTAAAAACGATTAAAACCCATTGGCAAAATATGCTGCCGCAGAATAAATGGCTCGAAAAAGTGTAATGTGGATCAACATTTCAGACGTGGAAAATATCAATCGGCATTTTTAAACAAGAAACCCATCTAAAGAAACTAATCACGGAATATCCAGTGACTCCAATTGCCGCAACATTTCAAAAGGATCTTTGTTTTATTGAGAAATATTCCCATATGTCGATTCCGTCTTAAACTTGCATTCTCCAGAAATGGATACCAGCATTGTATAGGGAACAAATATCTGTGTATGGATTTCCGTAGATGAAAGCACGGACAAAAAAAATTTAAAACTTATCGTTGCTCGTTAGAACATTAAGTGCACAGGTGTAATGTACTTTTTTGAAATTCGGTCCTTTTAGGGAGTAAACGGGTATAAACTATTTTTTGTAACTTCATATTCACGCCGTCTATCTTTTCAAGATAAAACATAGAAATAAATTTATTTTAAAAAATACAAATATATTTATGGTACTTTTTCTAAATTCAAAAGTTCAGGGGGTGAAAATCGTACCTATTTTTGGAAATTATAACAAATTACATTATGGGCTTCCACTTAAATATTGAATGATAACACATAAATTTCAGTTTATCAATAGTATGAAATATGCCAATTTTTGAATTTTCCATAATATCGAACTTAGAAACAAATAATTATAATTGCAGGGTCCTGAGTGAATGGGAACCTTTAAAAAGAAAAATGTTGGTACTTTTATGTTCTTCAACTGGCACTTTTTTAAATTTCGTTAATATTGGGCCTAGAAACAAAAATTAAACGTGTATGGTCCAGAGTGAAAAAGAATCTGTAAAAGGGAGCTTTTTGGTACTTTTTTGTTCTTCAACCGATACTTTTTGAATTTTTGTTATTAATGGACCTAGAAACATAAAATTTAACATGCAATATCCTGGGTAAATAAGAATCTATGAGGGAACATTTTGGTACTTTTTTCTTGAATTAGCCCTTTTCGAATTTCGTTAATTTTGGACCTAGAAACCTAAAACCAAACATGCAAGGCCCTGAGTGAATTAGAATCTGTAAGAGAGATCTTTTTGTTATTTGCTCGTTCTTTATCTGATACTTATTGATATTCATTATTATTGGACCTAGAAACATAAAATTAATCATGCAATGTCCAAAATCCTGAGTGGTACTTTTGGTACTTTTTATTCTTCAACTGATACTTTTTGAATTTGTCATTAATATTCGGCCAAGACACATAAAATTGAACATGCAAGGTCATATGTGTATAAGTATCTGTACTAGGGATGCTTTTGGTACTTTTTCGTTCTCTACCTGGAACCTTTAATTTTAATTAATACTAAACCAAGAAACATAAAGTTAATCAGGCTAGATCCTCAGTGGATGAAAATCTAAGAGTTAACTTTTTGGTACTTTTTTGTTCTTCTGCCGGTTTTTTTTAATTTTCGTTAGCATTGGACCTAGAAACATACAATTAAACATGCAATGTCCTGAGTGAGTGAGAATTTGTAAGAGGCATTTTTTTTTTTGGTTCTTTTTCTTTCCGTATCTGGAACTTTTTGAACTTTTATTAATACTGAAACTAAGAACATTAAATTCAACATGCCGAGTTCAGAGTGATTGAGAAACTTCTCTTTGGTACTTTTTTCGTTTTTCAATTAGTACTTCCTGATTTTTTTTTATATTATTGAACTTACAAAATTAAACATTCACGGACTTGAGTGAAAAATAAAATATGAACCGAAGGTTGATAATTTCGCAAATCGATCCACTATGATGGAAAAAACAAATGCTCGAAACATGCAAATTCATACATACTTATATGATCGAATTTTAACCACTGGGCAAGCACTAGTTGTAATTATTTTGATGATTTGGATGAATTAGAAAAAAAAAATTTTTATTTTTTTGTTTTTTGCATTTTTATATGAATTTTTTTTTCTGTAAAACTATTGAATACTGCCTTTTTGTCTTCTCTGATTACAACAAACATTTCACTGCGGCTCTGTAGTCACTGAAGTATGTGATTGTGTTTTGAGTGTAAATACATTTTTCTTTAGCCCTAAAAACACACAAAATTTGTTTCGACCATGTTTGTGAGAAAAATCTCATTTAGAATTTATGGCAAAAAAAAAGAAAAATATTCATAAAAACGCCTACTATTCTCCCTGGCACAAAGAAATGAAATGATCAAAAGAAAAAAAATAATTAATGCCATTAATTTACATATTTAAAAAGATGCTTAAATTCAGATGAAATAGACAAAGGAAAATAAATCATTTAACTGAAAATATTCAGATAAAGAATCTATGCCAAAATGTACGTTTCTCTTAATTAATGACGTTCTAGCACGAGTAAAAAATTTAACTAGAATTTCTTTAATTTTCTTTAAAGCAAAAAATATCCCTTAAAAGTATGCTTTGCAATTTATATAAATAAATAGCTTAGACAAAAATTAAACTTCCTATTCTTTTTTGCATTTTTTCTATTTTTATAAATGAAAAAAAAATCTTAAAAAAAAGTGAAGAAAAGTTAAATTGTACTAAACTCTGCCACATTCTTACATGTAGTCATGCAATCGTAATCATTTTCATTCTCTTTTTTTTTTTTCTTCGTTTTTGAAATACGCCATTTAACAATTCGAGCCGAGCAATGACTTAACTGCCAGGGCGAATAAATAAATAAATGAAGTAAACGAATATATGTCCTCCTAGTCACGCCAAGCCATCACAATTATATAGTTTAATGACACATATTAAATTTTTGTCTACATATGTATGTACATACATATATATTTTTGTAGGCACCCTACTTATCGAGACCTTAACGGAAAAAAAGCTTAAGCGACATCATTTTCAATTTTCGTTTTTTTTTTAACAAATAACTTTATTGTCAACAGTTGCATCATCTCGTTAAGTATCATGGTCAGCTACCGTTACGATTATATAGCAAAAACAATTTTATGTTAAGCGACAACCTTCTAACAAAATTTTAATCCAATTAAAAACCGTCTCCTGTAAAATGTTGGTTCTGTCGCTTAAGTTTTTTTTGCGGTAACGACTGTCGAATTTCATTTTGAAATCGAACTAATGTCATCTTAGCCAGTTGAAGAGAACGTTATCCCGCGGGACGGTTGTCCAATTTGGAGCGATGGTCCTTTGTTCCTTAAAGAAACCAGAGGTCATCATATGTATGTAAAGCTTTATGAATGATCACCAGATTATTTTATATGTCTTCTTATGTCATCAAACGTAAGCTGATCACATAATATTCGACTTAAAAGTGAATATGTATATGTCGTATATCACCATGATTTTCTTAAAATTTTTCAAAAAATTACACAAAAGTTTTTCTACCTTATTTTTCGATAATTTCCAAAGGATTAATTGTCCTTTTTCAAACTAAGTATTTTAATGTCAGACACAAATTCGTCTCATTAAATCCTTTTTATCAAAACTTTTTTTTTCGAATATAGACCAACTTTTTTATATTCAACATGTTTCTCGTTTTAAATATCATTTATGTCTGTCTGTTGGTGCGTGTAAATTCAAAAGTATGTGTCTGTGTATCTTATCACATTTAATTGTGTATTAAGGTTGCTGACACGAACTACTTAAACAATTTAGGAAGTTTTTTTTTCTGTATTCAACAAAAATTCTATAAAAAAGGGGTTTGTCTACAGTGGAATTTCTCATGATCGAACACCGGAGGAAACATTAATAAATTTCGCTACAAGAGCAATGTTTTCTTAAGAGAACGCAATGCGTTTTTTAATAACGCTGCCGGGTCCAAGGAACAGAGTCCGCCGAAAGGGGGCGGCCGCTTAAGAAAGTTGTCCTTTAAGGGAGATTAGATAGTACTTGTATTTTTTCTAGCGCGGATATTTGTTGCATGTTGTTCTATTATTTAAAATAAATTAAAGTCTATCATTTAGGGTGCTATAAAATATTTAAAAGTTGTAATAGTTGCTTTACGTGGCAAACGAAAAGATTGCGTTTCTTTTATAAAAAAAAGTAAATAAATTGCTTTAGCAGTCTAAAAGCAAAGAGTAAAAAAGGCAGGTTTTATTATTATGGGGCCATTAATAATTGTTGCATATTGTTAGGCTTACCTTTGTTAAAATATATTCGAACTTTTTCTTTATTCGCTTGCTGGTTTTAGAAGTTTTCACATTTTTTCCCACCCTGTCACAAAGAATAAAAAATAATGTTGACAAAAACCACGTTGATATTTCCATAATCGAAAAACAACCACATTTTTAATTACTTTGCCACAATCCTATCACGGCCATTCAGCTGGTCACACAATAGCAGCAGCCTAATGGTAGGCAACCAGAAAACTTAATTACCAAATGTTTGCATTTATTGCAATGTAAATATTTATTTAAACTAATTAACAAAATTTTTTTATATGAAATTAAGAATCTAAATGAAATCTAACTAAACAAATACGCTGAAAACACCACGAAATTTTGATAAACTAAAAAAAAACTTTAATTTAAAATTATAAAAATATTAATTGAAAAATTATATACAAATAATTTTTTTTTTATTTTCTTTTTTTCTATTCTAGGTAAGTTTTTCCTCATCCCAACTAATGAACGCAGCTCATCAAATGCTGGTTACAGAAAAATTTCATAAGGCTTGAGATATGAAGCCAACAGTAAATGTAAGCTAATTATTAAGTTAAAGGCCAACAAAAATTCTTTTTTTTAATTATAATTAATGTCATGTCATGAGTTAAGTATTTAACTACTGCTAGTAACTAGTGCTAGTTAAGCACCATTTTACAACAATTACTTTCACATATGGCAGCATACTTTTAGGGAACTTAAAGGCAAAACATGTTTTGGCATTATAAAGGGCTTTTTAAATGTTAAGTTGCCGTCAAAAACAAATACTTTTGCGATTATTGGGTGCAAATAATGCAACACTTTTAGGAAAATCACCCATGAAATTTAAAATTTTTAATAGCACACTTATGCTACTAGAGGTAAAGAACAATTGGGGTATTCACAAGGTGTGCTATCGTGTTATATTGTCATAATGTTCTAACATTTTACAATGGTTTAAAAAAATTGTTGTTGTTTTGTAAACAAAAAGTGTCTTAAATTAATAGAACTTTGCTTGGTATGTTTACAGTGCTGTCGTAATTAATCAGAAGACATCTGCGCTGAGCGGCTGAGCCGAACCGCATTAGTTTTTGCAGCCGTCGCCGTTGATGGTAAAGTTTTATCCGGCTAATATCCGAATTTAACCTAAATTAGATCGGCTTAGGAATCTGATGTTTGGTAAACAATCAAAACAAAATTTATGTATGGTTTGCGTCTGAAAAATGGAAAATAATCATAAAAGATCTAATTTAATTTATTAATTCATGAATTAGAATTAAAAAATATTTTTTATGTTTGGTAAATATTTATTTTTTATATTTGTTTTAAATCAGCTGATTTAAATTAAAAATAGCACACTAAATTATGAGGGGTTGTTCATAACAGTTTTCGTGTTATTATTTTAAGACTTATGACTTTATGACACCTTGTGAATCCCCCAAATATTTATTTTTTGCAAATAACACTGTACAACACAGAAAAATTAACGGGGTTCTGACAATGGCATCTGGTAGAGAAGACTAAAAAAAACTGCACCTGTGTCTGTGTTTTGAAAGATCAGAAAGGAATTTTATTTTAGGGAGTGGGGCGGTTTAAATTGTACCCTTCTCTATCACCCCTTCATAACGGTAATTTTTGGATTTATTCTAATAAATCGTAAGAAACACGCCTACCAAGGGCGAGGACAGAGATAAATTGTTTTACGAAAATGTTATCCATGAAATTTTACTACACATGTCAAAACACAGCAAAGTCCACAACTAAACACAAACAAAAAAAAACAAAACAGCGAGGGTCAAGAGTCAAAAAAAATACGCCAATCGGCTGGGTTGTACTGTATGTTCATTTCAGAATCCATTGTCTGAACACGGTTATTTCGAAAAAAAAGTTGGAATTGTTGTACAGTGTTATTGCAGATAACAAATCTAGTCAAGATAAGCTTCGGTAACAACACCCTGCAGGAAGTTTGTGTCAATTGTTCTTAAAGCATTTATCCCGTGACCAGTGAACACAATATAATAATAAAAAGAACTGATTTGTGATGTGTAGGTGAAAACAAAACATCACTTAACTGCTGATAATGTGCATAAAGCAGGGATTCGCAGAACTACTTTACCACCGTTCTATTTTTTCTTTTAATCTCACACCTACGTGTACTCAAATATTAAATAAAACCAGTCAGTAAAACACTTGAACTTTTACCACGTTTTGATTGCATTTTCTGTTGCCATTGCGTGATATTTTTATATTTTTCTTTTATAAAAAGACAAAATCCATCACGGACTCCAAGAGGCCTGTAGACTTCCATTTGGGAAACGTTGATTTGACGATTCTTATTTCTTTTTAACTTATTTTTTAAGAATTTTCTACCAATTAAGTATAACAATAAAACGCTTTTGGCAACACTTCTTACATTCACCTCTATTATCACTTATGATAATAAATTATTTTTTTAACTATGAGAAATATTATGCAGGTAGTTGCAGATTTTTTTCTAGTTCTATTACTTTATATAAAAGGGGGGATAAATCATATTAACATGGTTCACACGGGACAATATCTGTAATAGGAATTATATTAACCGTAATTAAATGTGTTTTTTAAGGTTATTTCAGTGACTTGTTACTCCAGCTAACTGGTTATATATATATAAAGGACATACATAGTTCTCTCGGGACAGTATCCAAAAGGTGCCAAATTAGCATCCTTTTGACACTTTGTAAGAGATCGCTGAAGTAACCAAAATAAACACATTAAATTTTGGTTAAATAATACCTGTCGCAGAGATTGTCCCGAGCGAACCATATTTATATGATAGATCTCCTTCATACAAAGTTATCAATACAGATAGCGTCAGTCCGCACAAAATCCAGTTCCATGACTAGTTTTGTGTCAAATACCTTTCATCTGAAGTAACTACACTTTATCACCAGTACACAGCGATATGATATGATGGTTCATTTACAAGGAGAAATATAAATTTTTTTCAGTTTTTGTTAAATTTTTGCATTTAAATGTAAAAGAATCGAAATTTGTACTTAATTATCGTCCTCATGAGATATAAAAGGCAAAATTTGGTAAATAAATGTTAAAGTTATTAAAATTTATCCAGGCCATTAACGTAACTCAGGCCGCTTGAAGAAGAAATGTAGGAACAAAATTAAAATATTTTGATAAATATTAGAACTAAAGAATTTCTAAATCATCACATTGGGATTTATTGAAAATATGACAAGAAATAAAAATATGAAAAAATGATGTCAATACCTCCCATAGTTTTTCCGTATCTGCGATTTAAATTTTGCGATTTTCGGGAAAAACTTATTTGTTGGATAATTTTTGACGAAAGAGCCCAATTTGCTTACTTTTATAAATTTAAAGTAAAACTTATTCAGAATTTTAAAGTTCAGATAATTTAAAATATATATTCTCAAGGTATTACTAAAATCAGAAAACATTAACCCTAAAATCATGAAGGTCAGAAGTCAAATTTTTTCATATGTATATGGAATTTGTTAAGGAAGGATAGCGAAATATTGTATGTTTTTGTGCTGATTTTTATGAAACTGGAGAAACATATACTTTCAAGTCAAACGAAGACAAAAGAGTACAAAAATTGAGATTAGCCCTTAAATGCACTTGAGACTAAAAATATCCCAAACTTTGAAAAATATTTTTTGATCTAGAATAGCTCTAGCTTCTTGTTCTAGTTCAATTTCTAATTTACTTTTTAGTACAATATTTTTTTTTAGTTTTTAATCAATTATGTTTTAATTTTCCTATTTTTTGATTTCTTCTAAAATATTATGTGTCAAAAATGTTTGTCTTAAAAAGGTGGACTTAATATTCCATTTTCATACTTATTTTTCCATTTTGTTTTCCACTTAATCATTGTACTTTTTGCATATTTTTTCAAACATTTGAAAGAAGAAAAAAAAAGACAAATAAATTTAATAAATTTGACTGATTATGTCAAAGCATATTATATTATTTGTTTTCAAAATGTATACCTTATGAAATATGTATTAGGTAGATTTGTAAATCTGTAGCTCGATTACACAAAATTAGAAGAACGTTTTTGTTGTAATAAATATTTTTAGCTGTCATTATAATAGATAGACCCAGAAGCAGACATTAACTCACACTGGTTTTTGTATTCTTATAAAAAAAAAACAAAGCCATAGGGATTTATCTATCAATCGATTTAAAAAATCCTTTGAATCATGATATGGATGATGAATTTAAAAAAAAACATAGGAATAATAAAGTAAACAAAATAAATAAATAAATTCAACTTTAAATTTCGTAAGTTTTTTTTTAAAATCTTTTTTAAATCTGTTTTTTTTTTTGTTCCCAAAAGCGGTACAGTGATCTCCGCTTAAGTGCACATTCTAAATTGCTCAGATTTTTACACATTTAAGCGAAACCTTGGATAAATTGAGGAAAATACAAAACATTATGCAAATAAAAAAAACTCGGATCAAAGCGCAAATGATTCATTTGGAAAATTCCTCAACAAAACATCAATTAACGAATTAAAATTATATGAACTAGAATTACAATTTGTCAATTTTACCCGTAACTTCGATTTACAGAAATGGGTGTGTCCTTTAAAACATTTGCAGAAATTTTATGCACTCGTAGTTTCATAGATCTAAACTAATTTTAAGTTAAAATATTTCTGCCGCAAGAATATTATAGGAATTACTAATTTGACCAACACATAGATATAAGCTCTGAGCACTCAATGCCCTGAAGAAATTGACATTCAGCTGTCCACATGAAAATCAAAGGTGGCCTAAAAATTCATAATCCGGCAATATGCAATATGATACTAAATTTAACAAAAAAAAAAAAAAGAGAAAAAAAAAAAAAGTTCCTATTTTTTTTCGTTTTGATATCATAAAAAGTAGCCTATATTTTATCTGGGACGTATGCTATTTCTATACAAAATTTTTAGAAAATAGAAAAAGTACCAAAAGTAAAATATTACCAAAAGTACCAGCTTTTCCTCATTTAAGGCCCTCAGAAAGTACACTGTATATTAAGGTAGGCTCTAATGGGTATGTATACCAAATTTATCGTAATGAGAAAATGTACCAATTTTATCCCGTTTTTACTCGTTAAAAAGTACCAATTTTATTCCTTAAAATTACCCTATATTTTAATCTAGACCTTATGCCAATATGACCAAATTTATCAAAAAATAAAAAAAAAGTATTAAAAGTACCAATTTTTCCCGATTCTACATAATAAAAAATACCATTTATTTATTTGAATATGGCCATATTCTCTACTTATCTCTTTTCGAAATTGTTTGAAAAACGAAAAAGTACCAAAAGTAAAATGGTACCAACAATTGGCCCCAAAAAAGTGCACTGTTGCTAATGCTGGCTCTAGTGTATATATATACCAAATTTATCAAAACGAGAAAAAATACCAATTTTATCCTGTTAAAAAGGACCAACTTTATCCCTTTAACCCTACCCTTTATTTTAATCTGGGCATTATTCTATCTCTATAAAAAAAATAGTACCAAAGGTAAAAGAGTACCAACAGTAGTTGCTTTCCTCATTTAAGGTCAACAAAAAATAGAGTAGACTATAATCTGTATGTATACCAAATTTATTGAATAGAGAATAAGTATTAATTGTATCCCGTTTTGACCCGTTAAAAACTACTAATTATATCCCTTAAAAAGAATCTTTTATATTAATATGGACCATTTGCAAACTGTATACCAAATTTATTCATATGAGAAAACGTATCAGTTTTCCCCTTTTTCCTTATAAACTGGGCCGTATACTATATCTACACCAAATTTTTCGAAAAAAGAAAAAGTACCAAAGGTAAAATAATACCAAAAGTACCAGTTTTTCATATTTAGGCGCCCAAATAGTGAAATGTATGTTAATTTGGCTCTAATGTGTATGAATACCAAATTTCTCAAATAGAGAAAAAGTTCCAATTTAATCGTGTTAAATACAACCAATTTCATCCCTTAAAAGGTACCCTAAATTTTAACCTGGGCCTTTTGCTATATCTCTACAAAATTGTTTAAAAAAATAAATAGTACCAAAGTTCAAAGAGTACCAAAAATCGTTGCTTTTTTTCATTTTAGGCCAATAAAAAGTACAATAGGCTGTAATTGTATGTATACCTCATCAATTGAAAAAGTAGCAATATCATCCCGTTTTTACCCGTTAAAAAGTACTAATTGTATCCCTTAAAAAGTACCCTATATTTTGATCTGGACCATGGCATCCGTAAAGCAAAATAGGATAAAAGTACCCTAGTACCAATGTTTTCTTGATTTTTGACACGCATAAAAAAGGCAACCCAAGATACACTGCAGCTAAACTGGAACAGAACAAGGACTCTTATACGAATCCCATTAAGATCTAATCATTCCTGTTGAAGTTTTTTTACAAGCTGCTGCCACAAGGTCGAAGCCAAGAGAAAATGTTTATGTTGTGCCCTGCAGTTTGTAAAATATATTTAAATAATTTGATTAAAAAAAGAACTAATAAAAATACTAGACACTTAAGTTTTGGTTTACTCCTGCTGTGTTTAACTGCAAGCTCTTGAATAACTCTTCAAACAAAGGAAAAAATAAATAAATAAAAAAAGAGTTTAAATGTTGGTAAGTTTTTTACCCAATGAACTGGCGGGTATTTATTAAACTCCCGCTGTGTTCATTCCACTCTTTATCCAGCAATCTTTCATAAATGAAATCAAAGAAAAGAAATCAATGGAATGTTTGAATTATATTCATTACGGTCATTAAACACAGGCAGCAAATACTCACTTATACAAACTTAAATTTTCTTAAGCCGTTAGACAAAAATGGCGGAAGGAAATGGGGGGAAAATACAGACAAATATTCGACTCTATTATTACAGTCTACTGCCTCACAGCCATTTTAATATGTACATACTTCCATTGAATATATTTTGTTTGGAATATTGTTCTGAATCAATAACTTAAACACCCACTTAAGAATACAAAAAAAATTATTCGTTATTAAGAAATTGTTTATTAAGGAAAAAATTGTTGGACATAATTTATTGTAATTATATTTCAGGAAAATGATCCATATGGTTAACAATTAAAATCCCTTTAGATTTTATGTCTTGAGTCCTTGGAGATGGAAACACTTCATTTGTAATGAAGCAAAACTAAAGAGATTTTGTATATTTCTATACAATTTTGCTGTTAATTGATAAAGATTTGTGTGGCTACTTATAAATAGTTTGACGTTTATTTTCTCAGATTTCTAGAGGGAGGGGGGTGGGTGAAGGTATAATGTAAATAAATTTGTTATTAAAGACGTAACAAGGAAATTATTTTTTTAATTTGATATTCCAAAGATTAAAGAAAGATTTATTAAAGACAATTAACTAATAAGAAAAGTTTTTCAAACGTTTTTTCTTATTATTTAAATAATAAAAAAAATGTAAAGCCTCTTTTATTAAAAGAATTACATACGTAATAATAATTAATAATAGTTAATAATTGTAAATATTTTATCTAGGAAAACGTAATGAATGTAATGAATATCTTGTATTTCAAAAAAATTACATGCTAAACCCACACAACCAACAAAAGACAAAACGTTTTTGTGTTTCAAGTAAAAGGCACTTGCTTAATGCTAACCCACACCAAATAAAATGTCTATCAAGCTTAAGTCTTAAAAGACAAACGAAAATCAGCGAGTTTTGTCTGTTTCCGTTTTTTTTTTTGTCTTGTCCTGAGTGGTGTTGGTTACATCATTAGAAAGCACGCACGCAATTAGATATATGCAACAAATGTCGTTTTAGTCTATTTTGTCGTATTTTTTTGTGGGTTTGTTGTACCAAACCACATGTATTATCTGTCACCAATGTTTTGTCGCAGTAAGTCAAAAAGACAGTTTTGCGATTATTTTGTTTGGTCTGGGTTGTCTCATAAGAACTAATTTTCTGTTGTCGTATAAGTCAAGAAAACAGTTTTGTGTTTTGTTGGTGTGGGTTCAGCCTTAGAAACTAAAGACAGCGATGAGGCCTTTAATCCTAGAAAAACACAACTTCCCTAAAAAAATTTTAAGTGTCCTGGCTATCCAGTATGACACCTTGTGCAACTACCCTGTCAGAGAGCAGAGCGAGTAATTTAAATAAGAATATTAAAGACTTAAGTGCAATTTCCACAATGCAATTAACTGAACGTATAGAAAAATTAATATGAAAAGCTCTCAAAATATTTAGTGATATTCATATAAATTTACTACACGTTAAATTGATTGTATTGTGCATACCCTTTGCTATTTGTATAAAATTATATAAATGTGTTTATTAAATTTTAAGCGTTTGGTACATATGTGTTGCGTGATTACCTACATGACTTCTAGGTGACAATTTAAACTGTATAACTAAACACTATGTCCTTTCTTTCCTAAGCACTCACTCCTTGTTTAGAAGTTGAAGCTATCATTTTAAACTTTCATACAAGTCTTAAGTATTTTGACAAAAATTCTTCCCTGAACAATTATTGTTTGAAAAAAATAACAACGTATAATAAGAACAGTGTTATATTTTCCCTTAAGACTCGTATTATAGTGTAAACATGCCTTAAGTTATCTATACCCATTTTATATTTTTTTTTTAAAAGAAGACACATTTTCCTCTTAAATGATATACAATTTACATTGCTTATCTTATCCATATACAAAAAGAATGTTCCCATTTGACCATTAACATTTAGCGCCTACGTGTATGCTGCATTATTTTTATTACGATTATGCAATATACAGTATTCCACGGATAATTGCCTCGCTAAAAATGCCAATATTTTTGGGTTAAAATGCGGGGGAAGCATTTAAACGAATACGTTTAACTACTTCAGTGGGGTTATTAAACGTATTTCTTTACAAGATACCTTAACTTTAATGTAAGAAAAAAGTTAAATTATTTGGTAAATAGAAATTTGTACATGTATCAGCTAAATCTCATACAAACTTCTTTCTGCAATAGACTGGGTGTCCATAAACCATTAAATTATATTCCTATTAAGATTAAATACGTCCAAAATATTTTACTGAATTTAAAATTTTGTTGAATTGGTTCACATTTAAACATACTACTTCTATTTAAATATCACTCCCCGAACTGTTTAAGCTATTTGATCCTTTTATATGTATAATAATATTAATATAAAATCAAGCGACCTCCCTTAAATCCTTGTAACACAAAATTTCGCATATATTCGGTGTATCTTAATAATATTCGGTACAAATGACTCTTATAGGAATCTTTAACTCGTAACGTAACTTTTTTCAGGTGCCCAACGGTTGCAAATAGGGAACAATAACGAAACTTCGTCAAGGGTGTGAAGATAAATTCGTCAGTTAAATACGTCCCACACCTCTGTTAACTTCATTCCACACACTGTTAAATATGGTGAATTTTTAAAAATTAATATTTTTTAAATAAAAAGCAAAATTGTTTATAACTTTTGATTAATTAATAAAGAAAACATAATAAATTTTAAAAATTGGAAACAAATTTATTTAAATAAGAAAGTGGCTCCGTACTAATTGGCTAATTTATGTTATTTTAAGGGCACTTAGGACAGACCTGAATGGGGTTTGAAAGCCCCAAAGGAGCAGATTCCAAAACTGTATTGGACATTTTTCTGGGTTTCTCAGGAGACATGTAACGAGGGGTGGACTATAGGAAATTAAAATTATTAAAACATCAGTTTGGGGCACTTAGAACAGACCTGAATGGGGTTTGGGGATATTATTTGAAAGCCCCAAGGTAGCAGATTCCAAAACAGTAAAGCTGCAACAGAGTTAATTTTTGTTTTTATACAAATTTGTTATTTAAATCTCTATCAATTTGTTTTAAATAGTATTTAAGTTTTGAAAATTTTCTACACCAAAATTCCTTTAAGTATCTAAAATTAAGTTCTTTTTTTATGCATTATATTCATTTAAGTTTAACTACCAATATTTGCATTTAGTTAATGAAGCATTTTCATTTATATTCTCATTCGGTATGGTCTTAATAATAATAATAATAATAATGGAAAACACAACCACTAGAACCACCTTTCATCGGCAACTGCATGCACAAGAACACACACACACAAATACACAGACTCTTTGATGCAATTATGCGTTATAAATGTTTAAAATAACCCAGCAAAAGAAATTATGTTTTAAGAGAAAAACTTGTCGAGAACCATTTTTGTCGTATAAAAGAACAAATTTTTTTTTTCTTTTTTTGCACAAAATTTTCCTTTATTTATTTTTTTTTTTTTTAGAAATGTTTGTTGGGTTTTCAGTCCTCTGAGCATTTAAGTATGTGTATGTTTAAATATTCTTGCACGTTTGTATGCACGAGTAAAGAAATATTTGCATAATGGCCTTTCATTATGTATTCAATTGTAAAGTAATTAACAATTTCTTAAGCATTTCTCCAAAGGGTGAATTTGTTTAAAAAGTTTATCTGAATTAAAAGCAAAAAATAATTAAAAATTTTATAATTAATTCTGTATTTCGGAAAAAAATTTGGTTGGTTTTTGAAACCAAACCTTATTTGCTTTGTTTTTTTTTTTGTTTGCTCATTGTATCCTCTCTGTTTTCCATTTTATTAAAGATTAATATCCGTATTAATCCAACAGTTCGAAAACTTTATACAGGGAGGACACTTAAAGGATAACATCGGGTCAATGAAGGTCCAAATTGGCTTATATTTTTATACCAAACAGTTCTGACTTTCTCTGCTTTGGGTCTTTTTGATTCAACTGGTACACAGCTCCTAACAAAAACGATACTATAGAGATATCAGGGGCTAATTCCGGTAGTCGTGATCGAAAACTTTTTGTTCGAGTCGTTCAGTATCGACAGAAAGAATAAGAAATAAAATTGCTTTCGGGTCGAAAAATTATTCGACCACGACTGCCAGAATAAGCAACCAGGGGAATAAACGGACCGATGTTTTTAACTTGATGTACCATGTATTTGTTCACATAAAAATAAAAATGGGTCCAAATTAAGGCATACGCTATCGATAGAAATGCCCATTCAAATTGTATTCTTAATTTAAAAGGCCGATGTTGAATGTGAACCACACCTGCACTTCATTTGACATTTCTCAATTTCTGACTTAATCAATTTGAACCATGCACAGAAAAAATCGAAAATCGACTTTAATTAAACAATTCAATTAACAATTAAATATTTAACTAATGTTGCCCCTGCAAAGGAATGGGAGTCATGGGATATAAATTTAGTCATTTAAAAAGTTAATTGCATAAACTAAAAAATGCAACACATATTCACAAGCTTTTAATTTTATGGGTTTTGATTAAAAAAATTAATTGCAGCAAGCAAAAAAATTAATTGAATAATTAATGCACACCAATTAATTATTTAATTGAATAATTTTTTGCAAACATTTGTTCTGTGTGGAAAGATACGCGTTTAAGTTATACAGGCTTATTTAGAAAATGGGCGTTCAAAGCAAAATGCATTTAGTGCACTTCGTGATTTTTTTGGTCAATTTAATCGTCCAAATGTGCGTACAATCGAAAAAATCGTGCAAAAATTTTAGCATACCGGGTCAGTAGAAGATGTGAAAACACCAGTGCATGCTTGTACTGGTCGTTCTGCAGAAAATATTGCTGCTGTTTGCGATAGTGTGGCTAAAGAGCCGTCCACAACAACTCGACGTTGCATTTACTCGCTTGCAAGGTGCAATTGACGCAAGAACTAAGGCCTGTTTACCAATCCAAACGTGGCAAGAAATGGCAACAGTGGATGATCAATTTTCGAAGAAAATCATCTTCAGTGATTAGGCACATTTTCACCTCAGTGGATTCGTCAAAAGGCAGAATTGTTGCATTTGGGCGAATAATAATCGAAGAAAAACCAATGCACCCACAAAGAGTGACTGTTTCGTGCGGTTTATAGGCTGGCGGCATCATCGGGCCGATAACGAACTTCTAATGGCCGAAATTGGAAGATATGGATGTGGACGATATGTGGCTTAAACAGGACGGTTCCACTTGCCACACAGCTAACGAAACAATGGCTTTTATCCGCGACAAATTCATTGGCAGTGTTATCTCACGTCGTGTCGATGTTTATTGGCCGTCACGATCTTGGGGTTGGACAACTTTATTTTGGATTATTTGAAAGAAAACGTGTGCGTCGATAAGCCAGCAACAATTCAAAAGCTAAAGGATGAGAAAATTCGGCACATTAACGGAAAAGAACCTCAATTATGCCTCAGCGTCATCGAAAATTTTGACCATCGGATTGAGGTGTACCGCCGAGGTCGCGGCTGCCATTTGGCCGATATTTTGTTCCATACATAATTGAACCATAACAATATTTTCATAATAAAAAGAATTGACAATAATTTCCTAAATAATTTGTGTTTTATTCAAAATCAACATCGGCCCTTAAAACTTAACCACCCTTTAATATCCATCAAATTCTATTTTTCACAGGCCCGATACCTTTCAAACAATAATCTAAAAGTCTTTTTAATTTCATGTTTGTCAAGCTGTTGTAAATCCCTGTTTTAACAGGATACTCTCAGACAGGTTTTTCCTTCACTAATGTCTTTATTTCATAAATAATGGCTTTTTTCATAGTCCCGATCGAACTTGAAATTGTAAAAAATAACACAAAAAATTTAATTTTAATCAAATAAATTTTTTTATTCGAAAAATCCATAAACGGCATTAACATTTGAAAATGATTTCGGGCATATGAGCTCCGCGCCTGTTCTTGGCGAAACGTTTTCCTTGAGCATTCCTTGTCGTATGATACGAAACGTGTAAACCACTCCAAACGGTGAACTTTTGTGGATGTAGTGCAATCTGTAGTATCTCTTCTAGATTGATCTCACTTCATATCCGCATTTTTTTTATAAACAAATCCTTTAAGCAAAAACTGAGCTGAACTCCATAAAAATAAAAATTACAAAAACTTGTATAGCTTGGTAGCGTTGTTCAAGCTTAAACCTACAAATCAAAAAAAAAACAGTTTGTTTGCCAGCTAAGCAATTTGTAAATCCTACCGAACATAAAACAGCGTTTAAAAAGGATCTTACGTTGTCCTCCTCATGTTCCTTGTATGTATTTCTTTTTGTTCCAACCCCAGAATCTTTGAAAAATTGTTTTGGAGTCTAGGAAAAGAAGATCTATTTGGCTTAAAACTTTTGTATGAGGGAAGATGGCCCTTGGCGTCGGCTTTAAGTAACTACCGGGATAACTGAAATGACCGAAGGGGCTTGAGCTCATCATTACTTTTTATTTAAGACATAATTATTAAAAAAAAATAAGTATTAAAAACAGTTTAATAATAAAGAATATTTTTCATTTAATTGTAAAAAATTATATCAAGTGATTGTCATTTTCTGCTTCGCACATACGTGCCCATGACTTATCGCCAAAATTTCGAGGGTAATAATTTGTGTTCGCTTGTAAGTTATTTCTACTGAATTCCCTAAGTATTCTTCATAAAATGATACAATAAAAAAAACAAAACAAAAATAATAATTAAAAAAATGATAAGGAATGCAAGCCCCTACGGTAATTTTGGGCCACCCTATAGATCTAAAATAAATACACTTTAAGGAGTCGTAGATAAGTATTTCTTTGTGTTACACATTTTTTTTGTGCCCATTAACGTAAAGCAATGCTTATCGCTGCAACTTTTGTCCGTTCTTCTTTGAAGTTGCTTTTGTGTTTACATTGGACGATTCTTAAATAGCAGCCACTTTTTCTGTGAATTAAGGATTTGCAACCAAACTAAGATACTTTTTTCGTCAAATGAGAAAACCATTAGAAAACGAATCAGAGAACATAATGAGTTGAAGAGTGCACACGCTTGTCTACCCTAAGCAGCGTTGCCAGAAGATTTGGAAGGAAAATCTTAATTTCGCGAAAAAAAATCTTATTTTTAAGAGAAAAATCTTAAAATTTTTTATAACAAGGGTAAAAAAGTAAAAATTTTTAGTTTTTCAAAACAACACACTTCTTATTATGGAAACTATTTTAATCGAAATACATAATTGCGGTATTTATACAAAATTCGATTGTAGGTTTAAACCTTTTGGTACTAAATACCTGAACTTTTTTGTTCTTTAAAATATGAAACTTTATAAAAATGCGTTTTTCTTGTCACAAATAATTTGTTTCCTCAGTAGTCCCAAAATGAACAACTGCTAATTTAAGATGCTTATTTAATATTTTGTATGCCCAGAAATAATGATGTATTTTTGTGTATGCCAGACAATGGGTTCAAAAGTGTGCAAAACCAATAGTTAGACAACAAATATGATACAAAACCTCATTGTTTTAAAAATTTTCTGTTTAAAAAACTGTAAAAAAATTATGTATCTTGTACAAACTTAAAGTTAATAATCTTTATTTCTAAAAATAAAAAAATCTTAATTTGAGAAAAAAAATCTTAAAATCTTATTTTGGTCAAAAAATCTTTAAAAATAAGATAAAATCTTAATTCTGGCAACGCTGACCCCAAGGTAGTCTCATTAAGGCCAGACATAAGCCCGAATTGCCAAATTTATGTAGGTACGTATGAGCCAAAATATGTACATGTGTGCGCTAAATTGTTTTTGTTTTATATGGAGACAGCTTTGACAAGTCGGGTGTTTTTTTAATGCCCTCCCAAATGAGTCTACCTTGTTTAAATGCACCTTGTGCACCCATTTAATTCCTCTCTCTCGGAGCGACATAAATCTCACAATATAAACGAGCACTTTTCTTTTTTCGTTACAGCCCTATTTTTACTCTTTACGCAGTCATTATTATAATTAATCCATTAATTAATTTATAATCTTTCTATTTTATCAAATTTAAGTGTTAAACTAATTTATTAATTTTCTATAAAGAAAATTTGATTCCTAATTAACATCTCTTTTTGTTAACCAGTCGAAAAATCTTATATTCAACAAATTTTCATACATTATTAAGAAAATTTGTTGATGGCATATTTAATGGCATACAGTACACATTAGGATTTATGCCAAGACAAATAGAAAGGCCTTAATAAGTTCATTCAAAACCCTGCAGCTCTGAAGTCAACTCTCAATCCAAGAATTGTCCTGCAAACTTTAGGAAAAGCCAAGATTTTAAAAATACTTTTAGCTAATAAAACAGTTTTTAAAAAAAAATTTTAAAGATATTTTGGCAACTTCAACCATATTATTGTTACCAAAAACCATATGGAGGAAATTAAAACAATATTATGATTGCCTTCGACTATGTTATGGCCAAAAATAAAGTTATTTTATGTATATCTAGACCTTTTTGGGCATAAAGAGTTGGAAGCACAGAAAAAACTCTCCAAAATTGTTCACCAATCAAAAGCGTTAATCAAAAATAAAATCAGTTTTAATTAAAACTTTAATCAAGTGACTTAATTCTATGGCATTTTTACAAAACATCTTAAGTCGAGATATCATTTTTATTAAATAATAAAATAAACCAAAATTAAAAAAAAATTTCGTTTATAATACAAAATTTTAAAAACGTAAACAAAAAAGCTTTTTGAAGGAAAATTCTTATGATTAACAAAATTTTTTTAAACTTTTTAAACTAGACTTAAGATTTTTTGTCAAAATGCCACAGAAATGTTTTATTAACTGAATTTTACGTTTTTACAAGTGAATTGAACGTTTAATTGATATTTTAAATTTGTTTACTGGTGCAAGTTTGATTAATTTTTTAATTAATATCACAAAATTTTTAAATTGAAATTGATTTTTTTTCTGTGAACTCCACATTAAAGAACGACTAGAACAGAAAGAGAAAAATTAATTCTCAGTCGGCTGTCAAACTTCAGTTTAGCTGAGATTCGGGGAGTTTTTAAAAATCTAACTTTATGAATGTGTTAGTTGGGAATATGTTTATTTTGTTGTTGTATTTGTGCTCGAACAAAATTTTGATAGAATTTCTTTGAGAGAGTCCTCTTCCTATGGTCGTGCCTGCCTTAAAAAAATAAAAAAGAAACTTATTTGAATATCATAAAATCACAAAGGCATTATTTCAGAATGCTTTTCAAAACTGTTGTTATTTTAAAGCTTACACACAAGCACTTATTCCATTTTAAAAACCATCTAACGCCCAAAAGTATGCTATACTTTTAACTTAACCACAAATTGCTTGATATTTTCTACTGATTTGTTAAGATAAAATATAGACATAATTTTAATTGAAATAAATACTAAAATTTCCTTAAAAATATTAATAAGTATTTCAAGGAATGTCTTAACAAGCAAAATTACATAGAAAATAAATACAAAATGTTTTCAAATTAAATTAATATGTATTTTTTTTGTTATTTAATTAAAATAAATACGATAATTCAATTCAATTATAAGATTAAACAAATCAATTCCTCAAAAAAGCTGAAGGCAAAATAATTCTACAAAAAGGAACTTTTCTTGAAATACGACTTCCCTGAAATAATTTTATTATTATGAACATTAAATCATACAATTTCATTGAAAATATTTTAATACACACAAAAAGCTTTCGGAAGCCAAGACTTCATTTAAAAAATATGTGTATTTTAAAATTCACCCATAAGCATCCTTCAAAAACAAAAAAAAATTACATAATTAAAAAAAACCGCAGCTGGCTTAAACACCACCTGCCAAATTTGCTTGTTGCCCTTAAGCGCAATCTCTTCTTCATATTGGTTTTTAATGTGTAACGGATAATCTGAGTTTCATATTTCCCTTTAAACAAGCCCACTATTCAATTGTGCGTGTTGAAGCGTTTTTAATTATTTTGCTGTTTATTTTTTGGTTCATTATTTCTGTAGGAGTAGAGCAAAAAAAAAGCACTTCATTACTCTGCCAACAACAAGCAGACACTAAAATGTCCGACTGATTGTTCGTTAGTTTATCATCTGTCTTTGCCAATGGTACTATTTTTATTTTTTCTTATTTAATAGCTTTAAAGCTGTCAGTTGCCAAGACCATATATCAAAAACCATTGGAGTACTGACTGTAAGAATATTGAAGGAAGGGGGAAAAAGATGCTTTAACGCGCTCAATTCACAAATAAGTCCACCATTAAATATAAGTAAAAAAGAAAAAATTGCTGCACATAATTTCATAAAAAAAAATTCACAGCATTTTTTTATCAGTTCTAACTTAGTTCTAGTATGTTTAGGTTAGAATTAAGTTCGAGCTCAAATCTAATGAATTTTTGTATAGTCCTGGCTTAGCTCTATAGTTTAAATTAAGATCTTACAATAAGCCAAAAAAAATTCTCCCATAAAATATAAAACACTTCAATAATTCAATAGCCAACTTTAACTTAAGAAAACACATTTTTTTAAATGGTCATCCAAGAAGCCGCCTCCACCATGTAAATGAGGTTAACTTCATGGCAAAGTTCAGGCAACAACCGCCCCACGGGAAACAAGGGGTAGAAATCAAAGATTAGCAAAGTCTCCCAGCACTTCACCAAATACACTGAGGCTTTGTTTCTAGGCAACGACAGATAGAAGTCGCATTATCCTAGGACCTGTTAAAGCCGACCGAAACTTAGCTGGAACAACAACCGAAGAACGAAACTGATTCAGGTACTCCAAGAGCCTGGGACAGTGAAATCTTTCATAGAAAGACGCTAAAATAACTGCAACAAATCATGTAAGATGCAGATGCTTTGTGGAAGTCATATATAATTTTTTCAAAAATGTTTCAACACCCTTCAGAGAATTTCAAAGCGATGTTTTGTAAAAAAAAAATTGTTGTAAAGGGTGGTCCAACCAAGGCACACGATGTTAATTGTAAATAAAATAAATAGTTTTCAGAGAATTATCTTAATATTAATGACAATTATGTATAAAACAAAATAATGGCCAAACTCTGGCCACGGCTTCGGTGGCATACCTCTATCCGATGATCCAAATTTTCAATGACTCTGAAACATAATTGGGGTTTAATGTCGTTAATGTGTCCTTTAGCTCTTGAATTGTTCTTGGGTTATTGACGTACGCTTTTTTTTTAAATATCCCCACAGAAAGAAGTCCAATGGTGTCAAACCACGCCACGACGTGAGATAACACGGTCATTGAATCTCTCGCGTAAAATGGCCACTGTTTCGTGGGCTGTGTGAAAAGTATCATCATCCTGTTGGAATCACATATCGTCCAGGTCTATATCCTCAATTTCTGGCCACAAGAAGAACCATATCAACTCGTGAAAGCGAACACCATTCACGGTAACCGTACCAAAAATTTACTTTGTGGATTTCCCAAATGCAGCAATTCTGCTTGTTAACGATTTCATTGAGGCAAAAGAGGTGACCAAAAAAATCACAAAGTGCACGAAATGCATTTTGATTTAAACTCCCATTTTCGTAAAAGGCTTCAACAATCTTAACGGCCTGGTCAATTGTGTTCCTCTCCATGACTGAATTTGTCAAACACTGAAACAAAGAATTGTCAAATAATGTTGGGCAAAGAACTTGACGTAAAGGTGTGACTCACAATCAGTGTTCGAAAATAAACGGAAAATTATTTAGCGTTCGGCTCACACACCCTGGAACGATCTCTATTTCATTAGTGTTTGTGTAGACGAACACAATCCTGAATACTGTTCGTAACTATTTTCAAGAAAGAGCCGAACATTATTTAGTGTTCTGTTCTTTGTTGAAAACCAGAACAATTGCAGTGATACTTTAGACAAACATTATATTTTAATGTTTCTTTTTTCACATTGATAAAGAAATGAACAAACAACAAATTTTAGCAAAGACCGCAACACGAACAGCTTGGGTGTGTATTGTGTGAAATAATTTTGCTTACTTTTTGTTTTTTTCGAATGTGTATTTTGTTTTTGTTAAGCACAACAAAAGCAAACGAACATTAATGAGCTGAACCGAACACAATGAAGTTTGTGATTTTAAAAACACCGAACGGAATTAAATGTTCTCATCTTTTTTTGGAGTTGGATAAGAACAGTATTATTTTTGTGTTCGAAAGATGATAAACATGGAAACATTATTTTTGTTAATGACACTATTAGCGTTTGTGTTTTTTCACAAATCTACCGTACCGAACACTAAGGAGCGATATTAAGTATTTATTTTCGAACATTGGGCGACCCTTTATTTCGAAATTATGTTTAAAATTCTTACTAAAAACTAAAAACCTCGGTTCATATTTGTTTTAATTTTTAAATAAATTGATTTTATTTCGGTGGTGTCGAAAAAGAGTGTTTAAAAGCCTGAAGTGCTCCTTACAATAAATTACTCATACTGTAATATTTTATTTTCACTTTTAAAAGTTAATATTCCTTTAACTCTTTTCAAAAAAAAAAAGAAAAATTTGGATAATTTTTATTTAAGAGCAAAGTCAGATTAATAAGCAATGTATTGCTATTAGTTATTTTATTAAGAACAGTACAAATACAGAACATTTAATAAAAAACTGAACCATTCTTTAATAGAATTCGGCTAGAAAATAATTCACACAGAACAAAGCTCTAAGATATAGTACTGTTCTATTCTGTTCTGATACAGAACAGATGGTCACCGTAGTTAAAGCTTTAATGGACATCTTTGGCATATTTTTTTTTTACTATAAACTCTACAGTAGAAATAATAAATTGGATAAAATTACATTTATAGTACATGATGTTTTAACTTACATAATTTATAGCCTATTTTCAGGCTCATTATTTTATAAAATACTTTTTACATTTAAACCTTCTTTATTATAAAATCAATATTATTGGCATAAAATCATTTGTGTTTCAGCCTTTTTCATTTTTTTATTCATCTTCCTTTCATTGGAATATTTTTCTGCCGTGGTTAATGCGTGAAAAAGTAATAAGTAGTTTTGTTGAATGTATGAACTTCATAATCATATCAGCCCTATTAGCCGATTATATCGTTGTTTCGTTTGACACTATTCTTTTGTGCGGGGTCTGAATACGTATCATATTTAGTTTGGTCAAATGTTGATGTGAATGTATTTTTCATTATTAATTTCTGTTGCTGCTAGTGCTGAATCAACTTCATCTTCATGAATATCAATTACGTTCTTGCCCAAAAGAATTTTTATGAAAATGTCTTTTATATTATTTTCGTTTTGTTTTTTTTTCCTTTTTTCACAGTGGATATCAGCACGGTTACCAGTGGATGTAGGTATATTTAATTATATAATTCTTTTCTTATTGAAGTAATAAAAATTCATATTTAATAAAATGATTATAACATGTCTTAAAATAAATTGTTGGTAGTTAAATGGCATCATTTAGTTTGTTGATTTCAGTTTAATTCAGGGATAGTGAAAATTTTAAGTCAAATCAAAAAAGTTCTTTTATAACAGATTTTTGGAGAATTAAAAACAAAAAAATTCATCTACAACAGTAATTATTCAACATAAAAATGAAAAGTCGAAATTGGCTCTTAAAAAGAAAGTTTCATTTAGACGTCAAGCTCCTAACATCCCCGTTGGCCAGATGTATCCACGACTTGTCCCCTGTCGTTTAGGTTTTCTAGAAGACAATTTACAGGAAATCGTCGTGTACGACAGTTTGAGCGTCGTTGTGTTATAAGTTGTCTTATATTTAGCTCTATGTGGGACTGTATGAGCGACGTTGTCTTATAAAATTAAACTCTATGGGAGACAGTATGAGCGACACTCTTTTTTTTAATTGTTGATTGAAATAACTACAAAAAAGTTACAAATTAGCTCTTAAGTGGGCTGGAAAATGGATTACATGCAGATAATACTTTACGGTCAACTCTAGGATTGCTTATAAGAGTCGAGAATAGAACATATAAAAGATATTAAAATTCCAAGTATTCTTAAAAAACTGTCTAAAATAGATAAGCATATACTTATTTTTGGCGTAGACGTCATTGTCATGCATGTAGTTGTTGGCGACAAAGTAGGCGACCCTTGTTCCTGCTGTTCCTCACATGTTTTTTTTTTTTTTTTTTTTTTTTTTAATTTCCTAAGATAATCCCGCGAAGCTCTACGCTTGTCTGCAGGAAAGAAACCAGAGTCTCTGGCGGGAATCGAACCCGCAACCCCGGCGCTATTAGACTAGGTCTCTACCAGCTAGTCTACCGGGGCACTCATGTCGTGCAAGAATTAACATTGTCGTGCATCCGTCTTCGAGGATGTCTTAAAGACGGGGCCAACTGGGATGAGTTTTATTCTTCTTGTCATTTAATAAAACTCATTTTATTTAAATTGACACTTAAAGCTTTCCGCTAGTCAGATCATTACAATTTGTAAAGCAGTGTAATCTTATCAGCTTGCATTGCAAATAACTGCCTGTTGATGTCACTCGAACGCTTTTGTTCGAAGAAATAACATGTACAACAAAAACAAACTTTGAGAATTTGTTTTTGTTTTGCATGTAAGTTGTGCGAACGAAAGCGATCGAGTGGCATCGTGAAATAGGCAGTAAATAAATCGTTATTAAAAAAAAGTTAAAAAAGAAGAAAATAAATAAAATCAGTTTTATTTCAGATGAAAGAATAAAACTCCTTAAAAGAGTTTATTTGTTGACGACGAAGTTTGTTTTATTCTGGGCTAAAACAATACTGCAACTTCTAAATAAGTTTTATTTAAAATAAAACTCCTCAAAAAACTTAATTTTTTTACAGGGACATAAAAATCTCTTTTTAAGAGTTTCATTCGAACTTTAATTTTTTTGCGAAGTTGAGATGGGTTTTCCAAATCACCAGAGATTCTAAAAGAGCACTTGAATACGAATCTATTGGGTTATGCCAGTTCTTTGTTGACATTAACATGGAGAGTTATTTTATTTTCTACTACAGTCAAATCCCGATAATTTGTACCCCGATAAATCGTAATTCCCGATAATTCGTAATAAACTGTCGGTCCCTTGAAAACATCTCGTTAATTCGTAAAATTTCCACACATTTTGGTCCTCTCGCTAATTCGTAATTTTTTTTTTCAAATAAAATCTTCTTAACCTCTTATAAATCGTAATTGTTTGCTAACTACCACTTATAATTCGTAATAAAAACAACAGAAACATTGAAAGAATGATTTTTTGTTTACCGCTATTTTTTTGCGTGGGTTTTTTCTTTTGATTGTGTGTGTGTTTATTTTCTCAAGATGTTTTTTTATGTCTTTTTAGTTAATAAATTGAAAAACCCCGTAAATTCGTATTTATTTTATTTTAACCCCGTTAAATCGAAACCCCGCTAAATCGAAGACCCCTATAATTCGTAAAAAATGGCCGGTCCCTTGCGATTCCGAATTATCGGGATTCTACCGTATTAAAAAAATCACTTTTAAAAGCAAATGAGAACTTAACTAGAACAAAACAAGAAACTAGGACTGAACAAGAACTGAACTAGAACTAGAACTTAAACTAAACTAGAACCGAACTAGAAGTGAACTAGAATTGAAGTAGAACTAAACTAGAACTGAACTAGAACTGAACTAGTACTGAAAAAGAACTGAACTAGAACTTAACTACAACTGAACAAGAGCTTAAGTAGAACTATTCTAACTAACTTCGTAGCTAGAAAGTTTTTTGGACATATGATAACTAGTTGTTATAGGACTAGTTACAGAAATGTTATTTTTGTATTCGTCAATAAACTACAGCAACAAGAAAGATCATGAAATATCAACTATTCAGCTATAATAGTAGAGGTTTGTTGTAAAACAACAACAACAACAACAACACTACAAAATTAGTGAAAACTCGATTTATTCTTTATTGCAGAAGCATTAATAACTTTCAAAAGTTTTCAATGTAAAATCTAAACCAAAAAGTCAAAATTTTTGTTTTATGCCAACATTTTTTTTTTCAAGTTTGAAAAGATTAATAATTTATGAAAATACAGAAAAATTCACGTATCCTATTTGTTAAAGATACGTAGCTAACTAAAGGGTGATCCAACCAAAACGCACGATGTTAATTGTAAATAAAACGAAAGTTTTAAGAGAATTATCTCAACATGTTTTATTATAATGGAAGGATCTATGACAATTATGTTTGAAACAATATATCGACAAAATGCACGCTACGGCTTCGGTTGCATATCTCTATCTGACGGTCCATATTTTCAATGACTCTGAGACATATTTGAGGTTCAATGTCGTTAATGTGCCGATTTATGTCGTCCTTAAGCTCTTGCACTATTCTTGGGTCATTGACGTACACTTTTTATTTTAAATATCCCCAAAGAAAGAATTCCAACGGTGTCAAATCACATAATCGTGACGGCCAATTAACATCGCCACTACGTAAGATAACACGGCCATTTAATTTTTCTCGCGTTAAAGAGACATTGTTTTGTTTGATGTGTGGCAAGTGGCACCAGCCTGTTGGAACCACATATCGTCCAGGTCCATATCCTTAATTTCTGGCCACAAAAAGCCCTTAATTATCTCGCGATAGCGAACACTATTCACGGCAACTGGTTGGCGACTCTTCTGCTATAATATCGCAATTAACAGCAATGTTTCCTCAGAGCGAATTGGGCGAGCATGCACAGGTGTTTTTACATTTTCTACAGACCCGGTTTGCTAAAATTTGGTCGATTATGCTGACCAAAAAAAATCACAAAGTGCACAAAATGCATTTTGATTTGAACGCCCATTTTCGTAAAAGGCTGCAACAATATTAACAAGCTGCATAATTGTGTACCTCTCCATGGTTGAATTCGTCAAACACTGAAACAACAAATGTCAAATTAAATTGGACATACAACTTGATGTAAACTGTGAGACACAATTAACATCGTGCATTATTGTTGGACCACACTTAACATCAAATTTGCAAAATAGAATGATCATGAAAACTATATCGGGTCATTCTGCTAGTGTTTGATAACTGAAAGTTCTTCTGTAACCAAAGCGGAATATGGCAAAAGCGAAACATCTGTGTCTAACAAGAAAAAAAAATTATGATGTTTTTCTTTCTCTCTGGTTCTAGGGGTAACTGTTTAGAATTATTCTAAAATAAATACTGAACCAAATCTAGTCTTTCTAGTTTCATGTACTTCATACTGTGTATTTCATTTGTTTTGTATAGTTTGTCTCCTGATGATTTTTTTAAATCATTTTCTCTAGCTTTGCAAGTAATCATAAGTTTTGTGTATTTTTTTTTTGTAATTTTTTTTTATCATGATTTATGCATTCTTCTTTATCGTGCCATATTTGATATGCATAAATTTTTATTTGTGTTTCTTTCTATGCATAAATCATCGTTAAAACAGAAAAAACTATCAGAAAAAAATCACAACTTCGCTTGTCAATCAATCATATGCAGAATGGTCGTTGTGTTACTAGTGATATTGCTGCTAATGCCACCCTGATAAACGACTGAATGACTGGGTACACAAAGGATAGTGAAATTGTATGCTCTTGCCTAATAGTTGACTTTGGTTAAGGCGAGTAAATCTCATAAGAGTTCAATACGCGAAAACCTTATGGCATTAAACAGACAAACATGTACGGTTCTGTTTTCTTTTTTTTTGTGCAGGAATATTTATGCAAAAATGACTTGCACAAATTGATGAAAAAAAAAAACTAAAATTCTTTTCGTTGATAAACAATTTTTAGTCGATAAAAACGAAAAATAAGAGATTTTTCTAGTAAACGACATATCAAGGTAAACTATTGCTTACTTTTAGGGGTTTTTGTGATTTCAACAAAGATTTACAGATAGAATTTGTAATAGAGTTTTAATTGAAAAGCAGGGCTGCCACGTACTTTTTTCTTTGTCCCCAAAAAATTCAAAAAAAATCTCCAAAAATCCCCAAACTAAAAATTAAAACATTATAAAGTTAATATTTTTTTTCTGACTAAATTTTAAATCAAGTTATTAAAAATTTTAAATTTTTTTTAAAATTGAAAGAAAAATTTTAATAAGAAAACCCCAAAAATCGCCAAATAAAAAATTGTTAGTAAAAAAATTATTTTATTTTGTTGGTAGCTACTGATTTTGGTATGTTTTAAAATAATTTTTAAGCGATTGCAGTGAGGAATCACAAGAATATGCTCTTTTTAAAGACAAATGAGCCAATTTGTAAGAATTTTGAACTTGTTCAGTCGGCTTTAGCCATCCTTAAAATCAGCAATAAAATTACATAAATCCGTCATTTATTAAATATATAAAGCAGACCATACACGATTCAATTCAATTGTCAACTGAGTCGGTTGTTGTCCAAATCAAAGCGTGTATGGCCTTGTCAGTTGATTAGTTTGACGGTTGTCGAGTTGGTTGAAGAAAAATCAAAAGATTTTGATTTTTTCAAGTTGACTCCAAGTCTTTCAATTCGATTGTACTGTGTGTGCTTAAGTCTCTTGATCAGCTGTCAAAATTTATGTTTGTAATTGTTTTTTGCAAAGAAAAAGTGAAATATTTTTTAAATTGTCTTTAATTTCAATAAAATTTTAAATAAAAAAATGACATTGGTGGCAAACATGGATACTTGGAGAGAAAATAAATTTTTGTAAAATTGTAAAAAAAAATCTAAATTTGACAGTTGAATTAAAATCTTTCAATTCAGTTGAAGAAGTGTGTGGCCAAGTATCAATTCGGTTGAAAGACTCAGTTGACAATTGAATTGAAAAGTGTATGGGGCGCATAAAACACAACAGAATCAATGAAAACGTTGATTTTTAATTATTCGTTAGTTAGTTAGGGCCATTTGCATTTCAGGTACCGATTTACTTATTTTTGGGAAAGACATATTTGCTTGAAAATTCTCTTTAAAAAATCAAAAATTGTATGTATGTGTTTTTCACGGTTTTAGATTCCTTTTTATAATATTCCTTTTTAAAACACTCACTCGAGAATAATATCATAAGTTAATTAAGTACCTTTTGCACACTTAACAAAAATGGTAATCTTAATTAAGACCCTTTACGCCGTATTCGTTGTTGATAAGAGTAAGACAAAGGTTTTGCTACTTTTTTCATCATTTTTGTACGAAACATAGGAAAATAAGCGTAAATAATAAAAGAAGGGAACATTATATGTGAAATGTATAAAATCCCAAAAAAATTCCCGAATGTTTTTTTAAATCCCCAAAAAACTCCCCAATCCCCATGATATCCCCAACTTTGGGAATAAATCCCCAAGTCTGGCAGCCCTGTTTAAAAGGCCTTAAGAAATTTTAAAGGATGGTTCTCTCTCTCTGTCTCTCTGTATCTTTTGAAATTGTATAATATGTTGCCTAGTTCTAGGATAAAAAAAATCAATTAATATTTGGGGTATTCACATGGTGTACTATCAAGTCATATTTCGCAATAGCTTAAAAAAATTAAAGACAACTCTCATACAAAAAAAAAAGTGCCAAAATAATAAAACTTTTGATGCTGTGTTTACTGTTTTATTATAACTACTCAGTAGAGATCTAAATACTAAGCACTCTTTTTATTATTATTATTATTTTAAGACATTTGACTTTATGACTACCTTGCGAATCCTCCAATTATGTTTTCAAAATACATACAAATTAATTTAAACAGTTTTGCTCCATTAACACGTAGACTCAAGTCTCTAGCTGCCATTATAGTTTTCTATTAAGCCAAGGCTTATTGGAAAATAGCTTGTAATCGAATAACGGATAAAGAAAACAAAGAAATTTTTAAAACTCAAAAAAAGTATGAAACAATTATTTCATGTATTAAATACACTCTTCAAGTCTTATTTACCAAATTGAATTAACCCTTAACCTATCTCAAAAAAAAAGAAGGTTAAAAACCTTAAACTTTGTGTTGACACAAAAGTTTCAACATTCACAGTTCCTTTTCAACTCAAAATTTAAATTCTTCTTTCGCTTTTCTTAGAAAAAGTGAATTTTTACTCTTTCCTTTAAATGCTTGAGAAAACCAAGAGCTTCTGTTTTTTTTCATCATCTTATTGCAATACTTCTGCTGCTGCTGTTTCTTGCAAATGGTGCTGATAAGGATTGTAATTTTCCGCTTCATTCAACAGAATGTTTGGCTTCCGATGATGGCAAAACGTTTTTTTTGATGTGCAAAAATATTATTTCTTATAAGATATTCTTTAATATTTTTTTAACATTTAACATTTTTTCCTTATTTATTATAAAACGCATACATTAAAATAAAATTGCGATATGTACTTCAATCAAGTTGTTTGGAAGATTCTAAATGATAAAATTTTGAATAAATATTATAAACAAAAAAAAAATAAAATGACATGAAAAAGAAATGGATAAAAAAAACAAGCAAGAGTGCTGTGCCGAATCATCACGTAACGTAATGCAGTGTCTTAGACCACTCACCCACTAACAGCCAAATTTCAGGTTTGATTTTAAATCACATTAATATTTAAAATCGTTTTAAATACGAAATTCTGCTCTAAACTTAACACTTAAATCAAACTTAATTCACCCATCTAGTAGATTAAAATTCTATTTAAGTTTGCGATGAGTATAACTTAGCAAGGTGGCCCCAATATCTTAACAATACAACAGCATAAGGCAAAACAATAACAGTCAGCTGTTTAAACCAGGGCTGTGGAGTCGGAGTTGAAGAGTCGGAGTTGATGTTTTTGTGCCGGAGTCGGAGTCGTAGTACCCACAAAAACTCGCGACTCTGACTCCAAAGTTTTTCGGCATAAAAAATTTAAAAAAAATTTCTAAAATAAAAATTATCTTCTTAAAACACATTTAAAATTAAAATAAATGATTTATGAATACTGTGCTGTTTCCAAATGACAGGCGATGGACTGAGTGCTTTTCATATACAGGGGTGTGCTGGAAATCGCAAACGTAAAACGCAAGAATTTTAAAAGTCATTTTTAAATAAGATTTTTGTAATAAAAAAATTTTATGACAAATATTTTCCATTTAAACAGGATTTTAAACCAAAAATTATAAGAATTAGGTTTAAAGTTTATTAAAAACAACTTCCAAATTCTTGCGTTTTGCGTTTGCGATTTCCAGCACTCCCCTGATAAATTTTGCTACATCATCAATCGTCTGTCATTTGGAAACAGCACATTAATGTTTGCGTACGGAAATTGCTTCTCAAAAACTCTAATTTTTAGAAGGCCGTACGGTAATAAAAAAATAGAAGTTAACATCACAGAGTCTCATATACATTTAGCATCAAGATTATTGTAGGAGTCGGAGTAGGAGTCGGAGTCGCACTTAAAAAATTTCAGCATTTGGAGTCGGAGTTAGTACTTTTTTCGGACGACTCCACAGCCCTGGTTTAAACTTTGATATTGTTACAAATAGAACCGTTTCTGTAATTCTTATACGCTTAACAGTTTTATTTGGTTTAATATCTTTAGTTTTTCTAAAGTCTACATTCTTTTGTATTATTGATACTCTAGCCTATACTTTTCTCTACACCTAGAGAAAACAATTTTTAAATAAAATTTTAAACATATTATGTTTAATTTAACCATATTATTGTCACCGACAACCATATTATGGTTAAATTAGTCCTACATCAAGAAGCCACAACCATATTACGGTTGCCTCTAAGCAAGTTATGGTTAAATAAAAAAAAACCAACCATGCTATTATAAGTGTTAAACATGTTAAAGTTATTTTTGACCATAACATGTTCGGAGGCAACCATAGTATGGTTGTGGCTATTAAATGGTTGTCGGTGACAATAATATTGTTAAATGAATCATAATATGTTTATGATTTTCTTTTAAAATAGTTTTCTCTAGGTGTAGAGAAAACTATAGGCTAGAGTATCAATAATACAGAAGAATGTAGACAAGACTACAAGTTAACCTCAACAAAAAGTTGTAGGCCAGACTAGATTAACGGACTTAAGACTGCCTTAAAGGCTGAGTTATAAAGAGGATGTGGGTAAGGTGGACTCTAGACTAAAAATATTAATCTTTTTTAACGCTAAACACTAGGCAGATTGTAGACTAAACTAAAGACTAGCCAGTTGAGGCCTAGTTTAAAGTAGGGCTGGACAGACAATAAACTAAACAGGCTATAGATATAACAGAATATAGACTTTTTCAACTTGTTCGATATTTTATCTAATCTATAGCTTGTTATGTTAATAGTGAGGTCTAGATAGTGATATGTCTTTACTAATTCCAGTAAACTTTATCTTTATTGTATACTAAAGCGTAAACAAGATAACATTTGCTTGAACAAGCAGACTACGAACTAGAATATATTTTAAATTTAGATACATTTAAATTACATACGAATATTTATATATTTATTTTTTGCATCTTCTAACACTGCAAAGGACCATAACACTCTGCCAGTGCTTTCGTACCAACACACTCTTTGTTGAAACCTTTCGGCAATAAATATCAATATTAACATTTTAAATCGCCTTAAATATTTACTCTCTGCAAAATAGTTTGCATAATTTTTGCAAACCATTAAAATTAAAACACATTAACAAAATGGCCATCCTAAAAGTATGCAGTATTTTTGAAAAAAAAAACTAACAACACAAAGTATGCTTTACTTTAAATAGTTACCAAAATATTTGCAAAAACAAAAGGCTAACTGCTTTTAGCAATTTAAAATTTTTTTGCATTAAAAGTGTTTAAGCAAAAAATTAATTAAACCAATATTTGTTTAAAGACTTTGTCACGTAAAATGGGTTTCGAAGAGATAAAAATATGTTTAAGTTAAAAATTAATAAATATGGAAATAAGTTCTTACGAAAATTTTAGATAAACTTAACAGTTTTAATTTTCGTATCCAAAAGACACCATCTAAAATTTATTTGCAATAAATTTTTAATGAAATTGTGTTATTTTGCCTAAAAATATGCCCCACAAAATTAGTTAAGCAACTGAAATTTCTTGTGCAGTTTTGAGCATGGCATAGCAAAATTGTTCACTGAAAAAACTCAGGGTTTTAGGCAACAATTAAAATGATTGAATAACTGTGGCATATCCTTAAAGTAGGCAACAATTGCTTAGTCATGCCTAACATAACGCTGTGCTGGTGGTAGTCAATTTAATTGTCATGAAATGTGAAATTTTGCTGCTGTTATAAAAAAAATGAATGTGTGTGTTTTTTTAAAGTCTATCATTTTTGTTATCGTAAATTTTTTTTACTATATTAAATTTTAAGACTTGCAGTAGTCAGCCGCAAATATGGTTATTCATAAGTACTACGAAGTTTTGTTAATTTTTCCCACTAATTTTAGGATTAAGTCAATGGAGTTGGATAACCAAAATTTAGTTACCAAAATTATGTGGGAATTTATGGTGAAGACTGCTTTAGCAAATTTCAATTTTACTAGTGAAGTCGGTATTCGAAAATAAACAGAACACTATTTAGCGTTCGCCTCACACACACAGGAACGATATCTATTTTTTTAATGTTTGTGTAGACGAACACAACCCTTAATACCATTCCTAACTATTTTCTAGCAAGAGCTGAACATTATAAAGTGTTCTGTACTTCGTTAAAAAAAAGAGAACAATTGTAGTGATACTGTCGACAACCATTTTATTTTAATGTTTTGGTTTTTAACAGCCAAACGGGCGCTACGCACAACGGAAACGAACGAACATTAATGAGCTGAACCGAACACAATGAAGAAGTTTGTGGCTTATTAAAAAAAACCGGAACGGAATTAAATGTTTTTATATTTTTGTGGAGTTGGATAAGAACAGTATTATTTTTGTGTTCGAAAGATGGCAAACAGGGAAACGGTTTTTTTTTTAAATCTACCTAACCGAACACTAAGGAGCGAAATTTAGTGTTTATTTTCTATCAATGGTTTTAAGTGCTTCTTAGTGTTATTCGTTAAATTTTTACGTACGACTCGTAACAGTTTTTTTTCTTTTATGGGTATTAATTTTATAATTGCTGACATTCGATTACGATTAGACAAATAAAGAAGAATATATAATTTGTGTTACGTATAGCATTGTCCCTGGACTACATCAACTTATTAACTAAAAACTACAACTAATAAACTGGACTGACTAAGGAGTAGACTTAAGGGTAATTTAGCTAAGTTTTAAAGAATACTATATATGTAGATCAGACTATAGAACCAGTTAAAAACTAGAAAAGAGACTAAAATAAAGACGGACTTTAGCCTATAAATATCATAGTCACATAAGTATTAATCTAAGACCTTATGAAATGCATGTATTTGAAATACGTATTTAAAATACAAATACGTATTTTGTATTTGTATTTTAAATACATGACGTGCAAGTATTTTTTTAGTTTAAATACATGACCAGCAAGTATTTTGTATTTTAAATTTTGCCCCTTTTCTGTATACAAAACCAGTTTTACAAATTTTGTATGGTTTCTAAGATATTAATCATTCATTTTGCTCCATGCAAACTATTTTAAAGTTTATTGAATTTTGTTTTGCTCTACGCGCCGCAGTTAGTTGATTGCATGAAATTTCTTTTATTTTAAATTTGTTCTGATTTTTTTTTAAATACAGTCAAATTCCGATAGTTCGTACCCCGATAAATCGTAATTCCCGATAATTCGTAATAAACCGTCGGTCCCTAGAAAACATCTCATTAATTCGTAAAATTTCCATACATTTTGGTCCCCTCGCTAATTCGTATTTTTTTTTTTTTTTCAAATAAAATCTTCTTTACCTTTTACAAATCATTATTGTTTGCTAACTACCACTTATAATTCGTAATAAAAACAACAGAACCATGAAAAGAATGATTTTTTTACCGCTATTTTTTTATATTTTTTGCGTGGGTTTTTGATTTTGCTTGTGTGTGTGTTTATTTCCATAAGATGTTTTTTATGTTTTTTTTATCATTTTAGTAAATTAATTGGAAAACCCCGTTAATTCGTATTTATTTTATTTTAACCCCGTTAAATTGAACCTCCGCTTAATCGAACCCCCTATAATTCGAAAGAAATGGTCGGTACTTTGCTTTTACGAATTGTAGGGAGTCCACTGTAGTTTTTTTTCTAATGCCAATGTTAACCACAACAAAAGATAATAGATAATGGAATACAATATTTGTAAAATATTTGTTAAAACAAATTGTTACACAAAATCACAATTGTTCTGTTAAAAAATTTGTAAAAAGAAATTAAATTCGGTTAACAAGCAAACTGTAACCGCCTTCAACTTGTATGTCTTAACAAAATTGCGTAACCTTAATGTAAAAGATTTACAACATACTGAATGTTCTTTTAGTTTATATTTTAAGTAGAGAAAAAGAAATAATATGGAAATATAAAATATCTTGTAGATTTTATGCCAAGATAAAGAAAAGGATATAAACACAATTTGCCTCGTGCCTTTTGAGGATACATTAAGAGTTCATTTCTATAAAAGTGAAGTAGTATAACCTTGTTACAGATTTCTGTTAAGTGTTAGTTTTGTTTGTGGAGTATTCTAATACTGTGTTAATAATTTGTGTTACAAACTTAGGTACAAATTTAAGATAACTCTATAACACCCCGTAAGTATGCAATGGTTTTCTATTTTCTATTTCAGCCACAAGTACGCAATACATTGAGTATTTCATAAGTATGCAATTTTTTGTTCTCTTTGTTGTTTTTCTTATTTTTTTTTTCTAGCCAAAAGTATGCAACAAAAATTAAACCCCCCATTTGTATACAATACTTTTCTTTACATTTTCTATGTTTTATGTAAACAAACGTAAATACAAAACGTGTAATCAAAAAAAAAACAAATCTTTAAAAGAAAACCAAAAGAATGAAAAGAAATGAAGCCGAAGCCCTGATAAAAGAACTTTAACCTTAAATTTTGTGCCAAAAGGGATTGTCTATAAAACTTTGTGAGTGTGTGGTTAAGGCTATGGAAGTAAATGAGAAAAACTTAAAAGTAACATCAACTCGAATTTTCTAACAAGATCTTAAATTTAAATCAAGCATAAAAAAGGGCTTTAGTACAAACACATTCAAGGTAGCAAAGAATAAAACGAAAATTTGTTTAAGCACAGGTCGAATATTTTTGCAAAAATGTATCTGTGTCTTAAAAAGAAACACAAATATTTAAGTTTTCCTTAAGGTATGCTAACCAAGTTTTTTTTTAATTTATTTATGACTTGGGTAAACTTTCTGCACAATATTTAAAATAGTTTAAAATGAATTTTTATTTGTCAAATCAATTAGAATCTATTTTTAAACAATCTTTATATTATTTGTAACTTTACCTTAATCTAACAGGTAGGATAAATTTTTCTTGAACCTTTCGTGCACTTTAGATTAAAGTAAAGTTGTCATAATGAAATACTTTTTACACGACCGATAGAATCCTACCTAAAACTATCGGAAAGTTGTGATTACGGGCCTTAGAATTACTCAAGGGCCTAGAATAAATGTACCTTATGAGGATGAATATAAAAAAAGTTTCACACGTAATGCCAAACTTAGTATGAATTACTCATTCAACACCAGTGGTGGAGGATATAAAAACAATTGCAAACATTTTCGATAATTTTCTTTTGTTAACATTTTCCTTAAAAATGTTCAATGCAAATATTTTTCTTTCAATAAGTATTTTACAATAAAATTTTCTTTGAAATTTATTTGACAAAAAAATATTTCAAAAGAATTTTTATCCATTAAAAAAATGCAAAATTTATTTTGTAACAAATTTTTTTTACCAAGTTTTATACAGCAAAAAAAAAACATTCTTTATTAATAATAATTGTTGAAATTTTTCTTGTCAAATTTTGTAAGTGCAATTATAGTTTTGCATTAATTATAAATTATTTTAAGAATATAACTCTTTGCAAGGCTTAATGTATACTCTACTTTAATTGGCATAAAATATTTTCCCTTTCTTTTATAAAACCTTAAGTTCACCTACAAAACCATTAAATATAAATTAAATACGCAATTTAAGCTTTAGCACTATTTTAATTTATATCCTTTAGAAAAATATCTTGAATTATATATGCCAAGAGCCCTTAAGTAGGCTACTAAACAAACAACACGACGCACATGTTCAAAGCGCTTTAACTTGGCTTTTATTAAAAGCTAAAATATGAGCAATTTAGAATATTTTTATAGAGAAAAAAAGAGATTTAAAATCATTTTTTTTCAAGATGAAACGAGTAGTAGACACATGGTTTGTAGTATTACAAGTGTTATTTTTTATGTAAATAGCCTAAAGGTAGGCTATAAAATATTTAATAAGGAGCATATGTTGGTGTTTCTCAGATGTCTAATGTTAAAGCTTCAAAATTTTATATAAAATAATTAAAAAAAAATTAAGCACGACAAACAAAATCTTGGAAATTTAAAATTTTGTATTCCCAAAAATTATTTTGTTTATTAAAAAGAAATTTTTAATGTAAAGAAACTATTAAAAAAAAAGCCCTAAAACTTAGTGTAACGTTTTATATCTTTCTTGTCTTAATTTTTTTTGGTTAAATAATATTAACTTATTTTTCTTAATTACTTTAATAGTTACTCCCACTTTCACTCATTAAGCTATTAAGCCTTAAGATATGCTTTATTGTTAAACTATTGTTTATGCCCCTTTTCATTAAAAACAGACATGTCTTTCGCTTAAGTAACTTTCAACTTATCATTAAAATGTATCTGATGTGTTAAGCAAATAACTTATTCAACTATAGTAACGCTTTGTCTTAAATAGCATGTCAATCCCCTAAAACTATACTATATTTTAAGTCTGAAACTACGTTTGAGAGTAATACTCGCAACTATGGCAAAGAGTGTGCCAAATAGGGAAATAAAAATTAAACGTAAAAACCCAAAAAAGGGCTGTAGACTCGGAGTTGAGGTTTTTGTACCGAAGTCGGCGTCGAAGTCACACAAAAAATTTTCAAATATTTTTCAAAATAAAAATTCTTCGAAATTGGCATTGCAATGTTTAAAATGTCGATTTAAAATTTTTACAGAATAATTTTCTTGCTACACAGAAAAAAAATAACAGAAGTAAATAACAATTTTCTTAATTAACGTGGTCGTAAATTGTTATATTTACAATTCGTTTCAGTTAAAAAATATTTATTTAGGAAAAGTTATTTGTGTCAAAAAATTTTAAATAGCAAATGAAAAAATGTATAAATATTTTTTCTCGAATCACTACACCGAAAAAATAAAAAAGGATTTCAATTAAAAAGTTTGTAATATTAATTAAAAGATTAATTAAATTTGCACTAGTTAACAAATTTATAGTATCAATTAAACATTTAATTCACTTGATTAAACGTTTAATTCATCTGATTAAATTGTTGGATAAAACTGATTTTATTTTTCATTAATGCTTTAATTGGTGAAAAATGTTGGAGAATTTTTTCTGTGTTAGATTATTGAAAATCTGAATCTACTTTTGGGGTAAGAATAGTTGCTGTTAAAATAGTTAAGAGATTTTAACGCGTCTTTGAAAAAAATAGTCTTTCGTTTATTTTAGTTTTTAAATACAAGTCGATAATGATGTCAAGATTCCCCTTTATGAACATGTTAAAACATTATTGCGTATCCAGTTCAAAGTCTCAATAAGTGTGCTGAAGTAAATATTTATGATGTTTGTGATGTGGTTTTTAATATATTTAATACTAGGCGCCTTTTCTCGGAGAAGGTCACATATATGTGTGTTCAATAAAAATGAATTCAACAAATATTTTAAATGCATTTGATTCTTTCAACAGGCAATAAGCTAATTATTAACAAAACATTTTAATAATATGACAAACTTATATTAAAAATTTGTATGTAATTGTAAACAAATATTTTATTCAATATTACAACTTGGTTGTTTAAATGCAGTCTTTGTCTCTCGTGTAATAATAACCATTTTCGAACCGCCTTAGGCATTTGTTGCATGTTATAATCGATTGGACGTATTTAGGACAAACTTCGGTAAGCGAGCGGTGTGCTTCAGCTACGCTTTTCTTCTTGAAACAAAAATGTATCCAGCTCTGTTATAGGGTGCCACAAATTTTAATTACAAAAAAGATTAGTCCTTAACTTAAAATAACAATCTGTTTAATGCAAATTGTTTAAAAGTTCAACAACTTTTATTTATTGACGCCACTGTGCATTGATTGCTATTATTTCACTTTTAGAGGATAAGACTACACGTTTGTATGTCTATATGTACATATATGTCATACAATTAAACCTATAAAATCAATATCTTTACACCCATCTTTTGCTTTACAAACAATAGCCCAAAGTTGTTTTCTTTCACAAATACGCACCAACACTAACACAAATGTTTGATACAGACAGAGGCAGAGACTAAATGGCAAAACATAATAATGACATTAGTTAATAGTCATATGTCACAATTATGATGTCACAAAACATGTAATGACACTGTCACTGACAGTAAATATTGGACTAAAATACTTTGCAAGTAATATCCACTACAATTGTAACAATAACTTGAATTCATACATACAAACATAAATATTTACTACAATAAGCATGTATGTATGTATATGTTTGGATGTATGTATGTATGCATAAGTGCTTATAAGTACGTCTAATATAGATTATATCGTCATTGTGTAGAAGAAATATCAATGAATAAGTGAGTAAAAAGAGGCACATTCATGAGCATAACAATTGCTAGACTGACATCACAAGTAGCCTCACTCATAACACTTAAAATACTCATACACATAAACATTCCGAATTGATGGTGACAATAGTCGGACTTTGTTTTGTTATTGTTCTCTATAGTGTTTTAGCTGTCATTTAGGTAATCGTTGCTGTAAAAAAATCCATAATAACCGAAGAGGGGGCCATACGTATGACAATGACATTCAATGAGTTCAGTTAAATAAAAGAGGCCTTAAAAGATTAAATTTATTTTTAGAAAGAAAAATTATGGTTAGAAAATTAGGTAACAGAAACATAGAAAAATATTTATATGTAAATCAATAGAAAACTAAGCAATGTTTAGTTCAACATAGAAATTTATTAAAAGAAATTTGTTTTCGAGTATTTCAAGGAATAGAAAAAACTCATTCATGTTAGGCATAACATAGAAATTTTTACCAAAAATTTGTTTATGTTAAGCATAACATAGAAATTTTTAAAATGAAATTTTAGAAATACAAGAAAAACATAGAAATTATATAAAAAAAAATTAGTCTGAGTTAAAAAAAATTGTTAAGCAAAACATAAAGCAATTTTTAAAAATTCATTTAAGTTCAGCATAATATAGAAATTGTTAAGCGAAAATTTGTTTGTATTAACAAAAACATAGAAATATTTTAAATTGTTCTACTATAACAAAAACATAGCAATTTTTGATAGTTCTATGTTCTATGTTAAGAAAAACATAGATTATTAGTCTATGCTAAGAAAACCCATAAAAAACTTTACAATTGTATTCAATTGTATTCAAGTTAAGCACTTACATAGAAATTGTTCACCGAAAACTTGTTTATATCAACAAAAACATAGAAATTTCTTATATTTTTTTACTATAACAAAAACATAGAAATTTCTTATATTTTTCTACTATAACAAAAACATAGAAATTTTTTATAAAAAAAATTATTTATCAAGCAAAATATCGACATTTTTATGTTAAGAAAAACATAGAAATTATGTTGACATTAGGTCTTAGATTAGAAAAACATAGAATTTTAGACTATGCTTAGCCAAACATTAAATATTTTTAAAAATGCATTCAATTTAAGCATAACATAGAAATTGTTCACCTAAAATTTTTTATAGAATTATTTAAAAAAAATTCTATTATAACAAGAGCATAGAAATTTTTTATTGAAAAATTATTTATGATAAGCAAAACATAGAAAATTTTATGACAAGAAAAACAGAAATTTTGCAAAATAAAAATCGGTCTAGTTGAGAAAAACATAGAATATTAGACTATGTTAAGCAAAACATAAAATAGTTTTAAAAATCCATTGAAATTGTTAACGTAAAATTGTTTATATTTACAAAAACATAGAAAAATTTTTAATTTTTCAACTATTACAAAAACATACAAATTTTTTTTTAGAAAAATTATTTATGATAAGCAAAACTTAGAAATTTTTATGTTGAAATAAACATAGAAAAAATAGGTCTTAGTTGAGAAAAACGTAGATAGTTGGACTGCATTAAGCAAAACATAAAAAATTTTTTAAAAATTTATTTTTATTATGGTTAGAAATATTTTAAAATTTTCTATTACAACAAGTACATAGAAATTTTCTTTCGAAAATTTTTTATGTTGAGGAAAATATAGAAAATTTTTCTATGATAATTTATCTTAGCTAAAAAAAAAATATAAAACATATTATTCTATGTTAAGGAAAACAAAGAATATTCCAAGAAAATTTTACTCTGTAAAACAATAAAACTATTCCAAAAAGCGAAATCTATTTTAAGATATAACAGAAATTTATTACAGAAAATAAGTCTACACTACAGAAAACATAGACATTTTCTAAAGATGTTTAAACTTTGTTAAGGAAAATACATAAATTTTCTTTTGAAAATTACGGAACCCATGACAACAAGGTTCTATCATGAAGATGCAAATAGAACCTTGTTGTCCTAAGGTCGCAATTAAGCTATGTTTACAAAAACATAGAAGTTGTATAAATGCATGTAGATATATTAAAACTTAGTCCAAATAAAAAAAATACCTTAAAAAAATTTCTATAGAAAACAATAAAAAAATTTGTTAAACTCTGTTGAGCAAAACATAGAAATTGGTTGTGTAAGCAAAACCAAAAAAAACTGTCTATAGAAAAAGTATCTATATTAAAAAAGCATAGATTTTTGTTGTACAAAATTGTATCGATATTAAGCAAAACATAGAAATTTTCTTTAGAAAAGCACCAATTTTAAACTGTCTATAAAAAATATTTCTATATTAAATAAAACATAGAAAATGTATAAAGGAAATGTTAAGAAAAACATAGAAAAGTTGTCTTAGTTAATAAAAATTTAAATTTTTAGGTTAAGCTTGTTAGCTAAAAACTCATAGAAATCTTTCTTTTTTAAGGTAAGGCCCTTTTCGAAAAAATTTTTGTATCCACCTCTTTTAAAATTGTCATATTATTGATTGCATGTTTTCTCCTTATCATTTTGTGATAAAAATAAAGGGAGAAAAAACTTGAACTTTTATAAAAATCTTACTTGGCACTTGGGACATTTGTGTGTGTGTTTCTATTGTTCTGGCAAAGCATCATTATTAGGGTATTAGGAGGTTACATTTGGTTAAGGCCAATTGAATATCGTTTTCAATGTCTTTTTATCTTTATTTTGATTTTGTATTCAAGCTTTTAGAAACATACGTTGAACTAAAAATCCATAAAAAATTAAAAACGTATTAAGTTTGCCTTATAGCAAGTTTCAATGTATAATAAAAAATATTTTTCTTATTTTTTTTAATGTGTGTTAAAAAAATATAAAAGAAAAAATACAACAGTTTCTAGCAATAATTTATGAGAAAATAATAGCATACATTTAGGCTGTGTCTGTTATTCTTAAGAGTCTCGTTGTCATCATATAGTTTATGTCATAAGAATTTAAGCAAATTTAAGAGTCTTACATGTGTTGTTCTTTTCCATCTTCTGTCAATGGCCATTGAAGAAAAAATATAACTAGCACTTGAGAGGATCTCTCTTAAATTGTGGTATAAAAATGTCTTTAAACAAAAGCCTACTTGTTGGCATAAGATAAGAGTATAAAAATAAATAATAGTTTTAGTTACCAATTGCATTTTGTCATTTTTTTATTTTATTTAAATAATCTGACTAAACAGCTTAAGAATTTCTAATTTTCTTGGTATTGCAATTTAAACTTGTCATAAAACTGAAGCATGCTTAAAGGCTTAAATTACAAGCAATAAAATCATAATAATTTTGTAATAAAAAGAGACATTTAAAAAATTTGTTGGAAACATAGCAACCATATCTTTAGATTAGAGAAAACATTCCAACGAATCCCTAGCATATTTCAAAGTGTATTAAGCAAAGCATAGTTTATTTTAGAAAATAGAGCATACTTTTAGGTTAGAGAAAACATTCCAACGAAACTCTAGTATATTTCCAGGAGTATTAAACAAATCTCGTTATTTTAAGAAAATAAAAGATTCTCTCAAACGGGCATATTTTTTAAGACGTATACAAAAATGATTGTAAATACAAATAAAGTTTAAAGCGTACTTGAGGGAGCTGTTCTATAATAAATACCATAACTTTAACAGGAATATAAACAGCTCTCTTAAAAATGATATCAAACACTTTTATTTCAAACTTTAAAAACCAACATTATTTCAATCTACTCCTTCATTTTGGTGCTGCAGGAAGAAAAATGTATCAAGAAAAATTTCTATAGCATACCTTAAGGTAATAAAAAAAATGTTATGACAAAAGGAAAGCATAACGCTCAAGTTGCAATATTAAGACAAAGTTTTTTTCTAAAAGTACTTACAATTTCTTTAAACTAAAAAACTTTTTTTATATAATGCGTTTTCTTACTTTAAACAAAAACTGAAAATGTTTTAATTTTTTTCTTTTTCATTGTCTACTTTCAGGGGTTTTGGCAAGCAAGGTTTTCAGTGCCAAGGTTTGTTTTATGTAGAAAAAACAGGATAAAGAAAAAAACTTTTTATATTTAAAAGCAAAAAACAGTAAAAGAAACTTTTTTAAAAATATAAAAACTTATTTCCTTATTTTGTTTAACGTTTAAATTAAATAATGATTTTGAAAAAAAAAACTTTTATATTATTTCATTTCTTTTCTTTCTCTATACAGTCTGTTCGTATGTCGTACATAAACGTTGTCATGAGTATGTTACCTTCAAATGTCCTGGAAAGGACAAAGGCATTGATTCCGTAAGTTTTCCAATTATTTGTTTATTTCTTTTTAATTTTTTTATAATTTAAAATATATTTAGTTAGAGTTAGAGGCAGGAATTTATTAGACTTATATCGGTTTAGTTTGCTTATTATTTTTTTCCTTTTTAAGTTAAATTAGATTTCAAATTTTATATGGCTGAAGAGTTAAAACGCCAAACATACAAAATTTTCCGGAAAAGATGAAATTAGCAGCAAAAATTTTTATTTTAAAAGATTTTTTTTATCACAAATCTGAAAATATTTTTAATATAAACTAAAAAGCTTTTTTCTCTCTTTTAAAAGGAACTTTTGTATGCGATTCTTGAAAAGGTTTGTTGCCATAAAGAAGTCAATTGAAAAATATTCAAACCCTTTAAACTTTCAGAAAACCCAAGCTTTCAATTAAGCTTTTATAAAAACTTTCTAAATAGCTTCTTGTTGCCGACAAATTATTGATTTAAAATAAAATACTGGTAAAAAAAATCATATAGGAAATTTACAATAAAGCTTTGTTTAGAAAACATTTTAAGGCAAAGTTTTCTAATATAAAACTCGAAAACTTTTTAAAAAAACAACAGTTTCAAATATTTTTAATTTAAAATTTTACAGCTTTTCTCATTGTTTTGTGTGAAAATTTTTTACCACAAATATGATCAGCAAACCCTTAACTTTCAAAAAACCAAGCATTTAATTAAGCTTCAACAAAAGCTTTTAAAAAACTTCTTGTTGCCGATAAATTATTGATTGTTTAAAAAAGAACAAATTTTCTATAGAAAATTCACAATAAAGCTTTATTTTGAAAACATTAAAGTGCAAAGTTTTCTGATTCAAAATACAAAAACTTTAAAATAACTTCTAATAAAGAAAATAATATCAGCAATTAGTCCCTTTAAAATATTTTATGAAAAACCTAAAAACTTTCAGGAAAACCAAGCTTTCAATAGAGCTTTTTAAAAAGCTTCCTTAATAACTTCTTGTTACTGATAAATTACCGATTTAAAATAAAAACCTTCTAACAAAACAGAAAACCTATTTTACACAGAAATTTTATAATTAAGCTTTCCTTAGAAAATAATAAAATTGATCAAATTAAAGCTTTTGAATACATTGTTTCCATTCATATGAAAATTTTCTTAAATAAAATACGAAATCTTTTAAACTTTCAGAAAAAGCTAGTTTTTACTTAAGCTGGACTATATTTCGATTTTTAAGAAAAGTCTTCTATAAAAAACAGAAAACCTATTTTCTATAGAAAATATGTGATAAAGTTTTGGAATACATTGTTTCCATTACCATATGAAAATTTTTTTTATATAAAATACGAAATTTTTTTAACTTTCAGAAAAAGGTAGTTTTTACTTAAGCTGGATTATATTTCGATTTTTAAGAAAAGTCTTCTATAAAAAACAGAAAACCTATTTTCTATAGAAAATATGTGATAAAGCTTTCTTAGAAAAAATTAAACAATGATTGATAACACAAAAGCTTTTGCATAAGCTCTAACCAATAGTATGTAAAGTTTTCTTATTCAAAAAACGAAAACTTTTAAAGGAAACTAGTTTAAAACTTGAAAGCTTTTAACTATAGTTTTAGTTGCCATAAAATGTAAATGTAAAAAGTAAAATTTTTTAAACTTTCAGAAAATCAAAGCTTTCATTTAAGCTTTTACAAAAGCTTTCTAAATAACTTCTCGTTACCCATAAATAATTGATTTAAAAGAAAATTTTGGTGAAAAAACATATTTGCTATAGAAAATGTACAATAAAGCTTTATTTAGAAAATATTAAAATGCAAAGATTTTTTATTTTAAATACGAAAACTTTAAAGTGAAACAACTGTTTTCGATAGTGAGAAAGTTTTTTTTATCACAACGGAATCCCTTAAAAAACATGATATGCATAAGCAGAAAACTTTCAACAAAGCCTTTACAAAAGCTTTTTAGATAACTTCTTTATATCAGTTAATTATCGAAACTAATTTTATTTAAAAATTTGTCATATTAACAGACCTGTTCTGAAAATCACTTTAATTCAAATCACGTGATTTCAAATCACATGTGCCTTTTAAAATTACACGTGTGATATTTTAGTGTTCCGTTTTTCCGTGTTTCGGTGTGATTTTCAATTTTCGAAAGCAGACAGAGAAACACAATAACGGTGTGATGGTCAGAACATCACCAAATTCCACGATTGATTTTTAAAAGCACGTGATTTGAAACCACGTGTTTTCTAGAACAGGCCCGTATAAAAAAAAAATCATAAAGTTTTTTTCTTTTATGTTTTCTTTAGAAACTTGGGTCTTTGGTAATCTTTTGACATTTTTTTTTTATTATTTCTTTAAAACTGTATGTCTTCTCTTTAATTTCCTAATGTTTATTATCTGTGGCATACTTAAGGGCGCCATTACGAATGGTTTTGCTTATTAGCATTTTGATTTTAATTTCGTTAAGATTTTGGATAAATGGCCCTGCTGGTTTCAAGATAATTGTACGATGGCAATTTGCTAAATGAGAAAAGCCATATAAAATTTGTAATCTGTTTTTTTTTTTTTTTTTGATAATTTAGTTAATAATATTTTAGAGGAAATATTTTTATTTTTAATAGAAAGAAAGCATGATGGTTTTAAGCAAAATTTAATAGCCAATTAAAAGGAATATATTTAAAACACATTTTAAACTTAAGTTTTGTCCTAAGTTTTTTTTGTTTTTGTTATTTTTTTTTTTTAACTTGAATTTGTCTCTCCATCACATGTGATTTGTGTCTATTTTTATGATTTTTAAAACTTTAAAGTCTTGTTTTAATCATTTTATTATTTTTAATATAAGAAAAAAATTTTTTTAAATAAAACAATAAATATTCAATCATTTGTTTATGTGAATTATTATGAAAATATGTCCAAACAAAAAAAAAATGAAAAAACAATTTATGTAACAAAACAAACAAATCTAAAAAACACCATAAAATTGGCTGGAATGATTTGCAAAACAAATCAATACAAACTCACATTAAATCTGTAAAGGATTCACCCCAAACTGTACATCATTTTGAACCATTTACATACGCAGGACCTACATTCTGCGATCATTGCGGTTCCTTATTATACGGCATTTATCATCAAGGTCTAAAATGTTCAGGTAACAAAATTTTCAATGAAATCAAAAACAAAAAAAAAACAAATAATTCAGTAAAAATTTAAAACTCTTCCAATATCCTTTAGAACAATTCTGCTCTATAAACTCCCTTTTCTTTTACCTAAAACTCTTCGAAACTTCTTTTCCTAACTCTAACTTTTTAACTTTGTATTACACTCTCTCTACTTTGATTAATAATACTAAGTAAATAATTGATTTATAAAAAAATTCTTTAGTTTGCTAAAAAAAACCAATAACTTTTTTTTGAATTTTTGGTATTAAAAAAAATTTTGTATGAATGTTAAATAGACGTAAATGGTTTCATAAAATTTTAAAGCCTTTTAAATGTAACAAAAAGAAATCGTTTAACAATTTTGTTTAAAATTATGGTTTTTGTTTTATACATAAATTTATTTTTATATCCAGCAGCTGTGTTTTGTCGTTTGTTTTTTAACTCTTTTTTTTTTTGTATTTTTCTTTAATTTATTAAGCTAAATTTCCATAATTATAAAATAATTTAACTGTATATGAGCGTGTTTGTGTGTGTGTATATATTTTAAATTGCTTTTCAGTGTATGTGTATTTGTATTTGTAAACAAAAAAATCCTAATGCAAATTACTATGCTCTTTATAACTCTTAATGTTTGCGAGTATTTGTATGCTTTTAGGCTTAAACTTGCTCTCGAATAACGGCAAGTGTTTTTTGTAACTAAGAGAGTGCGGGTGTGTATTTGTGTCAGTACAATAAAGAATATGAATTTTCTTTCAAATTAAAACGATAATTAAACAGGTTAAAAGGAGTTTCTTTACAGCCTTAATTGCTTAAAGTTTTTCTAAATTAATATTAAACAGCAATTAGGAATAAATTTTTATTTTGAAGAAAACAAAAAATAATTTTAATGCAAAACTTGGGAATTTTTAAAAATATTTACGCTGTTTAATAGTTAAGAAACATTTAACCTTTGCCAGCAAATATAATTAAGAAGAAGAATTTATTAACACATTCTTAGTTTTTTGATTCTTTTTTAATTTAATGATTCGAAAAACGTGAAGGTGATGAAAAAAAACATTTTTTTATTTCTACTCAACAAATATTTTAAAACTTTATGCTTTATAAGAATGTACATATGTCATTTAAAATAATAGAGAATTGTTTAAAATCTCTAAAAAAAAAAAAATAAAGGGTGGTCCAACCAAAACGCACGAAGTTAATTGTAAACAATAAAAAAAAAAGTTTTCAGAGAATTATCTTAATATTTTTTTATTATTGTGGAGGGATCTAAGACAAATATGTGAGAAATAAAACATCGCCCAAAAGCTTGCCAAGGCTTTGTTGGCATACCTCTATTCGTTTGTCTATATTTTCAATGACATTGAGACATAATTGTGGCTTATTGACTTACACTTTTTCTTTTTTATATCCCCATAGAACGAAACCCAACGATGTCAAATCACATAATCGTGATTATTAACAACGCCATGACGTGAGATAACACGGCCATTGAATTTCGCGTGCAAAAAAGACATTGTTTCGGGGGCTGTGTGGCAAGTCGCACGTGGTGGCACCAGCCTGTTGGAACCACCTTTAGTCCAGGTCTATATCCTCAATTTCTGGGCGCAAAAAGTCCGTTATTTTCTCGCGATAGCGAACACCATTCACGGTAACTGCCTGGCCGAACTCATGTTCGAAGAAATACGGCCCATAAACCGCACCAAACAGTCAATCTTTGTGGATGCATGGACTTTTTAACAATTTTTAAAAGACCCGGCTTGCTGAAATTTGCGCTCAATTCTCCCGATTGTGGGCACATTTGGTCAATTATGCTGACAAAAAAAATCACGAAGTGCACGATATTTATTTTAATGTGAACGCCTATTTTCGTAAAAGGCTTCATCAATCTTAACGCGCTGCTCAATTGTGTATTTCTCCATAATTGGATTTATCAAATACTGAAACAAGGAAATGTCAAATTAAGTTGGGCAAAAAACTTGACGTTAAGATGTGACTCACAATGAACATCGTGCATTATGGTTAGACTTTCGTTTGGTATAGTTCAAGTTCAAATCTACTTAAATTCTAGTTCATTTATAGCTCGGATATAGTTCAGTATACCATCAGTCCTAGTTAAGCTCTATTTCAATTCTAGTTTAGCTCTGACGTCTAGTGTCAGATCCATTGGTAGTTCTAGTGCGAGTTCTAGTATCAGTTTTGCTATCAGTTTAAGGTTCAGTTCATTTGAATTCTATTTTAGTTCCACAAACTGTAAGTTAAGTGTCAGTTTCAATCTCATTTCTTGTCTCATTTCTGCTGCTAGTTTTAGATTTGTCTATAGTGTCAGTTCGAATGTCGGTTTAAATTTCTTTAGTCGGAATAGAAAACTATTACTTTAAAACTCTATCTTAAGGCAAATCAAAGGCTACGGAATTCAGTTGTAGTGTGTTACCTGGGCCTCCGATATTGAACAAATCCAAAGGCTTCAAAATAAACATCTTCAAATAATTACAGCCACCCCTGGTATTTTTACAATTCTAACATTTACAAGGATCTCAATGTGCACTAAGTAAAAACTATGATAATGAAATATTCACTTAAATATTGAAAAAGGCTTATTTATATTCCACCCAAATCCTCTAGCTCGAAATATATAAAGTGATGGTGGCTACACCCGCCTTAGGAAAAAAATGTAACGCAAGACCTATCTGAAAAGAAGAGCGCTAAAAATCTACATTAGAAAACAGAAACTGTGATGAGGTCGATTTATATTTAAAATGTGTTTTTTTTAGAGTGTCACAATTTTGAGTTGGCACCACTGCTTTGAATTTTATTATGAATCGACTAAACCCAGAGCAACGCGGGCAAATTGTTAAAATTTTTAATAAAAATAATTCGACGAAAGCACAAATTGATGTTGATTTTAAATTTTTTAAGAAACATTTTTGATTGAATGGGTACGTAAATAAGCGGAATTGTGTCATTTGGAGTATGGAGAATGGTGCGCTTTATGGGCTGGCGGAGTTTTCGAATCAGAATCAGATGCGAAAAATTGGTTGCAAATTTATGTTCCAGATTGCGTCTTCTACGCGCCAGCCGTGGCGGCCACATGACAGAAATCATATTTAAACATTAATATCATAAAATTTTCTTTCCAATAAAGCCCGTTTTATTGATATTAAAAATATATTTCCTTGTTTTAATGATTTAAACTTGTGTCACTCTTAAAAAAAAAAAACCTTTATAGTTTATAAAGTTATATAAGAACGCAAAAATTGTTTTAAATAAAAATATATGGAATGTAAAGATTTGCAGGAGCTTAATTCAAATCCGTTTTAATTTTTCCTAAATTACGTTTCGTTTTCTTATGTGCTAGAATTCTATTTCGCCCATCGCTAAAATCTCCTTCTGTGGAGTAGCAGTCCCCCATCTGAATTAACTAAATAAAAAAAATATTTCGCCAAAAATAAGGCGGTTATCCCAATATATTTCATCATAACTGGAGAATAAATATTGAATAAAAAAAACTTTAGTTCTGGCAAATTTGTAATTAAATTTTAATGAAAGTGTTTTTTTCCTAATTAATCTGTTACTTTAATTTAATTGTAACGTAAGTCTAATAATGGAGTTAACACGAGCTAGATAAACGGGCTTCATAACTAAACTGCGCAGTTTTAAACTAATTAGTCCTTAAAAACTTTTTATAAAACGACATATCGACCCCTTTGCGCGAAATTATCGTATGTTACAAAAACCAAATTTTACAGGAGAGCCATTTTTATACTTTTCTCTGCTAACACGTGCAATATAAATATGAAAATATACATTAAATTTTTGGAGCAACGAAGTGGAATTCGCCTACAATATTTTGTCAGGCGACGTCTCTTTGAATGTAGAACAAGATTTCATCAAAAACTCAATTTCAAAAAATATACGATAATTTCGCGCAAATGGGTCGATATGTTCGACCATGATTCACAGTACATATTTTCCTTCTTTTTTTTATCAGATAGTTCTCTTATCAGAATTGAGGCTATCAGCGCAGAAGTGGTGTAACCCACAATTTAATTTGGTTACGGTTCTGGTGTAAGATACATATGTTCTTGGCACTGTTCTTTACAGTGCAATAGTCGAGAAAACGGGCCGTTACAACCAAGTACTGTAGCTCAAGAGTAGTGTTAACTCCTCATTATCTCATAAAAAATAGTCTGGGGTTACACCACTTCTACGCTGATAGCCTCAATTAGACATTTAATTAAAGTTACAATGTATTTAAATACAAATACAACGAAAATATATTTGTGTGTGCTTAAGAAATTTAACCCATTTTATAAAACTACACATGTTAACCCTTTAACATATTCACTGTTCCAGTTGAATACGCATTTTATTGAGCAAACAAATATTTGACTTTAACTGTGTCATGATATCACGTTGAATAATTTAAACTAATTAAATATTTATAAAAATGTTAATGAAATATAAATACTTACACACACACACACTTGCTGACACACGTATGAATTTGGTTCGTACAGGGTGTCTGGTAGCAGATTTATATTTTCAAACTTAAATAAAAAACTTAATAATTGACAGAAAGATTTAGTAAGAGTATTGAACGATAGAATGGAAATGCGGATTTTATTTTTTAAAGAGCATGCCATCCAGATGTCTTCCGTCGTGTGTTCAAAACGGAGTCTTGTTTTTCGAAAAAAAAACGCAATGAATTCAATGTTCCAATCGAGGGTTGCGGCTTCTGGGAGACATGTAACTGCAGTTTTACTGGTTGACGTGTCCGTTTAAGTGCAAATGAACTTTGAATAAAATTGTCAAAGATCAATTACATATGACTCATTACTCTTAAAATGCCTCCACAGCGGACGCGCGATGTTAACTAGACCAAATCGTGACTGACAAATCCGCACAATCGACACCCTCCCTCCCCACCGTTTATTACTTTCTGAAATAATCGTATTTAATAATATAATATAAATTTGCCACCAGACACCCTGTATTTACATTTGTGAATGCTACGTGAATATAAAATATGCTCAAAAGAAATGTCAAATGTGTTTTTTTTTAATTAATTAAAAAAAAAATTTATATCACTGTGCCAACAAACAAACAAGGAAGTGAATAATTGCTTAGGGAATTCTAATTTTAATATTTTAATGGGTTTTTTTTTTGTTACTTTAAAAAGGAATGAAATATTTAATGCAATCTATCTAAACGGACGCCTTCCTTATCAGGGCAAACATATGTAAATCAAAAATCTGTGTTTTGTCTCAAACTGAAGTGCAGTTACAGCAAAATATATTTTATTGAATCTGTATAAAAGGTTACATTTGGAAAACTTTAATCGCATTTTGCTAAGTTTGATTTTTTTGAGAAATGACGTATGTTGCAGTAAAGCAGTGATATTCTTTTTGTTTTAGGTCACTGTGCGTATGAGTAATTCTTATTATAATATTTAATTTAAAATACTCATACGTATGTCAGCGTATGAGCAATATTTATAAGAATACTAGCTGTTTGGTCCCGGCGCACATTGGTTGAAGTTCATATATAGGATAATGAAACTTAGCACATAGGCATTTTTTGTTTGAATCAAGAAAAAATGGAAAAATCAAAATGATCCGCCCACTTTTACGCCCACCTCCCATACAACTTGTATTGAAAAAGTGGCATAACTCCCTTGATTTTGATTGTATCAACTCAATTTTCACTAAAACAAAATATTATAATTGTAGAATGGGCTCCTGAAAATATATACCTGATCCGCCCACTTTTACGCCCACCTCCCATACAACTTGTATTGAAAAAGTGGCATAACACCCTTGATTTTGATTTTATCAACTCAATTTTCATTAAAAATAAATATTATACTTGTAGAATGGGCTCCTGAAAATATATACCTGATCCGCCCACCTCCAACAGAAAAAACAAATAGAAAAAACATGAATATGAATTTTAAGCATAGTCTTTTAATACTTTTTTGACATCATTATCGTACTCCAATTTTTTGATTTGCAGCTTTGAGCGAAATGTGCTTATAAATGGGTCTGAGGACAATAAAAGACTATGCGTTACGTCTTCATTAGTGGCTACACGTCCAGTTCTTCGCGAGTGATGTTATCTATAGGCTCTAAAGTCTTTATTCCTTGCTTCCTGAGCTTCTTTGGACAGCATACCTGATACAAATAATTAATTAAAATGTAAAAAATCAAAATCAAATCATTGAATAAGGGCCTTTAGATAGAGACATACCTATTGACTAGTATGTAAATTACATTTTGTAATAATTTTAAACAGTTAAGAATTATGGCAACAACAACAAGCATGAACGAAAATTCATGTTTTGTTACTTTATCACTTTATAGTTTTTACCGTTTTTTTTTTGGAAAAGTGCAAATATGTGCAGCTGAATTTTTTTTTAACTTTTAGCTGAGACTTCAAGCTGTAATTTGACATCATTCGTTAAACAGCGCTCCACAGCGCTTAAAAGATACAGCCCATTGAAGTTGATGAACATTGAAATTTTGATGTTGTTTATATTTTGTTCTACGAAATTTTTTATATGGCAGTTTTTTCAACTTTTTTTAATGCAAATCTCATCTTTGACAATTGTCATTTACGAAAATGTACAACAAAGTCAAACGATAATTTCACTGTGATTGTACCAAAAGATTGAATATACAGTAAATTTGCATGCCATTTTAAACAAGCGAACACATTAAACTTCGAGCGTGTCTATCCAAACAAATAATAAATATATCAGCCTAATATTACGGAATCATAATATTCAGATACCTGCCAACAAAATGCCAAAATATTATCCAAATCGGCGAACATGAAAAAAATGAATTTTGGCCACTCTTCAACCAATGTGCGGCGCGGCTCGGGATTTTTTAAAATAAAAATAAAAAATTTAATACTGGAAAATTTTGTTTATAACTTAAAACAGCTCCCGCTATCTACAGGGTCAAAATTGTATCAGGAAACTTGTTTTTTTTTTAATAAATAAAAAATTAAATTAAATTTTAAGGGGCGATGTTGATTTTGAATAAAATACAAGTTATTTAGGAAATTATTGTAATTTCTTTTTATTATGATAATATTGCTACGGGTTAATTATGTATAGAATATCGGCCTCCATCCGATGGTCCAAATTTTCGATGACGGTGTGGCATAATTGAGGTTCTATGCTGTTAAGTGCCGAATAATCTCATCCTTTAGCTCTTGAATTCTTGCTGGCTTATCGACGTTCACTTTTTCTTTCAAGTAAACCCCATAGAAAGAAGTTTAACGGTGTCAAATCACATGATATTGGAGGGCAATTGACATCGCCAACACGTGAGATAACACGGCCATTGAATTTGTCGCGCAAAAGAGCCATTTTTTCGTTAGCGGTGCGGCAAGTTGCAATGTCCTGTTGAAACCACATATCGTCCACATCCATATCTTCCAATTCGGGTTATAAAAAGTTCGTTATCATCTCACGATAGCGAACACCACTCACAGTAATTTGTTTTGTTTTCTACACGTGCAGAAAAAGTTAAAAGCGTAGCTGAGTTTTTATTTTTTTTTTAATGCCGTTTTGAAAAACAAATGTTACAAAATTTAGCTAACAAAATACATATTTTTTGCCAAAAAAGGGATATAACGAATATGGATACCGATATATCGGCAATACTTCAGATTTTTTTATATATCGGTATCGGCGATAGTTTGCTGTCGCTACCACTATACTTTTTTTATATATATATATTTTTTTTAGTATTTTTGAACAAAAAATTTAATTTTCTATGCTTATTTTTTTGCATAGCAACTAAGAGAAATAACACATTAAAAAGAAGAGCATAAAATCAAAACAGAATAATGAAATTGCTTCATAAAGCATATAAATTGACGGAGATGGAGAATAGTAGCAAACTTTATTGGCAGGCTTAGCATTAGATACTCTTGTATTTGTATTCGAGGCTTAAGAAAATAATGAAACCTATTGTTTATCAACAATTCTTGACCATCGATAGAAAGCTCGATTATTTCAAAGACAATCGTCTTCAAACATATCGGAAAAATTTTTTACTGAGCTTTTAAAAAAGTCTCTGATTTCCAAAAGTGTTGAAAACCGAGTCACCCCTACAGGTGGTACAAGTTCTGGAACTTGGAGCGTTTCTGAAAAATTTTTAAGAGATTCCAAAAAGGATGAGCCTCGTTGCATTCTTTGCTGTGATTCTGCTAAAAAAAAAAAGAAGTCGAAAGATACTTTAGATCTTCTAATATTTCTAGAGACGCAGATCTACTTGTTTACGGCTGCAATGACATGTTATACCCAAATTTTAAAAATTGGGCAGAAATTAGTTTTCAAATAAGTTCTGTTTTTCACTGCAGGTCTGACATAAACGGACTTGCGAAATGGTCTATATCCGTAAGAGATGAGAATACTTTGTTATATTAAACAAAAATCCTATTAATGTTTATTAAATTAATAACACTGGGTCACAAATTTTTAACTTTTTGTCATAATCTCAAATATAAGAGGTTTTCTAAGTTAAATCTGGCCGAAACTCATTTATTTATCAAGAGGCGCTTTCGAGATATTCGCGAAAGTTGGGTCTTTTCTTAAGAATTTTATTTCGGAATTTCGTTTTTTTTCTTTAGTTTATTCAGTTAACTAAAACGTTTTTTAGGTAGACGAACATATTTTGTGCAACCTCCTCTATTTTGGAAATAACGAAAACAAGAACTTACATTAAAAAACAACTGTTAGCACCACTGGATTCAGCGTACCGAATTAGGTTATCCCACCAGGTGCCCCCACTTGACAGAAAATAGTGTCAAATTTTAGCACAGCTGAATTGGCAGATACCCCTTTAGACTATTATCTTTTATCCGACCAAAAAACTGCAGATTAAAGTTAAATAGTTGGGTTTCTCAATGTCTCATTTGTTTATATTCTGGCGCAAAGCTAACCCGACCTCATCTACAAACTATATTTTTTTGCCGTTATTTTGCCGTACAGATTCAATCAGCCGACTCCCAACTTTTATAACACTTTTGAGAGGTTTTGCTAACTAAAAATAATAGTTTTGTCGGTATATTGAGAAAACCAAAACCGTTAACGGAAAGTTTATCGGTCTAATAAATTTATATGTTGGAATTTATTTATATATTTTTTTTTAATATTGTAATGCTTTGTGTGTTTGTTATCTTAATACCAGCATATTAAATTGTAACGAAATTAAGATTGTTTTACAGCAAAATTTTGATTGTTCTCTTTATATTTTGTCTCTAGTTATTTCTCCTTTTAAAACTAGGACGTAAAAAAACAATTACGCAAACACTAATGGAGTTCAAACTTTTTCTAATAAAAGAAATTTTAGCAACATTTTTCTAATGTCTGGTTAGGGGAAAATTCTTAAAAAATTATTGTGAATTTAGAGCTTTAAAAAAGCAAGATATAGCCAGTCTTAAAAAAAAATCAGGTATGTGATGGTAATCGATTTCAAAAACGAAACGATTTGAAACCGAAAATATCGTTTTCAGTATCTTTTAAATGGATTTTAAATACATATTCCTTTTATGTTTAGTCTTTATTCTTTTAAATCTTATATTTTATACGTTAACTGAAATGTATTCTGAACGAAAATTTAAGACTATAATTCAGAAATGGATTTCAAAATCCCTCGAAATTCATCACACCTTTTAAAAACGTTCGTTTTGAAATCGATTGATTTTCATCAAATACCTGAATATAAAGTTTGAAAAAATAATTTATTTTCTACTCGTATTCCCTAATACTTTCTTAAATAGTTTGTAAGAAAACTAGAAAATGTTTGAAAGCAATTTGTTAAGAGTTAAAAACTGTCAGACATTCTTTTTTTTTCTTTTTTTTTAGCTGTAGTTATCCGTAAATATGTAACAAAAGTACAGTGGAGTAAAATAATGCTTAAAGAGACAGAATTAAACAGCATAAGATAGTTCTACAAGTTGTTTGAATATAAAAAATTTATGCGTGCAAATTTGGATTGACCATCAGCGCCCTATGCTACAATGGGAGTTAGAGGAACACATATATATATATATATATATATATATATATCAGATAGTCCAGAACTCCAGCTTACTTCTGGGGATCACAATCGTTACCATTAGGTTAGGTGGCCAGTATAAGGACCCCTTATATACCGTGTTGGTCCCTAGCGTAACCACGCTGTGCGACAACCCTCAACTGAAAAGGATAGTTCGAATTGATGAAACCCAGAGTACTCCACACCCTCTTGGCAAATGCTAGGAGTCTCAATAGTCCAATTCCAGCGATTTCTTCTAGATATTGGAAGTAATGATCTCCAGACAGCTCGCTCTGGAGCGTATGAATTCCGGACAGTAGCAGAGAATGTGCTATACCGTCTCTTTCTCCCCAGGTATCCCACAGAACCTACAATTATCACTAGTCAGCTGCCCCGCCCTTTTGGCATATATTTCCGTCCAACAGTGACCGGTTATAAGATCTTGCAGAAGCCTACAGTCTCCCCTCGGTAGCGACAGGAGAAGTTTAATCGGCCTTGGATCATAGGATCCCTACATAACTCTGGATACCTAGAAAGTTTCGGTGTTTCCCTAAACCGCCTCAGATTTCCACTGTATAGTGGAGTCCGTTTCACCCTTAACATTGCAAATTGGAATTGGCATAGCAGTGCGTATGAGTAATATTTATTAGAATATTTAATTTATAATATTCATACGTAAGATGTGGCTACTACACAGAAAAAATTATTGCCGAATTATTTTCAAACAAACGATTGTTTGAAATTTTTTTAATTTCTACAAATTTTTTTACTGATTCAATTAATATTTTCGTTTGATTTTTATTTAACCAACAAAAATGTTGACAACTTTTCAATAATATAATATACGCGCTATTGGTTTCAATTTTTCATAATTTTGTATGAAATATTTAACGCTCTTTAATGTTGTCGTTTTTTGCATTTTTTATTTGATCGTAAGCAACACTTCTTTATGTGAAATATAAGAACAACAACACAAAACACATACAGTTTATTTTTGGACGCTTTAAAAAAGTACAACAAGAAGAAAGATGATAAAATAGCGCGACGAGGTTATTAGTAAAAAGACAAAAAAAAATAGCAGGTAAAAAAAGGTTTCATTCTTTTTTAAACAACAACAACATTATAAGAAACAAAATAAATTTTTGGTTGGTTTCAAAGTTGGAAAAAAAAGAATAAAAAACAAAATCCCGTATTCAATTTGTGAAAACTGTTTACTTAAATACATCAAATACAAAAATAAAATGATGACGAAAAACATATCGAGTCGGTCTGCTGCCGTTGTTTGTTACATTTCTCCTTCTTTAGCCAAGGAAAGGATACAGCAACAGTGAGTGATCAAGAAAAACATTGTGTGTATAAACAAGACTTCGTTCAAAAATAATTCCAACAAAACATGTGTCTCAAAGCCAGCCGCCGCTCTGCTTCTGCCTTCATCTTCTCCTTCAGTGATAGCTTGGGTGCGAGTCATTGCTTGTGCAAAAAATTTTTGTTTGATTCAGCAAAATTATTTGTTTGAAATTTATATGAATTTCAGTTACGGGCGATATCGCCAGCGAATGTTCGTTTTCAAATGCTTCAACGTTAAAAGATTTAGCGTGGTCCTTGATGTAGCCCCATCAAAAAAAAAAGTCTAGCGGAGTCAAATCGCATGATCTGGGTGGCCAATTAACGTCGCCAAAATGTGTAATTATGCGTGCTGGAAACTATCCATGCAATATAGCAAAATCGTTTGCGTTGGGTAACTTGTGGTACTGTGCTATTGAAATTACATATCATCCATTTTATAATCTTCAATGAAATGCCAAAAAAGTCCCTAATCATACAGCCATAGTGGGCTGAATTAACGGTAATGGTTCTTTTAGCATAATTTTCAAACAAATATGACCCAATGATACCTCTAGACCATAATGTGCCCCAAACATTTTCACTTTATCCGAATGCAATGGCTTTTCCACAATCACTTCTGTGTTCTCCCAGCTTCATATGCGACAATTTTGCTCAACGTAGCCACCGAGTGAGAAAAAAGCGTCTTCCCTTGAGATAATTTTGTTCGAAAAATCAGCATTGAATGTCTGTTGCTCTAGCACCCAATCAGCATACCAGTAAAAAAAAGTTCAGGTTTTCAGAAGAAAAAAAGTACATGAGCGTTAATATATGCGCTGGCATATTACATGCTACTAAGAAGCAGCACATAAACGAATGCCATTGAAGTGAATTTTTAATTTTAGTAAATAAAAATGATTAAATAACTTCGCATTATCCCTTATAAGTGAATAATTGAAATCATTATTTTAAAGAAAAAAATTAACGATCAATTCTGTTATGCCGGAAGCAGGTTGTATTGCAATGATTTTGAAATGTGTTTACGATCATTCCCAAAATGTTACCGAACATAGAAATTTAATTTTCTTTTTTCATGAATTTTAAAAATTTTTTCTCAAATTTGGTAGTTTTTTTTAAAGTTATTATAAGTGTATTTTCACGTATGGTTTTATAAAATTTATGATTTAAAAATATTTCATAATAAATGCATTTTCATGTTTGGATTATATTTTTTGAAAGTTGAACACATTTTCATATGAAAAGAAAAATAAAATATTTCAAAATAAGTAAATTGTCATGTTATGTCTTGTTAATTTTTAATCATTTTAAACAAATTTTATGCATTTTAAAATTTTTTTTAAAATTTATTATAAATGCATTTTCATAAATTGTTACTTAGCAGAGGGGAAAGAAGTACTTACTGCTTTTAAGTGGGAATTTGCCATTTAAAATCATGCCTTTTTTGAAGCAGGTTTTTAGGGAGTATTGTGCTTTTCTCCATTACAAAACTGTTTACCAGTAAGCTGCATTTGTTACTGGGTATCCATGCCTTTATTAATGGCCAGCTGGCTTTAATTTTTGCCTGAGTTGGACTTTATAGGAATGAAGCCGTAAGATGGGCTCAATTTCTGAGAACGCAGTGAAATCAAAGAATACAGATTATCCACCACACTTTCATTAACAGAAGCGATATTTTTGGCAGTGCACACAATGCAATATTGCACAGGCCTGACCACATCTAAACCGCTTCCAGTTTATTTATAATCCAGTTCCTTGCACAGTAGGCTATGATGATCATACTACCGCCGTAATGCTCGAAGAGAGGCCACATTTTACCAACACTTTTGTGGCAAGTTTTAAAGTATTTTTATGTATTCTTCGCGTTGTTAAACTTTCCATATTTCTAAATCGTAAGCCTTTCAATAAATATATGGTATTTAAGCTGACAGATATTTTACAGCTGACCGGCCTTGCCAGACCGGAAGTTTTTAAGCCGCTAAAAGAATATCTTTATAGGAATGGGATGGAATTCCTATTCAGTGTTGCCAAAACTTGGAGACCAAAAATGGCTTAATTTACGGGAAAAAATGGCTAAAAGATGGCAAAAAATGGGCTAAAAAACGGCTAAAAGCTTTTTTAAATAAAAACACATTAATATTCAATAACACAACAGAAATAATTCATTTAAAGTTGTTTACGATGAAATTGTTAGTTAAGATCAATTTCTTAAATAAGAATAAACGTTATTTAATATTCTGAAAGATATTTAAAAAATAAAATCATCAATAAATTTTATGTCGTTATTGTTCATCTCATAGGAATCACTCGTGCCTATTAGTTTTTAAATAATTTGAAGGTAAATATAAATCACGACAACATTTACCCAACCTTTTGATTCCAGATCTAAAATAAAAAACAAGTAAGAAAATATAGTCGGTCAACCCCGACTATATGATACCCTACACCTAATTTGAACCTGTGTACCAAATTTTATTAAATGATCTGCAAATTTGCGATATGTATTTTACGCACAAGGCCGTCCATGTAGGCCTGCCAGCCGGACAAACATCGTTAATTCGACTCAGAAAGTAGTTCTGAGTCAATCGGTTTACGGAAAGGTGGGCTTAGGACCAATATTTTAAGGTGTTACAAACATCAGCACAAACGCATAGTACCCTCTCCACTATTGTGGTGTTGGTTTAAATATTTCATTGATAAAATCGAATTAGCGGTTGCTAAATGTAACCTATTTCTGAAATTACTTTTAACGATGTTTACTTCAGCATTAGACCATGGAAGTGAGAGCAACTTTATAGTAAATTCTGAAATTTCTAAAAAAAACTTGTTGCCGCCAGCATTGAAATACTTGCAACCAGAAAGAAACACCGATGTTTGTGTTGATCCGTTTTATAAATTTAATATTGGAATACTGTTCCTTTATTTCGAAAGATGTTTCATCATCATCGTTTATAGCGATTTTCAACATTTGTAAAAGTTGTGATTTAAATTGAAGCCGTTTTATTTATTTAAAATGTTTATTTTGCTTTTATATATTTTTATAATAAAATAAAAATGATTCTTTTAAAAGAAACACGGCAAGAAAAATTTCATGGCTAAACCAGTTGAAAAATGGCTAAAAAAAAATGGCTAATGGCTAAATGCATTTTTTAATGGTTAAACAGGGTGAAAAATGGCTAAATCTAGCCACTAAATGGCTAAATTGGCAACACTGTTCCTATTATTCCCATAATTAAACAAATTTTTATTTATTCCTTTTTTCTTATTGGCAATCACTAACAAATAAAATGTATTTCAGTATGATAATTTCAGAAGAAGAAAAACATCAGAATATTCTTCTTTAAAAAATAACATTATTTATTTGCATACTAAATTCGAACATCTTACGGAAAATAAAACGCATTTTACAATAAACATTCTTTTACTTTCGACCTCAAGTACGAAACCTTCATTTTCTCATCATCTTTTATTACAATAATTTCAAACTCAAACATTTGACATACAATTTGTTTAAAATTTTATTTTATTCTTATTTTATTTCATCATACAAATGATAAGCCGTTTTTTCTTTTTCGCAAATCCTGATTATCTTTATCGTTGTTACAACGAAAAGCCTTAAAATAAACAACGGCAACAACAACAAAATAAATGACAAATACTGCTGGCAAAATAAAAATGAGGAAAAAAATCTGAAGTATATTCGTTGATGAAGGCAGTAATTATCCATCAAGTACACTCCCTGCAGTTCTTAAATAATTCTACCCTGCACGACTGAAAAATAGAAAAGAAAAAAAAAAGATACAAATAACATGGGACCGAGGAAATAATAGGATTTGGTGTGGTTGCCTATTGTGAGAGAGCAATATGATCCATTGTGACGCCTTAGTTGGTGATAGGCTACTGATTAGAAAAGAATGGGGGAAATTAAGAGTGAAAGCCCAAGAATAAGAAAAGTAGTGGAAGATAGACAATTTTCGTGGTTATTGTTACCGCCATCACATTATGATTGAATCAGTCTTTTCCCTAATATAATTATGTTTGCTTGGGTCTGCTTCGGCTTGCGTTGTTTCGAAGTTGCGTATTTTTAAAATTTTTACGATTTAGAAGTTGCGTCGTTTTTCTTTAAGTTTGCGTCGAATGGCTTCAAAGTTGCTTCGATTTGCATCGTTAATATGAAAATATTTTTTTGAAGTTAAAGCAGAAAAGGGGGGTTTTCCCGTTTAAGTCGTATGCAAAGGTTGTCTGTTTGGTTGCAAGTTTAATGTCGTTAAATGTTTCAAATTGCATTTGCTGAAGTGAAGTTAAATCGAAATATTTGGCAACAATGAGTTAAAAAGTTACAAAAATGAGAAATCCTTTTGTGCTGGTTCACACACGTCAAGTTTGACTCGTCAAGTCTTGAGCTTTTAGGAGAGAAGGGAAAAGAGAATGCCATTTGTTTTCCCCTCTCTACTAAAAACTTGATGGCTAAAACTTGAAGAGTGTGAACCAGCACTTAATGAAGCCACTTCTTAGCATTTAGATTAATGATCAAAATCAGCGAAAAATGCTCTGAAGGCAATGGGTAGTTCAAAAGAAAGCTTTAACTTTATTTGAAGATCGAAAAGATAATTTTCCATTATCAAGCCATCTTTAATGAATTGTACAATATCTCTACCGTTAAACTGGAGTACATTTTTAACTTCGGTAAAGGTGGAGGTATATTTTATGTTATCTCTTGTCACGGGACAATGTCTTATTGGTAGGTATGCTTAAAGCCGGACACTTTAATTACTGTCGCAGTTGTGATGACAAAAATAAGGAGGAGAGCTGGGATCACCTTCTCTACTTCACCGTTTTGCACGGGCGAGAAGACGACTAATCAAAATGGGATACGCCACCTTGAAAGGATTGTATAAAAACTCTGGAGTTAAAATGGAGCACATTTTAAACTTCGAAAGAAGTTCGGTTCGGTTCTGCGGTGTGGGTACTGTTTAGTGGAACCCCATGGTATCACAAGAAATCATTGGGTCTAAGTGTGTCAGATGGATACTGACCGCCATTTCTAACTAATAACGAAAACGAATTAGTTAACGCGGGGCATTTATTAGATATCACATATTGTACGACAAACTTATGCTACCGGCCAATTGTTATTATACAACTAAGCTGATTTAAAACATTTATTTAAAAACAGTAATTGAAAAGAGAAAACAGCTAAAAGAACAAATCATACCCCTGTGTTACTTTTAAGGATTTTCACAATCTACGTATCCTTAAACTTATATAAGTGTAAGAGGTCTTTCAACAATGAAAACATGTTCACAATTATTCTTTGTAGTACTTACACAGGTGGTGTAAATGTATGTCAGTATATTTTTTTTTTTTTTTTTTTAAGAAGAAAAGTGCAAGAGAGGGATAAAATATTTTATATGTACGAACTTGAACGTGATTTTATATTGTTTTGTGTAATTCCTAAAGCCTTGGCCTTAGACTCAATTTGAGTGCTAGACATAAGTAGGAAATGTTCTTATGTAAACAGGGTAAAGGACATTTAGAAAATTTATAGAATTTTGTATTTTTTTAATACAAAAAAAGCGCAATAAAATGTTTTTTTTTCTCATCAATATTTGCAAACGAATGTTTGACCAAAAAAAAAAAAATACAATAAAAAGCACCACTGAATTTGTTTTTTTTTTTTTTTGAATTTTTTTTATTTACCAAAATTTATTTCTAAAGAACTCGTTATAAAATAAAGTTCGTAGAATGGTGATAATCGAATTCAGTCCGATCGGTTAATAAAAAGCTGAGAGATAAGCCCGAAGAGCTTTTTAGACTTGATATTACCCTACAGGTTCCACTGGACTTGAAAGGCATGGCTGTATCATTGATCGCTTGTTAAATTCGACTTTAGCTAAGGACTTTCAAGTTCGGCAATGAAATTTTGACGAAAAACAAATGGGGCATGTATGATCACATTTGGATGGTAAGCGTGCCAACTCACCGCCAATGATGACGTTTCTCAATTTATATTTGCGATCATTGGATGATGAATCAAGAAGCGAAGAGTTTAAGTGCTTGACACAATGATCACTACCGCAAATAAGGAAATGAAAATAAGATGAAAAGCGTAAAAGACCACCTTGTCACTCTTCTTAGCTGGCGAGAAAAAACTTTGCGGTAATGAGATCTGCTCTCTTTAACGAACTGCCTACTGTGGCTGCCGTTTAACTGGAGTGCTTTTTTCACTTTCAACAGAGCTCGCATTGGCTTTGATTTATTTTCTCAAAATAAATCAAAAGATCTTACCCCCGTTTTAGAAACTTACCGATAGCTAAACGTAGGATTTTATCGGCCGTATAAAAAGTGTTCAATTATTACATTTTGACTTTAACCTACCAGGCAGGGTGAACCTTCCTTCAACTTATCACTAACTTAAGGTTAAAGTAAAGTTGTTATACTGGAATAGAATTTATATGGCCGATAGAATGGAATCTGACCAGGTTTGTGGGGAATTAAGCGGGTTACAGAGTATTTCGTGCGATATGGCCGGTGCTTAGGAAGTCCAATTCGGATGTGCTGCTGGGCAGGAGTTACGTCTGCGTTAGGACTAAGATATGTTAAGAATGGTTAAGGGACACTGTTGAATGTGAACCACACCTACACGTCAGGTTTTTTCTGCATTTCATTTGACATTTCTCAATTTGAACCATGAAAAGATACACAATCGAGCAAAGCGATTAAGTTATTTAAATCAAAATGCATATCATGCACTTTGAAGAAAATCTGCTTCGATGATGAGGCACATTTTTACCTGAGTGCATTCGTCAATCAGCAGAAAAGCCGCATTTAGGCGAATGATAATCAAAGAGTGATTGTCGAAAAACCAATGCTCCCACAAAGAGTGACTGTTTGGTTCGGTTTATGGGCTGCCGGCATCATCGGGACGTATTTCTTCCATAATTAGGCATTTACTGTGAGTGGTGTTCGCTATCATGACATTAAAATGAACTTTTTATGGCCCGAATTGAAGATATGGATGTGGAAAATATGTGGTTTCAACAGGACAGTGCCACTTGCCACACAGCTGACGAAACAATGGCTCTTTTGCGCGATAAATTTAATGGCCGTGTTATCTCACGTGTTGGCGATGTCAATTGGCCTCCAAGATCATGTGATTTGACACCGTCGGACTTCTTTCTTTGGGGTTATTTGAAAGAAAAGGTGTACGTCGATAAGCCAGCAACAATTCAAGAGCTAAAGGATGAGATAATTCGGTACATTAACGGCATAAAACCTTAATTATGCCTCAACGTTATCGGAAATTTGGACCATAGGATGGAGGTGAGGCGCCGAAGTCGAGGCGGACATTTGGCCGTGTGCATAATATGCAACATTGTCAAAACAACTTATAGATTTTACTGTCAAACAATTTATTTATTGAAGAAAAATAGTTTATAAGTAGTTTAAGACAATTTATCGATTTATTATTTTAAATAGTTTTCTGATTCTTCTATGAAATTTTTGCAGGGCCGCTTGCGTTTTAGGTAACGATATATGAATATATTTTATAGCTTACAAAAAAATCCTAAATGGCATCGTTATATTGTTTAAAAATACATTTTTCCATAACTGTGATTCAATAGAAAAGAAAATATTAAAAAAAAGCACGAAAATATGAAAATTTTCTGCTCCCTTAAAGTATGCTTTTGTTTTCATATACTAATAAGCACCTGAAAGTAATCTAATGAAATTAAACGTTTTACAATTAAAACCTTATGTCATTAAAATTAAATTTGAAATTTAATGTATTTTCTGCTTTCTGCCCTTCATTACGAAATTGTTGTTTAATCTTTTACACTTTTAAAAGGTGCGCATACGTCAACATGTGTTTAACAGGATGTAGCAAATTATAATTGTAAACATATCTTGATATGTATTTGTAGTGGTATATCTGATAGTGTATGGAAATTTTTCCTTAAAATTAGTTTATTTGAATTCCTTAGACTTTAAAATTTAATTACAGAATCATTTATTTAATTAAACAAATAATACAATTGTCATCTCGTAACCACAATTTGCCTGCGTTCTTTTGATTGATTACTCGATGGAATTAAAAGAAGTCATTACACTTTGTCAAAAGCAAATGTGTCCTCTTAAGGAATATTAATACTTTAACGAGATTAAAACCGTTTAAGGGAAACAGTGGAATGAAAATTTTACTAATTATTCCGATGCGAAGGAACTTTTCTTAAAAGGTGTAAACATATGACTTGATAAAGTTGTTTTTACTTATTCAGTTGGTCTTTTTCTATGGCAAGACTTGTGAAAAGTTTTTCTATTACATAGAACTTCTTGGACTTTTTAATTTGGTGTATAACTCAAAAAGGCGCAGTTCTTAATAAGTATTTATTTGTATACAGTGGTGAAACAGTATAATTTCGTTTACAACCTTGACCATATTTACAGCCGAACCTAAACAACAGCGAAAGGCTGAACATGTTCTTTCGCTCAGTTTTAATGCTGATAACAGGAGCGCCAACATTGTGTCACGAACCGTTGTGTTAACTTTCTTGTTTTATAAAACCTTTTATTATATAATGGTGGTCCAACCCAAACGCACGAAGATAAAAACAAAAAAATATCACCCAAGTGCTTGCCAGGGCTTGGGTGGCATACGTCTATTCGTTAGTCCATATTTTCAATGACTCTGAGACATAATTGAGGTTCAATATCGTTAATGGTGCCAAATTATCTTATTCTTGAGTTCTTCAATTGTTTCTTATAAATATCCACAAAGAATGAAGTCAAACGGTTTCAAATCACATAATTATGACGGCCAATTAACATCGCCACGACGTGAGATAACACGGCCATTGAATTTCTCGCGCAAAAGAGCATTTCTTTCCTTGGCTGTGTGATAAGTGGCACCATCCTGTTGGAACCACATATCGTCCAGGCACATATCCTCAATTTCTGGCCACAAGAAGTCCGTTATCATCGCGCGATAGCGAACCCCATTCACGGTTACTTATAGGCCAACCTCATTTTCGAAAAAGTACGGCCCGATGACGCCGCCAGCCTGGGCGGGCATGCACAGGTGTTTCAATATTTCCTACAGAGCCCGGTTTGCTAAAATTCGCGCACAATTCTCCCGAATAAGGAGATGAAAAGCGTAAAAGACTGTTCTTACTGTTATTAGCTGGCGAGAAAAAACTTTGCGGTAATGAGATCTGCTGCCTTTAACGAACTGCCTACTGTGGCTGCCGTTTAACTGGAGTGCTTTTTTCACTTTCAACAGAGCTCGAATTTACTTTGATTTATTTTCTCAATATAAATCAATATAGGTTTTACCCCTGGTTTCGCAACTCACCGATAGCCAGAGCCCGGTTTTTTTAAATTAGCGCACAATTCTCTCGTTAGTGGACACATTTGTTTGATTATGCTGATCAAAAAAAAAAAATCACGAAGTGCACGAAATTTATTTTGATGTGAATGCCCATTTTCGTAATTGGCTTTAACAGTCTTAACGCGCTGCTCAATTGTGTACTTCTCCATGATTGGATTTGTCAAGCACTGAAACTGAAAGAAATGTCCAATTATGTTGGGCCAAAAACTTGACGTTAAGGAGTGACTCACAATTAACATCGTGCATTATGGTTTATTACCCTTAATTGATGCTATAAATTTGTTTATTGGTGCAAATTTGATAAATTTTTTAACAAATAGAAACTGGGAATTATTTCCTTCTGAAGGTTACTTTATATTATATTCAACATTTTTTTTTTTATTTTTCGAATTTATTCTATGAGGTAAATTTCAGTTATGTATTTTATAAAGCTTTTTTGTAATGGTCATATTAATATTACAAATTTTTAATTAAAATAAATAATTATTTTTTCTTTGTGTATCCAACGACTATTTCGGTAAATTATTAACAGAATTACAGGAAGAATTTATTCAAACATTTTATTTCTATTTGGCTTTAATCAATCTAGTTGGGTAGTGCTAGTGTTAAAAGTCATTTAGTTTGACATTAAATCGATTTTGATTTCCCAAGTTATTTTGTGAAAATATCAATTCAGTTTACACCTGTTGTTGTAAAAAAAGGTAATTTAAACAAATATTACAAATACTCAGATACCTACACATGATAAAATACACACATACATACAAAAACACCTACCAAAAGATTTATTATTAACATACACCTACACCCTTATACACATATAAGCATACAAACACCCAAGAGAATAGTTCAACCCAGTTGGAAATTATTTCAGTTTGTTCTAACAAATCTAAGTTACGATTAGATGAAACCGAACCAGATGATTACAGGGAAACTGTAGCGAATACAATTAATGCACTTAGAGCCGAGGTCGGCAAACACAAACATTAAAATGTTTTAGTTGTATAAGTAAAAATAGAGATTTATGCAGGCAGTGATGCCAAAAGACTTCTATTCTAATACATTCGAAATTAGTACGAAATTCTTAAAAAATCTCTAAAACAAAGAAAATAAAATCGCTTAAATCAACGGTTGCCAAACGGGGGTCTGCAGACCTCTTAGGTTCCGTGAAAGAAAGCACTACAAAACGATAACATTAAATGCCAGCTACAAGCGGTAACATAACATTTATCATGAAACAGAACTGGGGCTAAACGATGCTGTTCATGCAGTTTGACATAAAATTTTGCCAGAGAATGCGGTCGAGAAATAAAATCCATTTTAATGGTGAAACAGAACTGGGGCTGAACGATGTTTTTCATACAGTTTGACATAAAATTATGCCAGAGAATGCGGTCGAGAAATAAAATCAATTTTATTTTTAGGACGTTTTTCTAATGCTCTCTCATATAGACACTTATTCTCTTAACAATGCTGCCATACTTTCATTCAATTTCATGCATTTTAAAAACAATTAAAAATAAGAACAAAAGAAAACAAAAGAAATGAGAGAGAATTTAAAGTTACTGCCGACGTTTTAATTATGGGCTTTAGAATTTTTGCCTGAAGTTGAAGACTCAATTCTGTTTTATCATTTATATAGAGAACGTTTTTCTAATGCTCTCACATCTAGACACTGATTCTCTTAACAATGCTACCATACTTTCGTTCAAGTTCATATATTTTGTAAACAAGAAAAATAAGAACAAAAGAAAAAGAAGGAAATTAGAAAGAATTTGAAGTTGCTGTCGACGTTTTAATTATGGACTTTAGGATTTTGGCCTGAAGTTGAAGACTCAATTCTGTTTCATCATTTTCTGTGTTCAAGCTCAAACAGGTGTGATTGCAGGCCAATGTGTATCAGTTAATGAAGTTGTTAAAATTATAGAAAAAGTGTGAAACAAGACTGATTGATTTTAATTAATAATATTTGAGCACACGAAGGTGTAAGATTTAAAGTGAACAGTGACCAAAAACGCCCAGATTGTGAGAACAAATATGAAGCCGTAATTCTTTATCATGGCAATAGACATGCTCCACATGTTGCAAGACTAGTTAAAAAAAATTTAGAAAATAAAAGTTGGACATTTTTGCCTCCGCCACCTAACAGTTCAAACCGTAAAAGATAGACCATAGAAACGAAAACAAAAATTGTAAAATTGTTGCTTTTTTAACGTATTTTACTTGTAGATTTTTTAGTTGTAGTTTTGAGAAACAGGGCCCTGAACAGAAATTGAGAGAAACAACTTAACTCAGCTGCCAAAAAAAAAAATCCCCACTATACATTTGTGTTAGTTAGAAAAGTTTTTACTTTTGTTATCAAAATAATTTTCGTGGGAATACAAAATTAAATTTAAATGATTTTGTTATTTAAATGATTTTGTTTAAACTTTGATGCTGTTACAAGCAGAGCTTTTGCTGTAATTCTTATACGCTTAACAGTTCTATTTGGGTTAATATGTTTAGTTTTTCTAAGATCTTTATGGATGAAGTTTCCTGATGATCTGGCCTAAGCAACCAGTGAAATGCGCATAGGAATAGCTTATCCCATCAACAATAAATTCCAAGTGTTTTTATCAATAATAAAAATTGGGAATTAAGCACGAATAACAAAATCATTTAAAAAATAAATGTTTTTACTTTTGTTTTGTTTAAGTTTTTTGTTTTAAGAGAGTTTCCATTCAAGTCTATATTCTAAGTTCCAATCCTTGTTTCGTTCATTTATGTTGGTCGATTTAGATCGCTCTCATTGAAATATATCCGAAATTGACTGGATTCCTTCTTGGCCTCAAAAAAGAGCAGGTTTTTTTGGCGTGAAATTTATATGTTGCCAAACGACGGGAAAAGTTTACATATAACGTTTATTCTAAATACCTACACAGAAAAAATAGAAAATTGACTTTAATTAAACAATTCGTTCAGACAATTAAATATTTAACTAATTTTGCCCCTGCAAAGGAATTGATCATATCAATTAACGGATTTGTATTTTCGAGTCATGAGAAACAAATTTAGTCAGTTAAAAAATTTATTGTATAAACAAAAAATACACCACATATACATAAACATTTAATTTTATGGGTTTTGATTAAAAAAATTAATTGGAGCAAACAAATAATTGATTGAATAATTAATGTAAACCAATTAATTATTTAATTGAAAAATTTTTTGCAAATATTTTTTCTGTGTACACATAGAATATTTCCATCGGGGTTTTTACACACACACACAGACAATTTATACGAACACTTTTCCTATAAAACAACAATTCTATTGATTTGAAAATTATCTTAGATATTGTACTATAATAAAATTTACAAGTTGTTGTATTTATTTGTGTAGGATTTACTCAAATAAAATACGCATGTAGTTTATTAAAACATAGAAGTATAAGTAGATGTATATGAAAATCGTAAAACAGCAAGGAAATCAATTGTCACAGGTCCTCTATTAAATTTGTTTATATTTATTATAAGTCTTCTTAGCTGTTTAATGTTAAGAAGTCACACTGAAAGTCTGTACACGCTTAAAAAAAATATGGTTGGAGCTAACCACATTCAAAGAACAACATAGTATGGTTGGATTTAATAATTCTAATGCTTGTAGGTAGCCATATTATGGTTAGATATGACAATAAAATGGTTGCAATTAAGCATGATCAAAACTACCCATAATTTGTTTAAAATTACCCATAATTTGGACAAAATAAACCATATTATGGTAAAAATTAATTAATAAGATATTGTTTGTCGAACTTAATTCCCAATTTTTATTCTTGATTAAAACACTTTTGGATGATTAGCTAGTTTTTATGTGCATATCACTGGTTGCTTAGGCCAGATCATCAGGAAACATTCTCCAAAAAAAATTTAGAAAAGCCAAGGAAGGAAAATCAAACACTGAAAAAGTGCTATTTGCAACGATATCAAAGCCCCAACAAAATATCAACAATAAACAGAGAGTTTATCTTTTCTTACATGCCTCACTACAATTGGTTGGAATTCTTTCAACATAAATTGGAGTTGTTAGTAGGTTAAGAAAAAACAAAAACAACTTGCTTTATTGTTTTCGCAAGAAAATCAGTTCACTTATTATTCACTTATTTAATCATAACGTTGCTTAAGCGCCCCCTTAACAAAGTTTTATGAATCGTGACAATAGTAAAAAAACACAGCAGTGTATTTGTGGCCATTGAGGGTTCCATAAAATGATTTCATTTTAACAAAAAGTCAACCATGTTTTTTCTGCGTGTATTACGGAATAAAATTATATTTGTATTGAATTTTCATTATTTCTAAATAGAGTGTTATAAGAACTTGTACTCATGTAGTATGAATACCCTGTCTTTAACTTGTTTGATAAAAGAAAAGTACTAATTTGTTTTCTTCAATCTTTGGTTAAATTTCTTACGATTATTTGATTACTATTATAAGCATTACGTGTTTTATTATATGAAAAAAAAGTGCCCATTTCCATTGTAGTCTCTAAAATGAATTTGTAGCGCTTCAGAAATTTTCCATTAGCAACAAGTCAATTTAGATTCAATTTTAAGGAGGGTGTACACCAGCTTTTAAGTACATAATCATTTAAGATGTTTCTCTAAAGCTAGAAGATGTTAAAGTATTTTTCTTTGGTTTGAAATTTTAAACGAAAATGCACTTAACTCTTATTGGAATTTAAATATTTTTGTTTAACAATGTTTTTTTTTTTTAAATTTAACTTAAAGCCTAAAATGACTTTTTGAATAGATATTTATGTATGTATTTTGACATCAACTTAATACGAATGTGTGGAAAATTTATTTGTACATGTACATCTTTTAAAAAAAAATAAGTGTTGTTATTTACTTACAGCCGTATTCATAACAAAAAGTTAGCCACAGTTTGAACACTACGTACTAAAATGCCGATTAAGCTTAGCAGCTTATTAGCACAGAGTTAATTCATAACAAACTTTTCTCTATCTGCCAACTTTTAATAAATCAACACTGAATTTTAATGATGCCATATTTTATTACTCAAAAATGCAACATGTTTTGCATTAATCATCGCTGGTTTTGTAATTTTTTTTTCTTTTTTTCTCCATATGCCTGTAAATTTAACAGCTGTTTTTCACAAGTTGGCAAACGTTTGGCAGCTCGTTAACAAGAGCTTAGCAAATCGTTAGCCAAAGTTTGGTAAGTGCATTATAAATAAGCTTTTTGCTAACTTCATGCCAAATTTTCATTATGAATACGGCTATTAAAGTGTTTTGATTCCAAAGAGAGACAGCGAAATAAAACTCTCTTTTTAAGAGTTTCACCCGAACTTTTATTTATAATTTTTTCAATATCACTTTAGTTTCTTAAAGAGCTCTTTAATACGAATCTATTGGTTAATGACAGTGAAGTTCACCATTGACTGTAATATGGAGAGTTTTTGAGTTGAAACTTTCTGGAAAACAGTTATTTACGGTCCCTGCTTTCTATACCTTACACCACCATGTGAGAGGGAGTGTATTATGTATTTCTGCTGATGGACATATGTTACACATAGAAATATTGGTTCTAGACCCACCTTTAAGAATACCAATCTACTTAAAATTACTATTTTAAAATGGTTAAAAAGTGACCTTCCGCCCACCCAGCTAGATTTCTGGTTGCCAGTCCAAGTAAACCTTTGGCATAACTTAATTAAATTTGGTACGTTCTAATTGCGGTAACTTTACGAAAAAAAACATATTTTAAAATAGAGCTTAAGTTACTCCATTTTCTCTTAAATGTTTACGATAATCTCTGAAATTTTTAAAAGAAAATTAAAACAAAAAAAAAACAAAATGACCACTTGAAGAAGACCTTGATTTCATCCCATTTCAAATGATTCAAAAATTATAAAAATTATTTAAGAATATATTGTATGCATCATTGTATATATCAATCACTTGGCACATAAATCTTAATAAAAAATTGCAAAAATAAATTCAATTACACTTTAAAAGAAATTCATGTGTTACTGTCCTCAACACAGAAAAAAATGAAAATATATAATAATAATTGTGTTAATTTGTAGTGCAAAATTGTATGTTATTTTCAAAATTTACTAACAATTTAGAGAGTCTTGTTAAGTAGCCGATGCAAGAATAAGTTAAATTTTAAAATAAAAGAGAAAAAATAAATTAGTTTTGTAGTGAAACAGAATAAAACAAAGCGAAAAAGTCTGTTAATTTTCCATTAGTTTTCTCACCTTATCCTTAGGCCCATCAGATGCCACACAAATGGCAGAACGTAACATTCCTGTCACCGATGTTTTGTGATCATTGCGGTTCCCTGTTACACGGTATCACACACAAAGGTCTCAAATGTCGAGGTAATTCTCTTTCTGTTTACACATTTTTTTTCTTGTTCGTCTTAACAATAATAAAAAAAAAAATAACATTGAGGTGATGTTGCACATACAAAGTTACATTTATAGCCAAAAAATAAACACCACTTCATTTACAAACTACCAACACATACGTACGAACATACGTCACTGCTGTATTGTCTTAGTGGTCGTTAAAACAATGCATAAAGAACAAAAAAATATACTGAGCTGAGTAAAAATGTAGTTGTATGTAAAGTGGTGTGAAGAGAGTATGAAGAATTATGTTGGTTTAAGGGGAGTATGGGTGAATGAATGTGTGAGTGTGTGTGTTTGGTAATAGGTGTTGTATTTGCACAGTGTACAGTTATTTAACCATCTTTGGAACTGGAACTGTTTTTAATGAAAACCAACAATGATGGAATACAAACAAAAATATCAAAATTGTTATGCAGATGTAAAAGAAAGAAACAGAGTGACAAATATTACAGGAGGCAACTTATATATTTTTCAAATTTTTTTTATAAAAACTAATAAAAATGATTATTTATTATAAAAGATATGCTTTTAAAAGGTCGCATTTACAAAAAGGACTTTAAAAAAATGTTTAATAAAAGGTATTTTAAATGCAACTTAAAATGAATAGAATTTAAAATTTTTTTTAAAAAAAACAAATTTTTAAAATCACTTTGATTCAAAAATCACGTAATTTCAAATTATTAATCTTTTCGGTATGATTTTCAATTGCCGAAAGTACATTGAGAAATACAAACAGTGTGATTTTCAGAACACCACAAAATCACACGTGTAATTTGAAAAGCACTTCATTTGAAATCACGTGATTTGCAATATAAAAAAAAATTTCTAAAAATTACTTTTTAGGTAAGCATTTTTATAAAAAAAAAATAACTTAGGAAAAAGTCTATAGTAACAAAAAGTGTACTTATTAACAATAAAAGCAATTTTAAAAAAGTCCCTTTTCCACAAACAGGTACACTTAAAAAAAACTATATTTTATAAAAAAAAAGTCTTATTTTAAAAAAAGGACCTTTATAAAACTTATAAAGGGATATGTTGAATCATAATTAACTTAATTAGCACAAAAACTTTAGTATTAAAAACGATATTTTTATTAAAAAAGTTAATTGTTCAAAAAATTTTCTTTTAACTTTAAAGGTATTCTTTAACCAGAAAACAAAAAAAAGTACATATTTTTAATATAAAAAAGTATCTTGTATTTATATAAATATTTTAAATGTACTTTTTTTAAAAAGGAGCTTATTGCAAATATTTTTCAAAAATGTTACTTTTTTATAATGTTAAACTCATCTTGTTAACGGAAGTACCTTCGGTTAAAAATTTACTTTTTTTAAAAAAAAAGAACCTTTTATTTTCTTTCATAAGTACATTTTTACCAAAAAAAAATCCTTAAAAAATATGCATATTTGAAGCAAAACTTAATTTTTTAAAAAAAATTATTTTTTTCAAGACGTACTACATATAAATTTTTATAATTACTTTTACTTTTTTGAGCAGCATTTTTTGTTTTATAAGTGTTTTAAAAAAAATTGAAAAAAAAATAACACCTTTCTTAAGGAGTATGTTATGTGCATATGTACTTTAAAATATTTTTTGTTTCGAAGGTACTTTTCTTTAAGAGGGTTGTTTATATAAAAAAAAAATTTACTTTGAAAGCGTAAAAGTAGTTTTTGTTTAAAGGTACGATTTTAAAAAGGACTAAATAGGACTATTATTTGGCTTAACCCCAATGCAAGTTTCTTCCTGCAAACTATGGCAGCACAGTGGTCAAAGAAAATGTGCTAGGTGAACTTAAGTTTGCTCAAATATTTCATTATAGAAATGCCCAAAAAAGTTCAAATATTTTACAATCTTTGAATTAATATTATTTTACTAAAGCGACTTTATAAGAAACAATATTAAAGAGATAAGAGTTACAAACTACCAACACATACGTACGAACATACGTCACTGCTGTATTGTCTTAGTGGTCGTTAAAACAATGCATAAAGAACAAAAAAATATACTGAGCTGAGTAAAAATGTAGTTGTATGTAAAGTGGTGTGAAGAGAGTATGAAGAATTATGTTGGTTTAAGGGGAGTATGGGTGAATGAATGTGTGAGTGTGTGTGTTTGGTAATAGGTGTTGTATTTGCACAGTGTACAGTTATTTAACCATCTTTGGAACTGGAACTGTTTTTAATGAAAACCAACAATGATGGAATACAAACAAAAATATCAAAATTGTTATGCAGATGTAAAAGAAAGAAACAGAGTGACAAATATTACAGGAGGCAACTTATATATTTTTCAAATTTTTTTTATAAAAACTAATAAAAATGATTATTTATTATAAAAGATATGCTTTTAAAAGGTCGCATTTACAAAAAGGACTTTAAAAAAATGTTTAATAAAAGGTATTTTAAATGCAACTTAAAATGAATAGAATTTAAAATTTTTTTTAAAAAAAACAAATTTTTAAAATCACTTTGATTCAAAAATCACGTAATTTCAAATTATTAATCTTTTCGGTATGATTTTCAATTGCCGAAAGTACATTGAGAAATACAAACAGTGTGATTTTCAGAACACCACAAAATCACACGTGTAATTTGAAAAGCACTTCATTTGAAATCACGTGATTTGCAATATAAAAAAAAATTTCTAAAAATTACTTTTTAGGTAAGCATTTTTATAAAAAAAAATAACTTAGGAAAAAGTCTATAGTAACAAAAAGTGTACTTATTAACAATAAAAGCAATTTTAAAAAAGTCCCTTTTCCACAAACAGGTACACTTAAAAAAAACTATATTTTATAAAAAAAAAGTCTTATTTTAAAAAAAGGACCTTTATAAAACTTATAAAGGGATATGTTGAATCATAATTAACTTAATTAGCACAAAAACTTTAGTATTAAAAACGATATTTTTATTAAAAAAGTTAATTGTTCAAAAAATTTTCTTTTAACTTTAAAGGTATTCTTTAACCAGAAAACAAAAAAAAGTACATATTTTTAATATAAAAAAGTATCTTGTATTTATATAAATATTTTAAATGTACTTTTTTTAAAAAGGAGCTTATTGCAAATATTTTTCAAAAATGTTACTTTTTTATAATGTTAAACTCATCTTGTTAACGGAAGTACCTTCGGTTAAAAATTTACTTTTTTTAAAAAAAAAGAACCTTTTATTTTCTTTCATAAGTACATTTTTACCAAAAAAAAATCCTTAAAAAATATGCATATTTGAAGCAAAACTTAATTTTTTAAAAAAAATGATTTTTTTCAAGACGTACTACATATAAATTTTTATAATTACTTTTACTTTTTTGAGCAGCATTTTTTGTTTTATAAGTGTTTTAAAAAAATTGAAAAAAAAATAACACCTTTCTTAAGGAGTATGTTATGTGCATATGTACTTTAAAATATTTTTTGTTTCGAAGGTACTTTTCTTTAAGAGGGTTGTTTATATAAAAAAAAAATTTACTTTGAAAGCGTAAAAGTAGTTTTTGTTTAAAGGTACGATTTTAAAAAGGACTAAATAGGACTATTATTTGGCTTAACCCCAATGCAAGTTTCTTCCTGCAAACTATGGCAGCACAGTGGTCAAAGAAAATGTGCTAGGTGAACTTAAGTTTGCTCAAATATTTCATTATAGAAATGCCCAAAAAAGTTCAAATATTTTACAATCTTTGAATTAATATTATTTTACTAAAGCGACTTTATAAGAAACAATATTAAAGAGATAAGAGTTAGTCTTATTAAAAAAAATTCTAAGGGATTACAAATCAGTGTAAGTTAAACTCTCTTTTTGGTTTAAAATGTGTTTAAACCAGCAAATCTATAATTCAGTAAACATTTAAACCATCTCTTAATGCATAAAATTAGGCGTTTAAACTACCAAATGAAGCCATATGAATTTGACAACATTTATCGTAGTGATGCCACATTATTATCTTTTGCACTACATTACAGCTACATATTAAATTTAAACTGCATATAAATTCAAGTTTAGTTCAACTAAAACAGCGTTTAAACATTCATTGGTTTTTTAGCCATAAGAGTATATAATTTAACTAACCGGTTCTCTAGTTTACTTATTCTCCCTCCCCCATAGCAAAATATAAACAAAGAGTTTAAAGATAACTTTTCGCTATCAAAGTATTTTTGAATAAAAAAAATATTCATTAAGCTCGACTTACTTAGTTTCTTTTACTCTTTGTCACTCTGTTTAATCTGCCATTCCTGAGAAACAAAATTACTATTCGTTTTTCATGTTCTTTTCTTTGGTTTGTTACTTTATTCTGGTTTTCTTGATAAAATGGGTTTGGTTAGTTTTTACCTTTGACATCCATATTGTGTTACTGTTACTATTTTTGTTGTTGTTGTTCTTATTGTTGGTATTACTCTTGTTCTTGGTTGTGGTATTTATATCCGTAATGTCGCCTTTATTCATTTCTTAGAAAAAACACTCAACCCACCAAAAAAAAAGTCGTATGAACGGGGAGAAAAATAAAAAAAAGTAAACATGCCATACACTTCATTTTACTCATTTAACTGTTAATCTCACGTTATTATTGGTGTTGTTGTTGTTACAATCGTTGTTATTGCTATTTTTATTCGTAGAGGTGTTTTGTTTACGGGTAATTGTTCCCTGTAGTTGCCGAAGTGGGTATGTAAATATGGCGATATACCTACCTACATCTCGTTCTCATTCTATATTATGATCATTAACATTATCATCATCATTATTAATATTTTTATTGTTGTTACTATTATTACATACCTACCACACAATGCTTTTACATTTTTATTACAGTAATTTTTGATGTGTTTTTGTTTGTTTTTTGCATTTAAATAATTTTGAGAGTGAGTGTGAGAGAGTTTTTTTTTTGTTTGTGTTTTGATTTTATTGGTGGTTTTCAGTTTAACTTTAATATCTTTTTTTTATTTTGTGTTTTTATGGTTGTCTGCACGAGTATTTAATTTATTGTAAATAACATGTTGCTCCAGAAAGTTCCCTATAGTATTTTGAAAGAAATAATAGAATATTACTATGGTAAGTTTGATTGCATGAAACACATGTATATGTACATATACAAAAATATGATTCACACTGAAACAAATAAACAAGAGCATTTACATAAAAAGGTATTGTTTTACTTTATTTAACTTGTAATTTATTTTTGTTATTATATTATTTAGTTTCCAAATACGTTTTAGTCCCCGAACACAAGGAAGGTAAGATTACAATTAAAATTGCAATAGATGTGTTAATAAAGTCGCAAAAAAAATATTTTTATAATTTGTTTAATTTCGCAAACAATTGAATTTATCACAGCGCCTTAATTGAAACTTTATGTTCTTTGAGTAATAAAAGGCAATAGCATAATATTAGGCTGTTGTTATAACAGTAATTGTAACCTTAAATTATAATAAAAATTATGTTAAAATATTTGTTATGCTAATAAATTATACAATTTAGAGTAAAAATTAAAACGAAATATTTTCTTAATATTTGTTTATTAAAATGCCAAAAATAGTGTCGGCAGAAATGTGTAGGAGTGTTTAAGAGTTAAAAGATTTATTAATGTAAATAAATGAATTAAACGAAGCATTTCGGTAAAAAAAAATATGGGCAAATCTCAAAAACAGTCCACCAACCAAAAATTTTTCAAATTAATTTTTTTTAATGAAATATAAGACTAGATGTATAATTTAATTTTTATGTTAAAAAACATGTATTCCGACGATCAATTATACAATAATTCTTGCCAAATCCTACCCAACCCCTGATCTATTATTATTTTACATGAATTGATCATTTTTTTAGGTGCTTTATGGGCTTTAAATAACACTTGCAGCAGACTCATAAAAATATAAATTTCGTTAAAAAAAAAGTTGATATTCATTAATAATCACAAAATAAGTTTAAGAAATGCACTCAAATGATTACTGAACTTATTCAACTGTAATCTTTTGTTTTGAACGGCAGTAGACAACTAAAGTGTAAGCATTTTACTAATCGAAAGAGTATTGTAGTACCAATTGTCTTCCCTTTAACTTCAAAAAAATCCGTAAGCAATGGAGGATTCAATAGAGACTTAAGAGACATTGTGGACATAATTAACTTCTTCTTCTTCTTGGACAATTAAAAATATAATCAAGAACTAATCAGTAATTGGGCTTAAGTAATTGTTTGTTTACAAAACAGTTTCCGAAATAATCTATAAAAGAGTCACATGACCTGAAATTGAAAAAAAAAATTACATGCATTTTCAACTGACAAAATAGTCCACATAACACAAAGCATGTGAGTAAAGTTAATCAATTGTTTTTACTTAATTATTCTCTGGTAATCTAGAAGGAATATTTCTGATCTTAAAAAAACTACAAAAGATTATTTAATAATCGAAGAAAGTTGTAAAAAATATAGTTTCTAATAATTTTTCAATATGAGTCTATTTTGTATTATATAATAGATTCATTGCACTCCTCCTATTGCATTAAAAACAATTCAAATTTTAATCAGAGAATTACAGAAATTTACTTTTCTTAAATTGTTTTAACATTTCAAAAAAAAATTATATAGCAAACATTATCAAGTCATTTACTTGTATTATTTTACAACAATCCCATCTTATTTTCTTCAAATTATGCTGATTATCCTTCGTCTTTTTCAAATGAGACAATATCATGTAGCTGGTATCATTGTTAAGGTCTTAGTTATGGAAAATAGCAACCATTATAATGCTATATAAATTACAAAAACTACATATTTACTCAGGCTTACTTCACATGCGATATTGTTTATGAAGAAAGACTGAAAAGTTGGTTGAAAATTTTTTCAGATCATAGTAAAATAAAATTTTCCTTTTTTAAATCGAAAGTTTATTAAAAAAAAAATTTCAACAGAATTTAGTTAAAAATAGAAATTGAAACAAAAAATTAAACATTTTTATGACATGTTTTTTATTTAATTAAAATTTCCCAAGAAAGGATATTTTCTTAGTTAAAAATACTTGACAATATCTTGCTTTTTTAAGTACAAAAGTTTTAACTGAATAAATAGTAACTTAAATTTTATTAAGTATAAAAATTTTTTCAAGGGAAATTTTAAAAATTTTAAATTTTCATAAATTGATTTTTTTAGTTTCTGGAAAATGTATGTAAAATTTAAAGGAAAATAGCTATTGAACATTAAATAACCCTTGGGAAATTTCTAACCTCGAAATGTTTCTACAAAAAAAAGATTTTTTTTAATGTTGTAAAATGTAAAAAATAATTATTAAAGCACCCAAAATGTTTCTCCAATAAAATTTCCCCAGAAATTAAATTTTGGTTCAAAGGAAATTTGAAAAAATATTACAGATTTTTAATTGCGTACATTATCAGAAAATGAAAAAAATTGAAAACTCTGTTGAAACAAATTTTCCTAAAAGGAAATTGTTTGCACTAAAAAACTCTTTATAAATATGAAATTTTTTATTTTAATTTTAAACAAAATTATATAAAATACAAAAGAAATATTTTTAAAATATTAATAATAAAAAAAAAATAAGATTTTTGTAAAAAAATATTTTTTAATTTATTTTGAAAATTTTGAATAAAAAAGGGAAATTTTTTAAAGATATTTTTAAATATTTGACAAATTCCAAAAAAATATAAAATATAAATAACCATGCCTTCTAAATAAAAATGATTTTGAAATAAAATTTCCCAAAAGTGAAATTGTTTGTTATAAAAAATATATAAAAAAAATTAACTGCCTTTTTAACGATTTCGAACGTTGAATTTGGTTTTTGTTTTAAATATAATTTTCTGTGCGAACGTTAACGTTATAAATCGATGAACAGGCTGTCACAGATTTGTATTTATTTTAAATATATAATTCTTTATAATCAAAAATTTTGTAAAAAGGTATATTTTAATATAAGGAATTTCTAAAATATTTTTAAAACTTAGAAAATACAAAACAGGGAAATTTTATTAAATTTGCTAGGTTTTTGAGAAGGATTAGTTTTGTTAAAAAATATATTTTAGCAATGTTTTAGTTAAATATGAATTTAACATTTTTTTATATTAAATTTTCCAAAAGAAAAACTATTTTAAAAGGAAAATTAAAAAATGTTTAACAGATTTGTATTTATTTTAAATATATAATCATAAAAATGCACAAATGTTCTAAAAATGTTTAATGAATATCTAAAATATTTATAAAACTTGGAAAATACAATACAAATAAATATAGTTATTATGCAAAAAATCATTATTTGAAAAAAATTATTTAAGGAAATTTTTAAGACTTATGGATATTAAAATTGATAATCATTAAAAGCAAATTTCGATCTACCAAAGGTTAAATACAATTTGGTTTAAATATTGATGTTTGAGTATTGACTGTCAGCAGTCGTCGATGGCTGCAAACGCCTCTGAGGAGATTGGAGTAGTTGCAATTGAAACATGTCAGGGTAACCTGTCCGTAAAAGCCTGGCTTCGAGCCCAGCAGCAGTTAAGAATGAAAAATTATCAAATAGTTTTAATTGATTTTCATGTTGTAAAATTCCTTCTTCATAAAAATAATTTAATGAAAATTAAATTTGATGAACTTTAGCCTAATTAAAATATCAAAATTTGGATTAAAAAGCATAAATAGTTCAACAAAATAACCACAATACTAATTATTATGGGAAATTTTAAATTTTAGAAACATTTTTTTAATATACTTAGCTTTTGAGAAGGATTATTTTCGCTTAAAGACACATTTTAGCAAATTTTTAGTCAAACATGATTGTTAAAATTCTTTTTAAATAAAATTTCCCAAAAAAGATATTTTTTTTTAAGGGATTTTAAAAATTTTTTAACAGATTTGTATTTATTCCAAATATAAAATCTTAAAAATGCACAAACTGCAAAAAAATTTATGAAAAATAAATTTCCCTAAAAGGACATTTTAAAATAATAAGGGAATTTTTTAGGAATTCTTAAATTTGTATAAAACTTAAGAATTAAAAAAACAAGAATGCATAGTTTGTAAAAAAAAATTATTTACAAAAAAAATGCTTTAAGGGAATTTTTGAGTTCATTTTATGGGGAATTTGAAAATTTTAGAAAAATTGTATACAATATACTAAGTTTTTTAATAGAAAAAGAAAAATTTTAGCAATTTTGTAGTTAAAAAGGGTTTTGTTATAAAAAAAATTTTAAAAAATTGTATTGTATTAAAAGAGCACGAATTTTGTAAAAAAAAAAAGATCTTACTAATAATTCCCAATAATCCCAAAAAGGATATTTTAATACAGTAAGAGAATTTTCAAGGAATTTACAATATATTGATAAAAATTTTAAAAATACAAAAAATATATTATGAAAAAAATCATTATTTTAAAGGAAATTTTAAGTAATATAGTAAATTTGAAAAATTTTATTAAACTAACTAAGTTTTTGATAATTATTATTTTCATTAAAAAAAGAAATTTTAACAAGTTTGTAGTTAAAAAGGGTTTTTAAATAAAATTTCCCAAAAAGCAAATTTTTTGTTATAAAGAAAATATAAAAAATTTTAACAGATTAGAATTTATTCTAAATTGTAATCTTCAAAATGCACAAATTTTGTAAAAAAAAAAATTAAATTTCCCGAAAAGAATATTTTAATATAAAAGGTGTGTTTTTAAGGAAATTTTTTTTATAAATCTTAGAAAGTAATTAAACAAGAATGTATGGTTTGTAAAAAATTTATTTTTTAAAAAAAATTCCTTGAAGGGATATTTTAAAAATGTTTAAAAATTTTAGAAAAATTTTATTAAATTTACTTTGTTTTTGAGAAAGATTTTCTTATTGTTAAAATAGAAATTATAGCAAATTAGTAGTTAAATTTATTTAAATTCTCTCAAAAAAAACTATGTTTTTTGTTAATTTTACAAGAATTGTATTATTATAATTCAGTGTTTGAAGGGAAATTTTGTTGTTTTGATAAGGATTTTTATTAATATTTACAGATTCGTAGACAAATGAGTTTTAAAAAAGGAAATTTTGAAAATTAGTTTGCTTCAAGTTTACCCCCACATTTTCTAAAATTCTTCAAAAGTTTTGAAAATTTTAAAAATATTATATGAAAAATTCCTAAACTCTTCATTTAACTCTTTCTGTAGCAATTCAATTAAAACCAATTAATTTTTACTTTTGAACTTTAATACAATTCTTTTTTTAAGTACTTTTCAGATTAACTTATATCTTTTTTTAGACAAGAGCTTTTCTTTTATATAAATTCGAAGGACATGTTATAAGTTTTATAAATGTAGATAAACAACACAGTAAAAACTTTTTGTAACGGTTTTTGTTGTTATTGTTGTTGTTGCTGCTGTGTAAATACAATAGAAAATCAACAGCAAAACCTTGTGATTTGTTTTTAAACTACTACTGCTGTTGCTGCCAAAGTTTTTGAAGCTTTTTATCAAATTTATTTTGCCATATCCTTTTTTTTTTTTTGTTTAAACAAATGTAAAGAAAGGATAACAAACTGATTTTTAAACATATACACATTCATACATGTATGCATATAAATCCCATCAACCAAATTTAAATGTATAATACAACTAATATAAACATATATGCATTTATACACAAACAGACACATACATATACGAATACTCATTTTATAATGCTACAGCAGCAATAATAACAATAACTTCGTTATACAACACATGCATATATAATTTAGCAAAAAATGTTGTTCAAGCACATGCGTGTGTGTATGTGTGTTTGCAACAATTTTCCGCTTAAATTAAGTTGTACAAACAAACCAGCAACCAAGCAAAAATAACTGGATTTTTTTTCAATTCTTTTTAAAAAAATATGGAAATTTCCGAAAATATCGACTGTTATTATTTACTACACAAACATGTTTCTTTATACAACTATGCACAATGGTATAAAAAATATTAATAAACATGATTTAAAAAAAAAATATATTCATGGCCCCAAAAGATTCATGTCAAAGAAGAGCAAGGCTTCCGCAAAGACAATCATCCTGAAGGACAGGAAGCATTTTCCGTAAGAAGAATACTAACAGAGGTCTCAACCAATAGCCAGACCGGTGTGCCTGTTCAACCTCGGCTACTGACTCCAGTGCAGTGATGCCAATAGTTGGGAATTTTCCCTTTTTGTAGGGATTTTTTCGGAAAATTTCAATCGACGGGATAAAACTACAGATTTTTTCTTTTAAGGCAAATGTAGGGAGTTTTCAAAATATTTCATTTTCAATATGTTGTCTAAAAATACGTATATATTTCTTACTATTAAATCCATTTTAAAATTAAAACAAATACATACTATGAGTCCTAACAGCCTGGCAATCTTCAACAATTACTATGTACCCGAATATTCGTCGCCCATCCTAATATTTAATTAGGGGCCTACGAATATTCGACTTTGCAAACTATAGAAAGATCGAAAATCAATATTATTTCGAATTTTTAATGAAAACTTTTAAGGATAAGGAGGGATATATTTTTAAAAGAAATTTTTTTATTTTAGTTCAAGGGAACTGAAGTAAACATTTTTTTAAATTTTACAGAGCCTTCCCTTTTATTTGGTATTAACTTTGCTAAAAATTATTAGATACTTACATTAAAATAAAAATTATTTAAAATAAGTATTCTTGAAAAATATTATGCTCTTTAAAACGGGCATAAGATGAAGAAATAAAAAATCAAATACGAAGCTTGACTATGTTTTGTCTCTAGATTTAACGATATAAACAGGCGTTTCTCCCAAAAATTTTAAATTTGTCACACAGTGTTATTTTTAAAATTGAATTTTTATACGTGCATGTATGACATTTACATATTTATTTTGTTTTTTTTTCTTCTTATTTTTAAAAAATGCTTTTATTATAATGTGTACAAAAATACGTAGGGAAAAGTGTATTGAACATTTTTTAGGTGTAGGGAAAAATGGATTTTTTTTCTTAGACACGTAGGGAATTGTTGAAATTTCTCCTGGCATCACTGCTCTACTGATACCAGAAGAGAAAGAACTCCGCTGTTACTTCGAACTCGTTTGAAGTCCATTGAATCCTAAAGAACCCTGTCATTTAGATGTTTGGCGAATTCCACAGAGGATGTAACACCTGACTGACTCCCAAAATGGTTTAACTACGACCCCTGAGAAACACAATACATCCCCCTGAAGGAACACAACAAGATCAATGGAATGACCAACACTTTGGCTTTAATAGATTTGTGAGAATTTAATAAAACCATATAAGCCAAAGACCATGGATTTGACGAACACCACACAACGTAGTCCAAAAATGTCAAAACACACGACCGAGTTGGTCAATTAACAGGTCCATTTCTGAAGATAGTTTGGTCATGAAACGTTCGACTCAACTTTGTTGATTTTGCGCCGTCTTGTTTGATACATTTCTCCTACAAATTATTTGCAATGACATGAGGAATAAAATAGTCAAAATTCCTTTGCCTGTATCACGGTAGTGTTGGCACCGGTTTCGGATTTAAGAGCCGATGACGAGAGACAAAAAACTGTACAAATTAGGTACTTTTGTATCAAAAAGGTGAACACAACTGCATTATTTTGGCAAAATACTAGTGCTACTTAATACTAGTACTACTAAATTGATCTAAGATTTTTAAAGTGGGTAGATATGACCAGTTTTTATTTTTTCTTTGAAGGAGCCAGTGCCAGTTTTTAAGTTATACACTATTTATTACTTACAAACTTTCGTTCCCCAATCAGCCGTTTAACATTTTCTCTTATTTCCTCTTACAAATTCACATTATTTATTTATTTGTTTTCAACGAAAAAAAAAACCTTTCAATAGATAAAATCACTTTGCAATAAAAAAAATAGTTCAATAGTTTTATTCTATTACTACAATTTTATTATGCCCTTAACAAAACCCCTTTTAGAGTCGTGACCATTGGACTATAAAATTCCTTAACAGCCTTTAAGAGCAAATAAACAAAAAGGATTTATGTGAAAAATCTGTTATTTTATTTCATAAAATCCCTTTTTTAATAAAACAAGAACAGAAAGAATTTTGTAAAGCTTCAACACCTGCGTGCAAGAAACGAAATGGTATGAGAATGAAACAAACAAAAAAAAAACTACATTAAATCCAATTCTTTTCGATTTTCATTATGTATTGTATTTGAATTGTTAAGTTAAATTAATGAATAAAAAGTTTATATCTTTTAGTTTCATTTTCATTCAATTGAATGAAAAGAACAGAAACTTTTTGTTAGTAACGGTGTGGCGGGCAACGATGCCAGAGTTTTACAATTTCAATAGAAATGTTGTACAATAAAGAGAAAGCTTTTCCATAAAAAAAATGTAAAAAATATTAATTTTCAGAGGAAATTTTTCTTTAAAAATTTCTTGCTTAAAGGTTGAGAAATTTTCTATAGAAATTTCTCATTAAAAAGCAAATTATATTTTTTATTATTTTATTAAATCGCTTAACATTTTTTTTTTAACAGTTTATTTGGCAACTCTGTTACTAGCCATACATTTTTTAAAAACAGAAAAGAAAAATAAATTAAGAAAGAAACCGCTAAAACAGTCAACAGTTTTTTTTTTTTTTTTTTTGTTTTTTTTTTGTACATGCAAGATTGATGAACTGTAACAGCAGTTGTTGCAATAGCAACTTAAAGTATGCAACAATAAATTACAGAAAAAAATCTAAAAACAAAAAAACTTTTACAAAGTGGAATTAACTTTTAAGTATACAAAAAAATTGTGTTTGACATGATATATATTTTAAGTTAAGTATAAATGGGAGAGAATTCTTAAGGAAGAAAACGAATTTAAAGTACTTTACACATAAAACATGGGACTTTTTAATTGAGAAATACTTAAACTATTTGTCATAAATTATCCTGCGGTTTTTATTCAGCTGTTCAGGGCTTTTTATCCAAATTTTATTTTTTTTATTTAGGCTCAAGTTTATCAAAATATCAAAAAGTGACACGTTTAACTAACATTTAAAATAAAAACAAATTTTGAAATTTTAGTTAGTTTTTATTAAAATGTTTTAATGAAGGAAGGAATTCTAGTTATAACATGAAATTAATTAAAATTTATTGACAATTTTGAATCTTGACTGTTCGAGGGGTTGAACACAGGTTGAACTTATATGTTTTAAGAATAACCAAACATTTCGATCCAATAAAAAAAACCTTTGGTTAAAAGATTGATGTTTGGCTATAGACTAGCATCCGTTGCAGTGGCGGGAAGGGTAAAGGCCCAACTATAATATGTTTAAGTTGGCTTAAGCAATTCTGCGAATCCATGTGATTCATATGAGACGAAGCATATTGAACTTAAGAAAACTTTTTGGTTCATTTTATAAAACTGGCATTTGCTTAAGAAAAGTGCGAAACAGATCGCACTTTTCGTACGAAATAAAATATTTTTTGATTTAATTGTTGATTTTCTAAATGCTTTGGAGAGGCTTTTTGTTAATTTTTGACAGTAGCTTAAGCCAGCTTATGCATATTATAGTTGGGCTTTAAAACTTAAAAAAAAACTTGGATGATAAGAATGTGGCTATTCTTGAAACATATCAGTTCGACCCGAGTTCAATTCCTCGTTCAGTCAATAATAAAATTTTCAATAATGTTTTATTTCATTTCAGGTTGTAGAATTCCTTCCTTCATTAAAATAATTTTATGAAAATTAAATTAGATAAACTTTAGCCTGAATTAAAAAATAAATCAAATTTTTTGTTGTCTTTAACTTTCTCAAAACAAATATCACGTCCATGATTTTATTCACGTTGATTTTATTTTATTTAAAAAAATTTCGAAATAAACCTTAAATAGCCATTGGTTTAATATCTGGCCAATTACTTACTCTTACTTACATTTAAGGAATATTTTCTTGTCGTATAAAATCTTTTTTGTGTCACATATTTATGACAACATTTAAAATCGCTCCATTTTATCCACTTTAAAACATTTTTTCGAAAAGGCCTTAATATAAAAACCTTAATAATATGTAGAACACTATTTACAAAATATTTGCGTTTTGACTTTATCCACATTAAAGAGTTTTGCGGGCAAGAGACGTTACACCACAGACACGATCTATAATGGACCGATCTTAAAAAAATTAAAATGGTTAACTGAAGAAAGGGCAATATTGCGGGGGAAATTATTAGCCTATTTTCACCTATTTCAAAAGACTTTGGGGGTAATTTTGTAGTTCACTTCACCTTGCGTTGAGAAAATTTTCATATAAAATTTTTTGAATTTTTTGAATTTTTGAAAATTTTCTCAACGCAAGGTGAAGTGAACAACAATATTACCCCCTTTGTCTTTGAGTCAATAGAAGATTGTATAACAAATTTTCGACTCAGAGAGAAATTCTTACTCAATCGCTATGATCAAAGATGGCCTCTACCCAGTTAAAACTTCTTATCCGTAAAGAAAATTGTATAAAGGCCAATTTGAAATCTTGTGAAAAATCTGAGTAGTATGTTTTAAGCGTTTCTCCGTCACTTTTTCTATAGAAAACTTGGCTCATGCAAAGCTGGGAGTAACCATACCTTTAAAATGTTTTTTTGAATTTAAGAAAAATGTGGAATTGGATATATAACAATACAAAACAACATATGAAGAAGACATAAAGGAGGTCAAAACAGATATAAAGTAAATCTGCTTTATATCTGCTTCTGAACTGTTTTATACCTGTTATGATCTGCTTTATATATATATTTGCTTCTGATCTACACAACATCTGCTTTATAACTGGTTTTGGACTGTTATATATAAAATACCAAGTTTTTTTTCATACAAAAGGTTTTGATACTCCCAGCTTTGCATGGGCCAACTTTTCCATACAAAAAGGAGCGGAGAAACGCTTTAAACATACGTCTTATCTATACTATATTTATCCTTTTAAGCCCTGATAAAGGCAAAAACTTTTTTTCGAAATGTAACATTTCTTAAATTCCACCAACTACAGCCGATAGTTTCTGTACCGCCTCTTAAAAAAAAGTTTTTAAAACTTTTATTAAATTCAATACTCTGGCAATAACAAATGAAAGTAAATGTTTGAATTTAATACAATAGAATAAATAATTTTAATGAATGAATTGTATAAAACACAAGCAACTATATTTATGTATTACAAAAAAAAATTGATCTACATGTATGTTTTTCTTTTGCCACAAAAGACCAGTGAATAAGGGGGCAAAAGAGAGGGTGCAACAAGCGTAAAATTTTACACAAAACCTTCATTTCTATGAGAACTCATGTGAGCAGCAGTAAATGGCAAAACAAAAAACAATGCTTTTATTAAATAAGAATTGTGATGGTAAAGATTGAATTCAAAAAAAAAAAAATATTGAATATGAACACACATTTAAGACGACCTTATTTTCGCTTTAAATTTGAGTAGCATAAATAAAAACTTTAAGATACAAACAGATTTATTTTATCTACTTTTGATTTAAAACACTAATAAAACAAAAATTTTAATTAGTTCTGTGAACTTTTTGAGATTTTTGGAAAGCCAACGGTAAATAAAATTATTTTAAGCTCGTAATTTGTTTTTTAATGCAACTCCATTTCAACTAAAAATTTAAATTTGATGATCACTTTTGTTTTAAGCGAAACCCACGAAAGTATGCAAATCATTTTTCTCTTTAAACCCAATAATTTATGCAAGAATTTTGTAAATAAGAAAGACATTGGAAACTCAGTATTCTATACCTATGATTCAAAAAAAAAAAAGAGAAATTTATCGAAAACATATATAAAAAAGTTATCGAAAACTTAACTATATAAAAAACTATCAAAATTTTTATTAACCTAAAAGGAAATAATTGATAACTTTATTAAAGTACGATATAAAACAAAGTTGCCGATAACTTTACTTAATCATAAAAAGTGATCGATAACTTTACTTAATCATAAAATATTATCGATAACTTTACTAAGCCATAAAAAGTTTCCGTTAATTTTACTAAATATTAGAAAACTTATCGATTACTTTAATATATTATAGAAAAATCATGTATTACTTTACTAAAATATTTAAAAAACTTATCGATAACTTAAATTATTAAAAATATGATTGAAAACTTCAATTTACGAAAAATGTATCGATAACTTTGCTAGCTTAAATTACATAAACTTTAAAACGTTATCGGTTTCTTTACTAAGCTTTGGAAACTTTATCGATAACTTCACTAAGCAATTAAAAAGCTATCAATTACTTCATCTTACCTATAAACCCACAACTTAACCAAACGTAAAAAAGGCTGTCAAAAACTTTACTAAACTATAAAAAAAAGTATGCCTAAAAGGTACCTAGAAGGACTTTTAAAGTACTTTTCATATAAAAAATATGTACCTTTTAAGAAATACCTTTAAGAAGTATGTTTTTAAAAAAGAAGCCTTTTAAAACGTACCCCTTAAAGAAAGTTTATTTAAAAAATTCCTTTTGGAAAAAGCCTCTCTTCAAAAAAAAAAGTATTTTTTTTTTCTCTATATCAATATTTTGTGTCACTATTTCCAATTTTAATAACGGAAATTAGTGCATAAATTTTATCAAGGTTCTAATAAACAAGATTGCCAATAACTGTTGCCTGTTTTCGGGCTGCCTAGCAACTCTTCTGCATTCTTCGAGCAACATGAACATGCATCAAATGTTTTCTGTTAGTGTTTCCTTTTAACATTTTTTTTACATATTGCTTCTTTTTGTGATGTCGTTAAATGTAATAAATTACAAAATTTACGGAAAATTGAATTTTAATCAATTTTAATTACACTGATAAAGCGGTGGTGTGTTCGTAATTGCATATGAGAATATGTGAGACCATGAAATATAATTACGCTCATTGACATAAGTAGTTCGCTCTTATGCATTAAATTTAAATATAATATAAATATTTAAATGAATTAGGGCGCAAAAGTAGGGTATAGTTTTAGGCAGTGATGGCTTATAAAAGTAAAGTTTTTTAAAGCTAATTCTATAATATACATTAAGGCGAAAATTTTTAAGAAAAGTAATGCAGAAAAAATTTGATATTTTTGTACACATAAAATAAAATGAAAAAAAATATTTAACAGGATAAGTTTGCATACTTTTTGAGTTTTATTAAAAAAAAAATTTTTAAATAATTTGTTTGTGGTTTTTTGGTTTACTTTGTCTTCAATATTACTTGTATTCAATATCATTAAACAAGGTTGGAATTTCGTTCAGAAAACTTAAGGGGGGCATTTTTGTAAAATTCATAAGAAATGCTTTATTGTCCTGCAGCTTTATTTAGTTTGGCTTATTTTAAAGCTATCACCAGCTCCCTATACTCGGAAGGTGAATCAAGGTGTGGGTCAATAGTTCTATTAGTTGTCAACGAAAAATTACTATAATAATGTGCTTTAAACAAAATTGATTCGAAGTATTTATAAAAAAAAAATGTATAAAAATAAATAACTTTTGTATAAAAATATTTTAACTAAGTGCCATCCTATTGCTGCCACATTTCCAGTATCTCTTTAATATTTACTTTTATCTCTATATAAACTGTATGTGCAAGTTAAAGTGTGTTTTTTATTATTATTTTATTCATTATCCGCTCTTTTGAACAATTATTGCTTAATCATGTGTGTGACAAAAATGTTGCTTTATTTTGTATGTAAATATTTTTGTTTTTATATTTTTTCTTGCATGTTTTAAATTACATATAATCAATAAATGTTATAATTTAAAAAGACGTGAGTTTTCATTATGTCCATGCTGATTATTTACAATCAGTATCACATTTATATACATATGTAGGTAAATATAAATAAATATTAAAAATAGGCTTGATTTATATTGATTGTACAAGATGTAAATGGTTAATCTAATCAAAAAATAAATGTTAGAATTTCGAATGGCTTTTAGTAATGAAAGGAACTTTTTATAGAGTACTTACATAAAAGCTCTAAAGTATGCAACATTTGTAATGAATAAGAAACTTCTTAAGTTATGCTTTACATGTCATACAAATAACGATTTAATGTTGCGATAAAGAGTAGTATTGGTTTTGTCGTTCCGTTTGTACCACCAGAACATCGAAAATTTGTAGAATACGATTTGACAATGTCCATCTATTCCAGTTTTCAAGTTCACCATATCAATTTTTAAAAATGGAAAATTAAAAAAACGATTAAGTGAAAAATAAAGATATGTATGAGGCGAAATTCGACCAAACTCCAAATAAAAAGCCAAAATGTTTAAAAGAAAGTATTGGTTTTGTCGTTCCGTTTGTAACACCAGAACCTCGAAAATTTGTAGAATACGATTTGACAATGTCCATCTATTCCAGTTTTCAAGTTCACCATATCAATTTTTAAAAATGGAAAATTAAAAAAACGATTAAGTGAAAAATAAAGATATGTATGAGTCAAAATTCGAACAAACTCCAAATAAAAAGCCGAAATGTTTAAAAGATACAGAAGCGGTGTTAATTAAAAATTATATTTTAAATCAAATAGTTGTTTGATTTTTGAAGGAACGGCCCTCAATTAATCATGAGACTTAATATTTTAAAATTAAAATCGATGCAAAATTTGCCAAATTAATTCCATTGGTTAAATTAACAAGAAAAAAGTTATCGATATCTGTAATTAATTAAAGAATATAAACCCTATACTTTAGAGAACAATAACGATAACTCCAGCAAACTGTAAAAAATATTGATTTCTTCACAAAACTATAGAAAAGCTATAGCCGATAAAATAGTTATTGATATTTAAGCTAAATTATAAAAGATTTATCGATAACTTAACTTAACTTTACTAATATATGAAAAATGATATCGATAATTACAGAAAATTTATTAAATAACTTACCAAACTGTAAACGATTTATCGATTAATTCATATAACTTCAAAAAAGTTATTGATTATTCACTTAACCTAAGAAATTTTATCGATAACTTAACTAAACCATAGAAAAATTATCAAAAATTTTACTAAGCTTTAGAAATGTTATCGATAAAATTACAGAAATATAGAAAAATGATCGCTAACTTCACCTAAATTAAAGAAATGTTATCGATAACCTTTAAAAATATAGGTATGAATAACTATACTAAAACATAGAAAAGTGATCGAAAACTTTGGTAAAGTAATCAATAACTTTATAAATCAGTAATCAATAATTTTATTAAGTTATCTGAAAAGCTATTGACAACCCTAAAAAAAACTCTAGAAAATATATTGATAACTGTTTTAAGCTAACAAAAGATTTATCGATAAATTTATCTTATCCTATAAAAGTATTGATAGATTTACGAACCTCTGGAGTAGTTATTGATTGCTTTACTTAACTGTAGAAAAATAATCGATGAGTTTACTTTACGTTTAAAAAGTTATCGATAAGATTACTTGGCAATAGAAAAGTTTTAGAAAACATTACTTTACTATAAAAGATATATCGCTAACTTTACTTCACTTATGTTATGTTATCTATAACTGTTCTGAACTATAGAAACATCGTCGATAATTTTACTAAATGATAAGAAAGTAATCGATAACCTAGCTTAACTTTAAAAAAGTTATTAATCACATTACAAAATTATAGAAAAGTTATCGATAACCTTACTTAACCATAAAAAGTTATCGATAATATTGCAAAAAAAATAAAAAAATCTATCGATAATTTGCTTAAAAGAGTTATCGGTAGTTTTACAAAATTATATATTATAACTACGGTGACCATTCGTCCTTTTTTTAAAGGACAGTCCTTTTTTTGGTACGATGTCCTTTAACAGGACAGTATATTGTCCTGTTTTTGAGAATTTACCTTGTGTTAGACTATGACTTCTTTAAACTCAAAAACTTTAAGTTTTATTTTCCCAAAACCCCAAAATGTCAACATTAATACAGCAAAACACGCTGGTTAACATTAATGCCAGCGTTAGATCGAACTCTAAAACTGTTCGTTCCATTTAAATAATAATTTTTCTCTCAAGAAAGGAGCCCGATGATATTGCAAAAGTTATTGTGATGATCCATGAGCTGGATTGTGGTTACTTTTGGCACATAGCGAAGCCTTTATATTCCATAAATATATTTGTCGTCTAGAGTCACAACATATTTCAATACCTGAGGCTGCTCTTAATTTAAAGGACATTCAATTAAACTGAATTGCACGCCAAGAAAATGTGTTTTAACCATTAGTGATTAAAACCATTTTGGCATACTAAGTTGGCAGGTTGTACTCCGTATTGACGAGTTAAATCAAAGAGTTTACAAAAATTTAACATTTTCATTGGCTGAGAAGTGGAGAAAAGATAATACATCAGTGCCTCAAATATAGATGGAACATTTTGGCTGTTTCAATGAAAAAAACAATGGAGGTAAAAATATAATGAAGCTTGTAGCAGCATTTTGTTTGTATCTGCCGGCCTTTACTGCGCCAATAAAAAGATAACTTTCAATTGTTAATAATTTTTGGATTTTCGAAAAGTCCCAATTAAAAATGGTTACTTGAGAATAACGTTTAATAACAAAGTGCAAATTTCAAATGGACTGTGCAGAACTCAAATTAGTTTTATGTAAAAACCAGTCATATTTGAAAAAAAAAATACTTCTACAGAAATATATCAATTATTTTTAATCATAAAATTTTTTTTTCATGACTTTTACATAATTTTTTTATACAAATTCTAAGCATATTTTATTGATTTTTTCATAGATATTTAAATAAGTATATGATTAATAGTAGTTATTCTTGCTAATATCATATTCTTTGAATTATCTTATTAGCTATCCAATAACCATGAAATTATTTATCAGTTTTACTACATTTCAAAATGTTCTTTTTTTCGTTTGAGAAATATGGTCATTGTAAATTTAACCCACTTTATATATTATAACTATTTCCTTCTTCCTATCACAGAAAAAAAACGGTTTAACCTAAAAATAACACATGACAAAAATAGTTCTTCAACAAATGAACTAAATTAAAAAAGAACAAAATTCCAAAAATTAACTTCATCCGCACGAAATAATATCAGCCGAACAATTGTTTGTTTTCAAACGTTTTTTCACAGAACATCATCTATTTTCTTTAGTACGAGTAAATCATGTGGAAAATTGTTAATGTATCTCTTTTTTTCTCTTTGTATGGCTATAATTTTTTTTTTATTTCATACTAATAAAGTTCATTTCGAACTAAACAAAATACATAAAAAAATGTCCTTGTGTTGACTTGACTGTCGTCCATCAATAAATTGACAAAAATGTCATGTGGTGGCACAATTGTTTGCCAACAGCAGTAGAGCTTCCTTTTGTTTTGTCACAAAAAAAGTGCTAAAATAAATATTTTGGTTACTGAAAAACATTTGTTGCTTTTGAGGTCAAGGTGCAAAGTAGTAAGCATTGCCTAATGGGAACTGTTGCCTAATTTTAGGGTTGAAAAGTTAAAAATGGTTGTTGGTTTTAAGTTTTTGTAGCAGCTTGCTTGAAAATATATGAGATGCTCATAAATAATGACAAGAGTTAAAATAAATCTGGAAAAATATTATTATTCTAAAAGCTTTTGATAGTTTTATTAAAGAAACTTTATTAAAAATGGACCATCCTAAGGCGAATAAAAAACTCATTAAATGAATAGAAACAAACATTGAAAGTAAGAAAATAATAACATAAGTTTTAAGGGCATTTGCTTATCAGCATACTCTTAGGAGGAAAGTAAAAATTATATAACCCCGAAAACTTCATACAATTTCTAAAAACTTATTCCAAATTTTTTTATTGTTTAGTAAAGTTATTAATCGATAACGTCATTTCTATTGTCAGGTAAACTTATCGATACATTTTCCGTAGTTCTATTACTTATCTACAGTTTAGTAAAGTAATCAGTAACAACTTTAAAGGCTAGAAAGGGCATCTGTAAAAACAAGGCAAAACTATCGATAAATCTTTTATAGTTTAGTAAAGTTATCAATAACTCTTTTAGAGTTTTTTTTAGGTTAAATAAAGTATTCAATAACTTTTTATAGCTTGAAAAAGTAATCGATTGCTATCCTTTTATAATATATTAATAATTTTTATCTAGTTTTATAAAGGTAACGATATTTTTTTTTTGTCCAATAAAGTTATCGTTAATTATTATTTACTGTTTAAGTTTCACTATTGGGGAGCTAAATATTTTAAAATTAAAAATGTAATTAAAATTATTAACTGTTGCCTATTTTAGGGGTCATTATAAAAAACAAAATTTCGTTGCATATGACTTGCCAACTTTATTTAATTAACTTTTTTCGTATTCAAAACAAAATGCAAGCTAATCAAAAACTTTATTAAGGTCAGCACGCAAAATAAAAATCAGGGCATACTTTTTGGCGATGTGAATTAAAAAATTTTATTAAAAACAGCAAAACTACTGCATATTTTTTTTTGCATAAACTACTGAAATTATTAAAGTTAAGGAAATTCGTAAGTAAATTTAAATTTAGATATTCGTTAAGATATTTTTTTAAGATTTAAATATTCTCATTACGGTAAGTTTCTTTCGTTTTCAAGTTTAAAAAAGGTAAGTTTTTCTTAGATTTTATTATTATTGGTATTAAAAAAGAATTGAATGGTGATTTTAAATTACTTTATAGGACAGTGTTTGTAAGTGTAAATGTGTGACTGAGAGAGGCTTTGTATGTGAGCGTGTGTGTTTGATTTAGTTGTTCATTTGTGTAACCCTTAACTTATCATTCCCCAACAAATTATTATCTTTTTTAACTAACTAAAACCTTTAACTACTACTTTGGAACCAATCAACCAACTTAACTTTCTAAGCAAATAAAAACCATATTTATAATTAATATGTCATTAAAAGAATCAACTAAATGCATTTTTTCTCTTCTGTTTTTTTTAAACATTTGCTTAACAAACAATAAAAAAAACTAAATGTTTAACACATATAGCATGTGACATGAACGTACATGCACGTTGCAAAGAGAACGTGCCCAGCTTATGCGGATGTGATCACACAGAGCGTCGTGGACGCATCCTATTGGAATTAGGGGTTAAGGAAAATACTCTAACTGTACAGAGTAAGTATAAAATAAAAAAACAAAAAAAAAATAAATCTTGATGAAATTTTACTTAAATGCTTAAATTAATATGACAGCGAATAAATAAAAAAACAAATTGCTTAAGTTTTGAGCTTTCCGGTATGCTTTAAAGTTGTTTACAACCTGAACCATAAGGCTTAAAAAGCTAATGGTAATTTAATATGTATAATGAAGTAACTGAAGTTGCTAAAAAGTTTGTTTGAAATGTTAATTAAATGTAATGTTTTAGAAGGAATCGTCATAGTTAATTAAAAACTAAAGCATACTTTGGGGAGTGCATAAATGTTCATGAAAAAAGAATACCTTTAAGGGATTTATTAAATACAAAATTGAATTTTTTAAAAACAGACATTTTAAACTGTTATAATTTTAGTTTACAATTTTGTTTCAAACATTTTTCTTTTTTAAGGTTAGGTTGAACCTTAAGGCAAACTTACAAATCGTACACAAATATTACAAAAAAAAAATTATATCAAACTATGTCTTACTGGTTAAAAGCTATTGTTGCAAAAGTAATAGGAAACGAAACTTTTGCCATTATCTAAATCTATAGCGATTGTATTTTTTCATTTAACACTTATATGAAAAAAAAAATAGAGAAGTCACCAGCATAAAATTTATAAGTTTCAATTTATTTCTTGTTATTTTTACAATCTTTCTTTTTCTTAAACAGTTAAAGAGGGACGTAATCTCATTCCAATGGATCCAAATGGTTTAAGTGATCCATATGTTAAAGTAAAGCTAATACCCGATGAGCATGAAAAGGGAAAAAAGAAGACACGCACCATAAAGGCATCATTAAATCCAATATGGAATGAAACAATTATATAGTGAGTATTTTAAACTAAAATAAAGTATTAAATATATAATTTACATATTGCTGACTTTGTGTAAACAATTGAAATTTCATTGAAAATTCAAACATTTTTATTAAATATTGCTTAAAAATCATAGAAACAGAATTTTTACATTCTTTACATTCTAAATGACATGATGTAAACAATTGAAATTTCATTAAAAATTCAAAATTTCTATTAAATATTGCTTAAAGATCATAGAAACAGCATTTTTACATTCTTAACATTTTAAATGACATGATGTAAACAATTGGAATTTCCTTGAAAATTCTAAATTTCAATTAAATAATGTTGAAATATTATAGAAACAGCATTTTTACATTCTTTACATATAAACGATATGATGTAAACAATTGATTTTTGTTATATAAATGTTAACGATATGATGTAAACAATTGATTTTTTTTATATAAATGTTAACTATTATACATTATAACATAAAAGAATGGAACAAATAATTGTCTTAGATTGTTTACATACTGCTGACATTGTGTAAACAATAGAATTTTTATGTTAATTCAAAAATTAAATATATGTACATATGTAAATGTAAAATTATAAGATGCGTATTTTTACATTTTTTTTTAATAATCTTGATATCTATTATGAACATAAGTTACTAAATTTTGAAGTAAATTAAACTCATTACACTGTAGTACAAAAAAAAGTTACATAAACGTATGGTTAATTTTTTTAACAAACTGGTTTTTAAAGTAAATTAAATATTTAACACATGCTATCAATGTAAACTAAGTAAAAAAAATATTCAGCATTCTTCAAATAATGTAAAAAAAGTGTTAACAATGTAAATTGTACATATTTTACATTAATTAAGTTGGTGTGTAAAGGTTTAAAACAAAATGGTTACATAAAAAAAGGATTATTTCTATTTTTTGTATTCGTGACGTAAACAATTGGATTTTTTTACAAATTCGAAATATTACCTTAAAAAGCTTTTAATTGTAGTATTAGAAAATTTGCATTCTCTGCATATGATTTTGTATTTAAGTACTAACAGTTATTTACCTTTATTTACATACAGTAAACAAAGTGTAAACTATATCTACATTTAACATGTTATTAGCCATTTATTTCTACTGAAAATTTAAAAAATTGCACAGTTTTAAAAAATGTTTTTTAAATTATTTACATTGTGTAAATAACTGAATAGCTGACGTTAATTAATAAACTGTTAAAACATATTACGTAAATAGAATATAAAGTTCAAATCTAGTTTAGATTGAATAATTTCCAGTTCAGTATAAGCTGATTTCTAGTTCAGTTGTAGTTGAGTTCTATATAGTTATATTTTGAAGAAGTGGGCGTGGCACCTCCCAACCAAAAACAATATATATTTCTGTATATCAAGAGAACGGCAAGAGTCAAAGTTTCCAAATAAGATACCCACATCATGGTAATCAATACAAAAAATCTGCCAAAATATGGGCGGGATTGGAGAAATGGGCGTGACTCAAAATAGATTTATTTATATCTTAAAAACGTTAAGAGAAAAATTATCCAAATTTGGTACACAAAACCCAAAACACAACCTCTCTAAATTTGCCAGATTGGAGAAGTGGGTGTGGCACCTCCCATACAAACAAAAAAATTATTTCTGCTTACTTAGAGAATCGTAGCATTACACTTAAAGTGTTCGTTAAAACCGGTTTTCCATAAAACTTTTTTTTTTTTTAACAAACACTTAGGCCCGTTTTCACAGCTTACCGATAGCTAAAGGTAAGATTTGATCGGCCATAAAAAAAGTGTTCCATTAGCACAACTTTACTTTAAAATAAGATGTCTTGAACTTTTTTTTAATAAATACTCTTGCTTAATAAATGCATTATTTTCTCTTTTTTTAGTGAACTTAAGCCGGAGGACAAAGATCGTCGGGTTTTAATAGAAGTTTGGGATTGGGATCGTACTTCGCGTAATGATTTTATGGGTGCTTTATCGTTTGGTATATCAGAGATTATCAAGGTATGCAAAAAAAAAAAACTACAATAAAGGCGATTCTAAATACTAAATCTAGACTTAATTTTACAATTTATTTAGAATCCTGCCAATGGCTGGTTCAAATTGCTGACCCAAGAGGAGGGTGAATACTATAATGTGCCATGTTCTGATGCTTCACGAGATTTACTCAAACTTAAATCACAAATGAGAGTAAGTAAATAAAAATGTAAATTTCAAAAATAAACAAGAGCTTTAAAAAAGAATAAATTCGATTTATATCGTCTATAAAAGCTTTAAGGCTTCAAGCTTAACTAACGCTTCATTTATTTTAATCTAAGAAATCTTCCCAAAGAAAACCCATGGTTATGCGCTCGGAGACAAATCAAAATGCTACTAAAACTGATATGATAAGAGCGTCGGATTTCAATTTTATTAAAGTTCTGGGTAAGGGCTCATTCGGCAAGGTAAGTTTTTTTTTTTTAACTTTTTCCTTATGTAGAAAAGCTTTTAGGATTTAAAAAAATAATTAATTATACTCAAAAGGTTTTACTAGCGGAACGCAAAGGCACCGAGGAATTGTATGCAATTAAAATCCTCAAAAAGGATGTTATAATACAAGACGATGATGTTGAGTGTACCATGATTGAAAAGAGAGTATTGGCCTTGGGAGAAAAACCGCCATTTTTGGTACAATTACATTCCTGCTTCCAGACCATGGATCGTTTATTTTTCGTTATGGAATATGTGAATGGAGGCGATTTAATGTTTCAAATTCAACAATTTGGCAAATTTAAAGAACCGGTTGCTGTGTAAGTTTTAATTTTGGAAAATTTTAAAGGGCAAAAAAATATAGTTTTCTTTCAATTGATTTTTATAGATTTTATGCTGCCGAAATAGCAGCCGGCTTATTTTTCTTACACAGCAAAGGCATTTTGTATAGAGATTTAAAACTGGATAATGTTTTATTAGATGCAGATGGTCATGTTAAAATTGCTGATTTTGGCATGTGTAAAGAGAATATTATTGGTGAAAAGACAACAAAAACATTTTGTGGAACACCGGATTATATAGCACCAGAGGTACAAATAACATTTTCCTTTTCTTAAATGAAATTGAATTATGTTTTTATTCTTATAGATTATTTTGTATCAACCTTATGGCAAATCAGTAGATTGGTGGGCTTACGGTGTTTTACTTTATGAAATGTTGGTAGGTCAACCACCATTTGACGGCGAGGATGAAGAGGAGTTGTTTGCCTCCATTACAGATCATAATGTTTCCTATCCGAAGAGTTTAAGTAAAGAGGCTAAAGAGGCTTGTAAAGGCGTAAGTTACTTTGTTTCAGTTCTACATAAGTTCAGTTTTATACTCTTTGCTGAAGGAAAATGGGTATATTTAAGTTGTCATTCTGTTTTTAATTTCTACAATATTGCAAAGCGTTTGAAATATTCTGTTTGGATCTTATGCCCTGTTTTTAAATATTTTATTTCGCTATTTGTTCTTATGCAAAAAAAAACAATTGAAAATTAGATTTTCTATTGAAAAAACACGCGCTTAAAAACCTGCAGTCAAAGTAAAAAAACTGCCATTTCTTCCACTTCTTTATTTGTCATTGGCCAAAACAAAACGATTGCTTTTACTTCTGATTCATTAAATGTAAACAGTCGCTGTCAAACCACCTCAAAAAGGCGAAAAGTTGTACACAAATTTTAGTTTTTTATTCGACAGTTTTTGGTTTCGTCTGCAGTTTTTAAACCCTGGAAAAAACTGAAAAGAAAAACTTTAAAACTATCGTCGTATCGACGATAAGGCCGATATCAATATATCGGCAAAGCTTTAGTATCGCCTAAAAACGTTACGAATAAATTAAATGTGGTCATACCCAGCAGGAAAATTAATTGTGGTCATACCCAGCGGGAAAAAGAAGGTGTACCAGGTCTACTAAAGGGATCAAAAAAATGTATTTTTCTTTTGCTTGTGCAAAAAAAATACAAACAATTTTGCTCCTTACTCCTCACTCATTTAAGCGAATGTGTATCTTATCGTTTATACGAAAGAGCCGAGGCCTTCTATGAGGCATTCTTTAACAGTTAGACAAAAAAAGTAATTGAATGAAAAAATATGTTAAGCAGGCCTTTAAAAAGACCTGTAGTGGAATTCTCTAACTTTTAACGATTAACTTTAACGTTAATTTTACAGGCACAGTTTATTGTTTACGGTAACAATACAGCAATTCAGTAACTTTATATTAAAAACATACCTGAAAATGTCAATCAATTGGCATCTTTGTTAATTAATTAGTATATTTAACGAACACTGTCATCGAGGGCAAAGAATTTATCGTGTGGAACGACTTAAAGTACTTTCGAAACTAACAAAACCTCATTTAGGTTTTGCTAGTCTAGCGAAAATTGCAAAAATTCAGAATATTTGCAAAAATAGCGAAAATGTTCAATATTTCAAGCAAGCTATAAAATTGATTAGAAGCCGCTAAAATTATAAGGAATTGCTAAAATTCGGTAAAAATTGTTAAATTAGCAACTACATATTTATTAAAAATCGTTGAAGCTCTACAGAACCACAGGAAAAAATCGCTAATGTCGCGAACATGACTTAAAGTTGCGAAAAATTGCAAATTTGCAAAAAAAAACGTTAAATATATTGGAAATCGCTAAATCGCTTAAAAACCAATTTTCGGAATATATAAATTATGTTTTTGTAAAAATAGCAAAATTGTTTAATATTTCAAACAAAACATAAAATTGAATTGCAGCCACTAAAACCATTAAGAATGGCAAAAATTCGGTAAAAATTGCTAAATTAGGGGAATTAACAAAAATTTGCGTACAACGGCATGATTGGAAAGGGTATCACTTATTTTTTGTGTATAAAAGAAAACACTATTAGTGATTTCCATAAGCTTGCATCTAAAATGTAATATTTTTAATGATATTTATAAATTCCCAAAAAACAAATTTTTTAATATTATTTTGGCAAAATGTATGTAAATAACGTGAATTTTAAAAATGTTAATGTTTTTTTGCCAAAATTTTTGTTTGTTTTTTTTTTTTTAAATAACTACGAATTTGAATATAAACAATGAACAATATTTTTTCGTTAAGATAACTTAAATACTTGACGTTAAAAAGTTTCTGAATAAAATTTACGTTAACTTTGCTGTTAATTATTTAAAACAATTAAAATTATGTTTAAATTGAATAGAGAATCGCACTACTGAAATAAAAAGGTCTTCTGAGTTTTCCCGCTGGGTAGTTCTATAAGACTAAAAGTCACATGTATGCATAAATACAAATAAATAAATACATTTCGTCAAAAAAATTTTTCGAAAAAATTTTTTTCAATAAAAAAAAAATAGAAACTGGGAATTATTTTCTTCTGAAGGTTACTGTGTATTATATTCAACATTTTTTATTATTCGAATTTATTCTATGAGCTAAATTTCAGTTATGTATTTTATAAAGCTTTTTTGTAATAGTCATATTCCTTCAATTTTTCAGAAATGACTTTATACACTATCAGACTATTATATTGTATTTTCTTGTTACATTTTACCTTAGCTTTCCGTTGGAAAATGTAACAAGAAAATACAATATAATAGTCTGATAGTGTAAAAAGTCATTTCTGAAAAATTGAAGGAATATGACTATTACAAAAAAGCTTTATAAAATACATAACTGAAATTTAGCTCATAGAATAAATTCGAATAATAAAAAATGTTGAATAAAAAAAAAATATTTCACAAAATTCTATTGTTACATTTTAAGTCATATAAAATTTGTAGGAATTGAAAAACTTACATTTTAAAAATCAATAACTCTCCTTTAAACTGCTTAAAAATTTATTAAACCTTTATTAAATCTTATTCTATTTTTCTATATTTCTTTTATTTTATTTTAACCTTCTTTTAATGTTATTTAATTTTTAAAAGTATTTAATAAAAACAGGCCATATTTGTGGAATTTTACCATCTTTTATTATTTACTTTTTTAATTTATCAAAAAACAAAACAAATCGTTTTATCTTTCATTTACAATTGCTTTTAGCTAAGACACTTTTCTTCTTATTATTAACTTTGCTTTTATTTCCTAAAATAATACACAAACAAACTCACACCTCAGAAAAAAAAACAACGACGCAACTCACTAAATGCTGTCCACAACCGCGGCGAGTTAAACAACTAAAAACCAACAGAGACTGCGCTGTCGGTAGCTCTGCTTTTTATGAAAATATTTTCAAACACCTTTTTTACTAAGTTGCGTTTAACTTTTTGCTTAGATTTTTCAATAATATAATATTTGTATGCTTTAATTTAATTTATTTATAAAAATTGCAAATGTTCTAACACTTTTTACTACCTTTTTAATTGATTTATGGGAGCTTTTTTTTAAGACGTTCACGCAGTTTGTAAATTTTTAGAAACTAAAAAGAAGAGGAAAAGGAAATTTAGATAAAGGGAATTGAAAAAACTGTTGGTTAAACTTGTTGGGGAGAGTAAAAGAGACAGATAGTGTCAATTATGGAATAACCAAGGCGAATTTATTACAGGTGGTCTTAAAAGCCCTGCTGAGAACTTTTTTTTTAGCTAAAATCACTGTTGGATGTCAAACTTTTGTTTATTCTCTTTTATTATCTTTGTATCTGTTTTGTTTTATTTCTGTTTTTGACATTGTACAATGATTTTACAAAAACCAAATTGCTTGTGATTTTTGTACGAGTTGTACTTTTTGTAGTACCGAGATAACCTGGGATGAATTCGCCTTGGGAATAACAATTGCTTTTATAAGAATTATAAAAGATGGTTAGCAGGGCTGCCAGATAAATTTCCTGAGAAAAAATAAAAAACTCGTCTTTCTCGTTTTGAAAAATCGTCAAAAAAAATCGAAGAACTTAAAATATAGTTTTTTCTTTTACAATTTTTATTAAAAAACGAACGTATCAGAAAATGTAATGTTTTATTTAAATTGACTAGACTCAAAACTCCCTTTACATTGTATGCAACCATTGATACATTTCGACAAAAATTTTGTTCAATATTTTCTTTCAATAATAAAAAATATTTAACAAAATTTTTTTTACTATACAATCCCATCAACTTGATGATGTGGAATCTTTCTGCTACCTTGGTAGCATATTCGACAGGAGTGGTGGCTCTGGCGCAGATATCTCCAGCCGAATAAATAAAGCTCGTCAATCATTTGGGCAACTAAATCCTGTGTGGAACTCGTCATACATGTCACGTCGTACAAAGCTAAGCCTGTTTAATTCAAATGTAAAATCCACCTTGTTATATGGTTGCGAGACGTGGAATGCAGCAACTCGAGACATACAAGCCATACAAGTTTTCATAAATAAATGTCTACGCAAGATTCTGCGGGTATACTGGCCCTCAACAATTTCCAACACTCGACTGTGGTCAGAAGCCAACCAACAACCGATTCAAAATGAAATCCACCAGAAGATATAGCAAAACAAGCTTTAGAGTGGAACCCACAAGGCAGTCGTCGTTCAGGACGTCCATCGCATACCTGGAAACGCCAGATAACAATTGAGATGTCCAAACTAAACCTAAATTGGAATGAACTTAAACATCGAGCATCGGATCGAGAATATTGGAAGCAACTTGTTTTGGCCCTATGCTCCTTGTAGGAGTCTAAAGGAACTAATATAACAAAATTTTATTTATGCATTTTAACAGCCGTATTCATAAAAACTTATTTATGATTAAATAACCATATTTAAGGAAAAATTTCTAAAGTTATATTCATAAACGAAAAATAGTCTATTAAACCTTTAATTAACCATTCATAAAGTAAAAAAATTTATTGTTGGATTTACCATTCTTTAAACCAAAAATAATATTACATTTTGATAAATGTTTTCATTTTATGCTATTATTTTTGTAAAATATGTTTACTTATAATATAAAACAGTTTTATTTATTAATATGGAAATGTTTAATACATTTAATTAATTTTTTTTTTAGTTTAGACAACCAATTTAAAGTTATGTATATTAAAAATAGGGAAATAAGCAATCAAAATAAAAGTGATGCTAATAAAAAGTACACAAGCTTTTCATTCGAATACTTTTTTATCGTATATTTAAAAAAAGGTTCAAACATACATTTTTGTAATACCTTTCGGCAAAATTTTGTTCAGAAATTAAAATAATATGTATGGATTTTTATATTATAAGATTAATTTTTAAGATCTTAAATTATAAAAAAATATTTTAATTATAGAATACCATTTGAACCATATAGAAGTTTTATGCATCACTAGGAATTAAATGGTAACAAAACGTAAAAAAGTTGTCATACTTAAACATAAAATCGCTACAAACAGTTAATAGTTAAAGAGCATTTTAATAAGAGATTTGTAAGACATAAAGCGTTTTATAGTTATAACATACTTTAAACTTTAAATAAGAATTTTTTTATGAATATGGCCATGTCTTTTAAATTTTTGTAGATATTGAAAAACTTACCTTATAAAAATCAATTTTCCTTTAAACTGCTTAAAAATTTTTTAAACTTTTATTAAATCTTATTTTATTTTTCTATATTTCTTTTATTTCATTTTAACCTTCTTTTAATATTATTTCATTTTTAAACATTTTAAATAAAAACAGGCCATATTTGTGGAATTTTACCATCTTTTATTATTTACTTTTTTTTAATTTATCAAAAAACAAAACAAATCGTTTTATCTTTCATTTACAATTGCTTTTAGCTAAGACACTTTTCTTCTTATTATTAACTTTGCTTTTATTTCCTAAAATAATACACAAACAAACTCACACCTCAGAAAAAAAAACAACGACGCAACTCACTAAATGCTGTCCACAACTTCGGCGAGTTAAACAACTAAAAACCAACAGAGACTGCGCTGTCGGTAGCTCTGCTTTTTATGAAAATATTTTCAAACACCTTTTTTACTAAGTTGCGTTTAACTTTTTGCTTAGATTTTTCAATAATATAATATTTTTATGCTTTAATTTAATTTATTTATAAAAATTGCAAATGTTCTAACACTTTTTACTACCTTTTTAATTGATTTATGGGAGCATTTTTTTAAGACGTTCACGCAGCTTGTAAATTTTTAGAAACTAAAAAGAAGAGGAAAAGGAAATTAAGGAAAAGGGAATTGAAAAAACTATTGGTTAAACTTGTTGGTGAGAGTAAAAGAGACAGTGCTAGTGCTAGCAAAGTAAGAATAAGTGCTTTTATAGCCCTAGGTCTACACTAAAGATAAATATCTCAGCAAGTTGGCAATAACGTCGCCAGAATAACAGAGTAATATTTCTTATTGCTCAGCTTGTGTTACAGGCATGGGAAAACGTATTTATGTATGTTAACTCATAATTTTAAATAAATCAAGGAAGAAGGTGCAGTGTAAAAACTGACGCCAAAAATTATTTTTTTTAATATAAATTCTTTCTTATTCGACTTTATTTTTTTAAATGAACATATATTAATTTGTTCCAGCCTGGGGCTTTTTATATAAAAACTAGCTGCTTGGTCCCGGCGATGCTCGGGATTTTCTAAATAAAAATAAAAAATTAAATACTGGAGAATTTTGTTAATAACTGGACCACAGCACTATCTACCATCAATAAAAAATAAATAAATATCACGACAACAGCGCCACCTATCTGGAGTTTTTTTTATAAACCATTAAAAAAAAGAACTCAAACTTAAAGAAATTAATATAAATTTAAATAATAAAGATCGAATAAGAAAAAAATATTTTTTGTAATTTAATTTAAGTGTTTATTAAATTCTTACTACAATTATAATTTGCTACCATTTCACAAACTCAATTTCTTTCTCACACAATTTGCTTCTATTTTTTCTGTTTACTTCTTTTTTTTCAATTGACAACCAAATTTGGCGTGTCATGTAAGCAATAATTCGCAACGAAAATGGACTAACAATTATTGCAACATAAATTGCCTGCAATAAATTTGTACATTAAAGATAACATTTGACATTTACTGTATTATATGTCGAAATATTTATCTCTGGTATAGACGGGCAGTAACAATAAGGAAAGATGGTTAGGAAATAGAAGATTAGAGCAGGGTTGTCAGATGTGACGATTATTCGCCAAAGTGACGATTTAAATACTAGTTTGGCGTCCTAATTTTTGATTTGGCGACATGGCGATTTACAAAATACATAGTTTTCGAATTTGTTAGCTTTTTTGATGAGCCATGAATATGTTTTGAGAATCTTTAAAGTCAATACGAAAAAAATGTATTAGTTTTTTTTTTTAAATTTTTATGTATGAAATTGAAGGCATTCATTCATATGTATTATCTGCAACAAATTTTGGCAACTACAAGAGTTCGCACTCATAAAGAATGCAGTGCTGAGAGATGAAGCTTATAAACGCTCACCGTGTAATTTTACTCTCAGAGTGGCACTACCAATGAAGAATTCATTTTTTTTTTACTAGGCTTATGAATTTTATACTTATTTAGGATTAACTATTTGTACTTAAATTTTTAAGTTCGACTCGTACTTAAATTAAATATAAAAGTTTTAATTTATACAGAGTGTTTTTCTCTCTGCGTTGTTCAATTTTAATTTAGCTTCAGTTAAATTCTTATTCAGCTCTTTTAAAGTTCTTATTCAGTTTTTGTTTAGTTCTAGTTCAGTTTGCTTCAATTTTGTTATTGTTTTTTTTTATCTTGATTTAAAATTTAGCTTTAATTTTTTTAACTTTCCTTTCAGTTTCTAACTAAACAACCAAATAAACGTTTGGGCTGCGGTTCATCTGGTGAGGAAGATGTTCGTTTACATCCCTTCTTTAGACGTATAGACTGGGAAAAAATAGAAAATCGTGAAGTTCAACCACCGTTTAAGCCGAAAATTGTAAGTCTGTTGTGTCTTAGTTTTTAAAAACACTCTGTTTACTTTTTTTTTTTTTTGTTAACTCAGAAACACCGTAAAGATGTCTCCAATTTCGATAAACAATTCACTTCAGAAAAAACCGACTTAACACCCACTGACAAAGTATTCATGATGAATTTAGATCAATCGGAATTCGTTGGTTTCTCCTACATGAATCCCGATTATTCAGTTGCTTTATAAGCAATTCAATAAAATGGCAAAAGCTCTAGGTACAAAAACTATATTTAACAACAGAAACAAATCTTTTGTAGGAATAAGAAACAGATCAAAAGAAGTCCAATGGGTGTAAAATTTGTGAAAAAAACAAGAATGGGTGATAGTTTAAAAAATAACTGATATTGGAGGTTTGTTTGAAGTGTAAGCAAACAAACCCAACATTGTCTCTCCAAAGTAACAAAGAATCTATAAAAAAATTTACATTTTTTTTATTGTTATTATTATTTTTAATTTTAAATATTTGTATTATTTACAACAAGAAAAAAGTTATTCGAAATAAAAAGACAAAGCAATATTATTATATTATTTCAGTTTAAGTTAAACTTAGTAAAAAAAAATAAATTACAAAAACAAATTAATAAATTTTCATTTTAATGATATTTTCTTATAAATTATTTTGACTTTTTCTTAGTGATAAAAATGTTTTGTTTAGAACTTTACAAATAAATAAATAAATAAATTCAAAACTTTACTTCTTTAAAACTTTTGGTTGTATTTCGTTGAACTTTATTTTTCTCGTTCTTTCTCTGTTATAATTGTTGCAAATGAAATTTAAAAAAAAGCTTTCAAGAAAAATTTAAAGTATTAAACTAAAAAGTTTTTATATTAACTTAAAAAATATTCCACAAAAATCTTCTCTAAAGCTTATTATAATTTAAAAAAATTAATTCGAAAGTGTATGTTTTTAGAGCTTTTTACGATATTTTTTTTTTATTACATCCGATAATCTTTATACTTTCTCAAAAAAAAATCGGATAAAGGAAATCCCTAAACGGTAAAAAATCATTTTATTATGAATATTTTTCAAGAGCTTTTAGATTTTCGAAATATGTTTAAAAAACTGAAACTATTTGTAAAGCTTTTATTTATGAATATTTGACCAGAGCTTTGTCAACATTTTTAGATTATCGAAATATTTTTTCAAGTTATGTTCAGTTAGTTAATTTGATAATGTATTTCTTTAAAGCTTTAATAAATTATATAAGTCGTATAAAAAGCCCTATATATACACTCTTTTACAAAAGTTTTAGATTTACAAAACATTTTTTTAATAAATTTGATTACTTTCATTTCATAAATTAAATTTAAAATTGTATGTCTTTAAAGCTTTTGCGATAACTTCTAAAATACTTCCAATAAACTGAAAACTTTCCTGAAAAATACCGGATTGATGAAATCCTTACACTTTTAGTAAAGCTTTTATTTTGAAAATTTTACTAGGGCTATTTTAGACTTTCGCAATATTTGACAAACCTTAAACTATAAGATAAGCTTCTATTTATGAATATTTTACGAAAGTTTTAGACCTTTGCCATATAAGGTTTGAGCCTTAAACTATTATAAAAGCTTTTATTAAGGAATATTTTACTAAATTTTGATCAATCAATTAATTGTATAATGCAATTCTTGAAAGCATTTACAACAGCTTTAAGCAAATATGCCAGCCATATAAGATCCCTTGAAAATTTTGTAATTTTGTAGTGTATAAAGTCATTCCTTAAAATTAAAGGAATAGGACTATTACAAAAAAGCTTTATAAAATACATAACTGAAATTTAGCTCATAGAATAAATTCGAAAAAATAAAAAACAGATTGAGTAGTTTTAGAAAAGATTTCACAAAAGTTATAAAACTTTTACAAAAGCTCTAAACTCTTTGAAAAGCTTTATTTATATTTTGTCAATAAAACTTTAAAGGCACCTTTTCAAGATTTAAAACTTTTAAAAAATTAATACAACATAAGATTTTATACTATTTAATTGTTTTTTTTTTTAATTGAAAACTTTTTGTTTTCATTTTACATATGATACTATTTTTAACAAAAGCTTTTAGGAAAGCTTGATTCTCTACAGTTATTAAAGTTTAAAGTTATAACCGATTTTTCAATTTACTTAAACAAGAATTATTTTAATAAGCTTGTAAACTTTGGCCTTATTGTGACAACAAAAAAAGTATAAATAATTATTTTGCTTTGTTAAACATATAAGACCTTTAAAGTTAGCTTTATTTAAGCTCTAAAAGCTTTATCTTGTGTTCTATAAAATATATTTGATTGATTTTTTTTTTTCAAATTGTGTAAAAGAGACTAGTATTAATATTGTACTATTTTTTTCATTAAAGTTTTCAGATTTAGTTTTCAGTTTTACCATTTAGTTTTAAAGATATTTAATTTTTCTGAAATTAAAATTTTTAATAAATTTGTTTTTATATTAATAGTATGGCAAAAGCTTTTGTATTTATTTTTTTTATTTTCCATTTAAGTTTTAAGGGAACTATTAATCGTTTTCTGGTGCTTAGTTTTTAATTTACATATTGCATACTATTAAAAGCTTTTGGTTGTAATTATTTTTTTTATAATTGTTTTCAGAAAAGCTTTTTAATTTAGTTTTCTTTTAATTTCAATTACTTTTTAAGCTTTTCGTGATTTTTTTAAGCTGTCCAAAAAATTATAAATAATAAAGCTGGTTTGAGTTTAGTTTAAATTGGTTTAACAACGCTTTCGTAAATTTTTTTTAAATATTTGAGTTTTGGTTTTTGTTTCAACCTATGAAAATGTTTGGCAATTTTAATTTGGCGAATTTATCGGAAACATTATGCATACTCTTTTTATTAAAGATTTGTTAATGTTTAACAAAGTATTGAACATTTTAACCAACTTTGCTTTTTTTTAAGTTTAGTTTGAATTGAGTTAAAAAGCTTTTTTTGTTTTGAAGAGTACTGATAAAATAGTTTTAGTGTTTACTATACAAAATCTTTTTTTTTTTTGTTTGGCAAAGCTCTTTCTTTAAAATTGTGGAAAAATCTGTTTGTCTTTTAAATATTTCATAATTATAAAAAGCTTTTGCTAAGATTTTTATTTACATATCGGAAGAATTAAGCAATACAATTAATTCGCTGAAAAATACATTAAATTTAAAACTGTTTCATACTTGACTGTAACATAATTTGTTTCGTATTAACTTCATCATACATTTTAAAGATATTTTAAGCTTAAAGTTTGTAAGTATTTTTTTTTCATTAATGCCCATTTTTTTAAATATTCTTATTTAATTACTTTCATCAAGCTTCAGCCTATATCTAGGCTTAAACACACTATATTGTGAACATAAAAAGGATTGCATACTTTTAGGCTTAATATAATTTTAAATATATAAGTTTTCTAACATAAAACAAAACAGCTCCATTCCATTAAAAATTTGCAATAAAATTCTTAAAATATCGTCATAAAATAAAATAAAAATTTGTAATAACACGTTAAAACATTATTACTTTAAAAAAAACCAAAGCAATATGCGCTACATCGTATAGAGTTAAATAAAAAAATTATAAACTAAAATAAAATGAACTTTTAAAATAAGCTCATTAGAAAACAATTTAACAAAAACTCTCCATTAGAACTACTAAATAGAACAGAATCAAATACATATCTCTAACATCAGACAAGAACTTACATTCTCAAACACAACATTTCTTAAAAGAATCATTCATTCATAAAAGTCTTTATGCTAGTAAACAAACTAACTTCCATTTTTAAGGCACGGAAAACTATCTAAGAATTAGGTCAGTAAGACAAATGCTTTTAAGACTTCTAAAAAAGGTGTAGGTTTCAAAAAGATTACAATCATAAAGCTTTTTTAAGACAATATTTTTATTCAGATTTCCTTTTTCGAATTCGAAGAACAGTTTCTTTTTTAATTCTTCTAAGCTTTAAAATATATTAGACAATTTAAGTTTGTTAAACATCTTATTAAAAAATTTCATTTTGTTATTGATAATATATGTACGTATATAAAGTAAAAGCTTTTCTGGCTTTTTGAACCTTTTAAAAATCAAGGAGATATATTTTATATTTTTTAAAATGAATTTCAAGTATTAATTGCATTTTTTTATTAAATTTATAAATTAATATTTGAAATTAAAGCTCAAAGCAGAAGAAGAACTTTTAAAAGATTTTAAATAAATAATTTTATTTAGTGAAAATAATTGCTAAAAACTTCCAAAAGAAAAAAAAAAATCTTTTGTTTAGCGATTCGAAAAGCTTCTGATAATCCAAAAATAAAAATTTTGATATTTAAAGTTTTGTAAATAAAATTCATGTGACAAGAGTAATTTGTTTAAGCTTTTAAAAAGTTGTATACAATACTTATTTTTAAATTACAGAGTTACAAAAAGAACTTTTGAAAGACTTCAAATGAAAAATTTCTTGTACTAAATATATATAAGCAAATTTTTTTAAGTGCAAGAAGAAAAGCTTTTATGCCACAAATTTTTTCAATGGAGCTTTTATAGAATTATGTAATTGGTTATAGAAATTTATAAAAATTGGAAACAATTTCTTTTAAATTTTAGAAGCTTTCAAAAACGTTTCTTTAATGTATATTTAAAATGTAACGTAAAGTTTTGAAAGTTTTTATTTATTTATTTACAAAAAAGGATTATAATAAGCCTTTATTTTTATCGAAAATGCAAAACTGATTTAGTATATAAAACTTTAGAATCTTTTAATATAAAGGTTCTTATCCAGAAGCTTTTCTTGGGAGATAAAGAAAAATTATGTTCTACTGCCTGTTTTAAGAAAATGAAATGTGAGAAATTATATTGAAAACGACAGTAAAATTTGTCTTTGTTTTCAATATAATTTCTCACACAAAATTTTGTTTTCATTTTAAAGAAACAGGCAGTTTATCTGGAAAACTTATATCTGTGGCAATAAGGAAAAAGTGCTTAAGTCTATTTTTTTAGTTTTGTACGCAAATCACTTTAAAGCTTAAAGATTATTTTTGAAAATATATTTTTATTCTAATAAAATCATCACTTCTCTTCGGTTAAAGTTTTTTTAAGTTCTTATTCCTAAATACTCCCAACGTGAACGATCGTAGGTAACTTAAGTTGTTATTCCAAATGTTATTGCACATTAAAAAAAAATAAGCAAACTTCCTTAAAAACTGTAAAAAATAATTGAAACTTTGTCCATGGGTACTTTTAAACGTGGAGATTACAAGGGTGCCAATTACCCAATTTTTGCTTAAGTTGACTTAAGCAATATATTCTTTTTGTCACAGATATATTGTTTAAAAAAAAAGTACCAATTTAAACAGCTTTGCGTAGCTTTTTTCTCTTTCTATTAATATTTTTTCTTTTTTTATTATGTATTATAAAAATTACATTAATAAAATAAATTTTCTAACATTTTTTATTTATATTGTGAATTTTTATTTTCTAAATTTTAAAATCTTTTATACCAAAAGAGGGTTATTATTAAAATTTAAAAGCTTTCTATGTAAACCATCTTACAAATTAACGCTTTATGGAAATTTAGTGAAAAACAATAAAGACAATGAAAGCTTTTAAAAGTTAAAACATTTTTGTGGGTTTTTAAGTTTTTAGTAAAAAAAAATTGGTTTGAATATTAAAAGACAACTTACTAAAAGCTTTTGATAGACTAGTTAAAGTATAAAGCTTTTGATTTTTAAATAGTAACTCTTTTTAAGACTTAGTCTAGTCCAAACTAGCTAAAGATTAAAGCTTCCCATTTTGAAACTGAAGTTGTAATTATTACTTAAAGACAATCATTTCCACAACGAAGTTTATAAATAAAATTATAAATTTAATCAGTAGCAGAATATTAAAAGCATTTATAAGTCTTTGTGGTAATTCTAAATTAATTTAGCTTTTAATTTCATTAGGTTTAAACTTCTTTAAGCTAAATTCATCCAAAAACTTTTAAGTTTTGTAAAATCTTAAAAATATTTTAAGTTAAGGAAATTCAACATGAGCCCCGCTTTACAGAAACAACAACAAATCAAGAGAACAACAAAACTAACATTTGCCAGTACTGGCAAGACTGTCAAATGTAAACGTTGCGTAAGTTTTTTTTTATTATGAAAACTCCTTTTACAATACAGAAACTGAAAGGCACACAGATGAACTTTGCCTTTTCATTTCTGTATTTTAAAAGGGGTCTTAGAAGCAGAGAGAGGGCACGTTTATAAAATGTAGGAATTGAACTCAACTGCTACAAAGCTGTTGACAAGAGTTACGTCCTTTGAACGTTACCAATAAGTTTTGCGGAGTAACCGCGCAAGCAGAATTTGTTGTCTAAAAACACGTGCGAGAAATTGTGAATACACAGATCTTAACCTCAAAATACGATAAACTTAAAAAAGCTTTTACAAAATTTCTTCTTAAAGTTTTTCTTTTTTCAATTCTTAACAATTTCCGAAACTTAAACAGAATTAACTCTTAAAAGTAATTTTCAAAAAACTTTTTGAAATTTTCCCCCTAAACTGCTATTTTAAAGTTTTTTATATAAAAAACATAATAATAAGTCTCTCTCTCCATTAAGCAAGTACGAAAACACTAAATGAAAAAAATATATATGTATACATACAAAAAAAGATGCAAAAAGCTCATTTATAATGCTGGCCCCTGCATTATAAACGGCGTGTTAAAATATGTATCAAAATAAAATAAAACAAATAAAAACAAATCAGTTTTGAAACAAAAAGTTTTTTTTAAAACTATAAAATTAATCATTAAAAATTGATCAAACAAATTTTTTTAAGTAAATATTTTGGTGTTTTTAAGCAATAAATTAATTATTTAATAAATTAATAGGAGTCTACAAGTACCAAATATCAAATAAAATAAATAAATTTAAGGTTTAAAAAAATATTGGAAAAAATTATGAAAAATGTCTTCACAGTAACGCTATTATAAGTAAAAAATAGACCCTTAAGCGTTTAAAAAAAACAGCAAAAACTATTGCATACTTTAAGCCTTAAATTTAAAAACAAAAAAAGCAAACTTCAACATTTTTGTGTGCTTTAGAGATTTTGATATGACTAAAATCTTTTAAATTTTATTTTAGTAAATTTAGGGAATTTAACTTGTAATCCTTAAAAAAAAAACTTTCTAACGAAAAACTATTTAATAAATTGTCTACTTTTAGGCGGCTTATACGATTAAAAGTATATTAATTTAAGGAATATACCAAATTCTTAAAAATAAAACTTAAATACATAATAAACATATAAAAAAAATATATGATTACATATAATAATTAAGAGAAAAAATAAATGTTTTAATTAATATTTCCTTACACTAAATTGTTTCAAAATAAATTTTACTTTCAAATAGTTGTTCCTTTTCTAAATCATGTTTCAAAAATTCTTTTTCTAATTTAACATACTTATTGCTCTCTTCTTTAAAGTTAATTATAGACAACATACAAAAGATATCGACTCCTTTGCGCGAAATTATCGTATGTATGTACATGCCAATTTTTTTGAAATTGAGTTTTTGATTCAATCTTGTTCTACATTCAAAGAGACGTCACCTGACAAAATATTGTAGGCGAATTCCACTTCGTTGCTCCAAAAATTTAATGTAAATTTCCAAATTTCAAAATTTAAATTTAGGATCGAGATGTATACCAGAACTTTGCTGATATCAAATTTTCGTTATTTACAAAAATATCCGCAGATGTATAAAAAGTTTAGAAGTCATTTTTTTTTTGTTAAGTAAACACTATTCAAACTTTTCCTTTCAAATAACCCCAAAGAAAACAGTCTGGGGCGGTTAAGTCCGGTGAAAGCGGAGGCCAATTAAAATCACTTGTACGCGAAAAAATTCGTTCACCAAAGATGTCCTGTAAAAGAGCCATTATGTCCCTTGCAGTTTGCGCTGTGGCTCCATCTTGTTGGAACCATACTTGCGGATGGTTTTCCACGGCTGGCCTTAAAAAATTTTCCAACATTGTCCGATATCTGACACCATTGACGGAACCGTACACTTAGTTGGGTGTAAATCTGGCTGTTGAACTGTTCTCGGATTTTCCGTAGCCCATATCCTGCAGTTTTGCTTATTAACGAACCCACTTAATTCGAAATGTGCATCGTCGCTCATAATCAAATTATTAATAAAATTATTATTTTCTTCTGGTTTTTGCCGGAAAAAAACTACATAATCAAGTCGTTGCTGGTAATCTCCATTTAAATTTCCCAAGAAAAGAAAAGAAAAAAAAAATTATAATAAAAAAGTTATAAGCAATTCAAACCCCTTCGGTAATTTTGGGTCACCCTGTAAAATACAAAGAAACTAAAAATAAAAGAAGTCATATACAGAAATAAGAGAAGTCATATACGATCCAGACTTGATTTCAAAGCCAGTTTACTATTTAAAGTATTAAATGATAATACTTTTATCAATAGAGAAGAATTCTTTTACAATATAAAAAAAACTTAAAATGAGAAAAAATGTTACACAAGAAAAAGGCGGATCTTTTATACCATCGATTAGAAATCTTATACGTCTGGTTAGATGTTAAAGTAAATTTACAGACAAATTAAAAACTATAGAAGGTATAATACGTGTTACGTTAAAAATACGACGAAAAAAATGTTCTACGATCTTGTAGAAATCTTATACGTCTGATTAGAGTAAAAACACAATGCAAAGAAACTAGAAAGAAGGACAGTCATATACGACCCAGAGTTGATTTCAAAGCCAGTTTTCTAGTAAAATCTATAGATGTGAATTCTAATTTAAATGGAGAAGAAGTCTTATACGATACAAAAAAAAAACTTAAATAAACATTAAGCAAAACTTTCCCACACAGTAATGAAAATCTTAAGCTTTTTAAGAAAGTTCGATAAAAGCAAATATTTAAAGATATGGAATGATAATTCTTATACAAAGGAGGAAAAGTCTTATACAATCCGCTTAATTTTGAAAAAGGAAAAAAAATATCCTAACAGTTTTGGTAATATTAAACACAAATAGCTTTTATTATAGCAAATTCTATTTTATATAAACTAATTCTTCCTTTTTCTTTATTTAAAATTAAAACAAAAACAGAGTACTTTTAATAAACCTCTTATTTTAGTACATTTTATAAGCTAAATAAGACATAATTGAATTTAAAAAAAAAAACATGCTGTATAAATACTTTATAAATATTAAAAGCTAAAACCAAAAAATTTTTAAAATTAATAATAACTAACTACTAGTAGCAAAGCTATATTTAAAACTCAACTAAAAATAAAATATTATTGAAAATTTATTTAAAAAAAAACTCGGAGCATTAGTACCTACTTATCTTTAAGTTTAAGCCAAAAGAAATAAAATATTTTCTTCTAATAAAAGGTAACATATAAAAATATATATTATGTATTATACAAATATAGACTTTAACTTTATATACACTTATATTATAAATTAAAAATAAATAAAATACTATTAGAGACAAAAAGGGTACCAAATTTAACAATATTTAAAAAAAATTATACTTATAAAAAAAATGTACTCAAATTAAAAAAAAAAATTTTTTTGCTCTATATACATAATTTAAAAAATATATATACCAGAAACTTAAAACAAAACAAATGTTAACACTTTTTATTATAATTACAATTGAAAACTTATATTTAGAAATTTTTAAAATTATTGAAAAAATACTTTAAGAATAAAAAAAATTAAATTAAATGTAAAACCTTTTTTAGCTTGTTTAATTAGTTTGTTTATAAAAATTAAAAAAGATTTGTTTTTTTAAATAAAACTTTAGTAAAAGGAAAATATTTTGAAAAATTTTTTAAAAAAATAAATTAAACACTTAAAACTTACAATTCTAAATATGTATTATAAAACACATTTTCATTTTGACATAGTATTAAGTTTTGAAACTTCAATAATTTAATTTTAAAATTTTCATCAAAAAAAAATTACATTATATTATTATCTATTACTTTCAATTTAATTCAAGAAATTATTCGAAATAATAAAAAATAAGTAAACAAATTCAAAATCCATAATCTATATGTAATGCTCATTTCAAATAAAACAAATTAATATCAAATGCCTAACTAAATTGTACGATTTAATTGTATTTAATTAATAACAATATATAAAATAACAATTTGATTAAGAAATAAAATCAAATTATCAAACAAATAAACCTAAAACTATACTTTAAAAAATAATAAAAAAAAAATTCTTTAAATCATAAATTTCTTGTTTAATTCCGTCATATTTAGTTACAATTAATAGGTAAGATAGAAATAGCTGTCATTATCCATCTAATACTCTTGGACCCAATGATCCATTGTGGTACAATGGATGTCCACTAAATAGAATACCAGCCCCCGTAGAACCAATCCGAACTTCTAAAGAATTTTAAAATGCGCTTAAATTTAACGCAAGAGATATCATAAAATCCGTCAAATGTGGAAGATCCGATTCCGGCCAGTGGCCTTCTCGCCAGTGTAGGGCAGTGAAAGAGAAGGTTTTATATGGGCAATAATTTCCTGGCAATCCCGCCTTCAGTAATATCGAAAGTTGATTGACGAAGTTGGAGTTTGCAGGACCAAACGTCCCAACGCCTTCCAAATCCGGCGGAACCTGTAAGGTAGTGCCCACTTGCCCCGAGACCCATATGATTATACTGATTGACGAAGTTGGAGTTTGCAGGACCAAACGTCCCATAGCCTTCCAAATCCGGCGGAACCCGTAAGGTAGTGCCCACTTGCCCCGAGATCCATATGATTATACTCAGTCAGCTCGCTAAAGATGAGCAACAGAGTATTTCGATTTGAAAGAAATAATTTACCAGCTCGAACAATTTGAATTTTGTATTACCATTTTCATACTCTTTCTTAAATATGGCAAAAGGAATTATTTGTAATAGAGAGTTGATGTTAGAAAGAATTTTTTGTTTTCAAAAGTTTAAAAAAAACATTCCGTTTATTTAAAACAAATAGTACAAAAATTAAAATACACAGCACAAATTGTTAGAATGCGTAAACTTCTTCATCAAAATTTCGAAATTTTTGTTTTTTAAAAATTCATAAAAAAATTGGAATGCAGCTAGGCTTCTAATTTTTTTCAAAAGTATAAAAAACGAAATTGCAAACAAAACAAGCTATAAATGATTAGAATCGGTTTTCCTAGGCACTTAGAAGCATAGCTGCATTTTCCAATTTTTAATGAATTTTTAAAAAACAAAAATTTTAAAATGTTGCTAAAAAATATTTTTTTTTTTCAAAAAAAAAAGTTATGTTTCTAAAACGATAGCGTATCTTAGAAAAAAGTTCACCTTTACTCAAAGGCAATTTTATTGCGAAATTTCGGTTTTTTTAGTAATTTTAATAAACTAACCCGTTTTTGAGTTACGCGAATATGTTTTGCAACTTCCTCTATTTTCGAAGAAACGGTATATCTCGAAAACAAGAGCTAACCAAAAAAAAAACGGTTAACGTCATTGAATTTAGCGTACCCGAATTATGTTAAAACGCCATGTGCCCGGCTTGTCTGTTTTTTCAACCAGCACAGTGTAATTTATTCAACAAAAATGCTTAAATGTTTCTGCCTCATTATTTATTAAGAACAATAAGAGATTGTGTGCTTTGTTTTATAAACCTGAAACATTTAAACGAATTAGTATATCGATCATATTCAAATATAACATTATAAAAAGCATATACATAATTATTGTTCGAAAAAAATCCTTAGAAATATATAAAAAAAATAAATATCATAATAAAAGTGTCACATGAAATAATTAAAGGAATGTCTTAAACATTTTTACAATTCATTATTAAAGACTTAAAGAGTAAAGAAAATATGTAATCTTATTTTTAAATCACAAAAAATGTTTAAATTTAATAAAGGTTTAAAGAACAAATTTACTATGAAAATTATCCTTAATAAGCGTTTGTTAAATTTAATAATCGTTTATGAATATGGGGGTAAATCTTTGGTTTTAAAAGTATGACTTATTTTTTGTAAACTGATTTCAAAAATCAAGTATAACATTTGTCATTTGTAAAAGAGTTTCTTATTTTGGGTCTATTACGCTTCAATTCGAATTCGTATAAAGCCAAACCGAATTGATGTACAAATGATGAAAATTGTTTACTGGCATAGGAAAAAGAAAGTTCAGGTTCTTGTTCTAGGCTGCAATAGCCTTTAAGATTATCTTCCGACCAATGCGGAGGATCTATTATACCCGGGTGACGTCCTAAGAATTGAGGAAATGCCTCGGTTGAAAGATGTGGATAAAAAACACGCTTTAAATCATAATAAAGATATGAGGAATTGCTTTGTTGTAAAACATAATTGAGATCTCCGGTTAGTGAAGAGGGTAGGGCTAGGAACACGCGATATCTTATTTTTTTAGTTTCTTTTTTTAATTCATTATTCGATATAATTAGTTTTAGTTTTGAAAAAACATTTTTTAAATCCATATTGCCATATTCGTATAAATAAAAGTCTTTTTGCTTTTTAAAACGTTGTTTAGTTTGGCGATTAAATTGTATTAAATGAGAACTGGGCAAGTTTACAAAAGACAGAGGCACCATGTAAGTGTGGGAGGTAATTAAATGAAAATGTTGATCAGGAGCTTTTACTTTCACAGCCTGTTCGAAGTATTGTGTAAGAGGAAATATTCCAGCTTGATGGATAAAGCCAAAGAACACCGTCAGAGCTATATTAGAAATATACCATAATTTTAAAACATGAATGGCCGAGGCCCTGGTACAAAGTATCTTGTCGTATAAAAATCGTAGAGAAGGATGTTCTGTGCGGAAGGGATACTGAGCTGAAAAGCCTGTCAACAGTTTGGGACCATGTAAAAGAATAATAGGAAATGTAAATGGTAGAAGAAATCTTGGCTCTTGATGGTTTATTAGGGATAGAAAAAATAGCGGTATAAAAATGGACCCTGACATAAGACCCACTATACTTTGGGCTCTTGGAAGACCCAGATATTCAGCCCGAAAGAAACGAATCATCATATGGGCAAAGGAAACCATCGCTATTATGCCTAAAATTCCATAAAGTAATGGTATATTAACAAATAAATGTATATATTTAGGATGTAAACCATGTTCTGCTGTTTTCTTGGAATCTAAGTTGAATTTTATAAAATTCCACGGAGTAAATACAAAATTATTAATACCTATATTTAAGGTTTGTATTTCTCCGGCTGTTAAGTGTTGATAGTACAAAGAATCACATAAAATAAAGAAAGCCGTGCAGGGTATGGCACTCAAACAAAATAACATCATGCGTAAATGAAAATCGGAAAAGGTAACACTCTTAGTACCCATGCCCCTTAACAACCAATAGAACACCATGGGCGAACCAAATAATAAAAAAGTTGGACGATTAAATACCCCTACCACACATATAGATGACATAGCGAACAATCTATTAAAATTATGAGCTGGTAAAGCATTTTTAAGTTTCCATATTTTAACGCGTTCCCCTGTAGAGGCCGCTTGATCATACTTTTCCTCTAAAAATTCCTTTTTATAAACCACCGTATTTGTATTAATCATACACTCGGCCACCATGTACAATAGCAAGGAACATAAAGACATTTCTATCGTATTGGAAAAGGTGTGGGTACCAAAAACTAACATGACCCAACTACTGCCCAATGCCAACAAGCGTATTTCATATCTTAAGCTATACAAACTGCAAACGCGATATAAACACCAGTCATTAACAAACGACAAAGTGCAATAAATAAGTCTAGGAAACACTAAATAAGTATAACTAACCAAGATATCTATGCTGAAATAATTCTTTAAGTACACAGCAACAAATTCCAAAAAACTCCACGGGACTCTCAGCAATATAAAAGGCATGGTAATGCTGCGTATCGGCAAAGAGGTGTTAAACTCCCATGTCCTTACATGCTCCAAGCGAAAATGGTCTCCTACAAATACAGAATATTTACAAAATACTTTTACTGTCAAATATTTTTACAAAAAACTTACCATTTATTACCTCTACAGTTTGGAAAAATTCATCTGGATGCACATAACCCAGCTGAGGTATAAAAACCAACACTATTCTGAGCACAGCAAAAAATAAATATGTACACAAGTTCTCATCATTATTCGTACGTTTCTTAGACCATAATTGATTAATATTTATGGCCAATTTCATGATTTTACTAAAATTTAAGTAATATATTACGAAAAACTAAACTCAGGAAAAAATCAAAACATTCCTCTTTAGCAAATTTTGGGAGATGACGTGATTACGTTTATAAAAGTTCACAATAGTTTGTTATTGTTTATTTGTTATAAAAATCACAATAGTTTGTTATCATTTTTTGTTTTGGAGTGCTGCCAACCAGGGATGTTAGATGTGACGATTTTACGTCATTTTGACGATTTTTTTCAATGATTTTACCAAAATGACGATTGACGATTTTTGATGTAGAGTCACTTATGTTTTGACGATTTAATCCCGTCAATAAATTTACTTTAAACTTTAATCTGGCATCAATTTTATAACACTTTAATCTGGCAAGCAGGTTTGGTAAATGTGACAATTTTTGATAAAATACAGTAAAATGACGATTGACGATTTTTTGACTAAAAGTAATAGTGTTATGACGATTTTCTGGCATCGATAAAACATATGAGAAATATTTACAATTATCTTGAAAACAGTCCAAAACTTATAAATCAATTTTTCGAAATACAAAAATTTTTGGAAATTAAACAAAAAAAATTCCTCCCCCATCACAAACCAGGTGGATTTCATTAAAAGCATTAGCAATTCAAATTCTACAATTATAGAAATACCATCGGTACTGCAAAAAATATACACTAGAGCCCCGATTTGCGTCAGTCCTATCTGGTCCGCTTTTTAAAAATTGGTTAAATCCGCTTTGCGTTTTTATGATTTCGATTTGCGTCGCCACATACGAATGCATTTGTCGATAAAGTCATAATCACATGTGAAGAATTTTTCTATTTGTGTGTAAAAAGGCAAATCCCATTTAATTCTGTTGGGTAAGTTATTCTTAGTAAAATTGCGTGTTAGGAAGTAAGAAGTTACTTTTTAATAAGAAGTTGTGTAGAAAAAATGAGTGCAATGAGAAGAAAATGTTTTAGTTTGGAACTAATATTGGACGTAATTAAACGTTTCAAGTCGGGTAAAAAGAGTGTTGATATAGACAGAATCCTTGGTTTTTAGCACCTTTAACAATAAAAACAATTTGCAATAGAGATAGCGCTAAAAGTTACTTATTTAAAAATAGCTCGAGTTAAAAGCAAATGAGATTTTATTTATTATTTAATATTTTTCTGAATATGGATAAATGAAATAAAAAATTTTTTGTCATGCGTTTATGCAAACATATTTTTTCTTATGTTTTCTTTTTAAATGATAAATATATTCAGCTCACTTCCTGAAATAAATAGAATAAAACTTAACCATATCACTTTCTTCATCATAAATAGAATTCCTTGCTAAAAAAGTATATTTTCGAACCAATCCATGCAATAAATTGTCTTTAATTTGTAAAATTTATATATTTGACGTTTTGTTGACGATTTTGTTAAATTTTCGTGACGATTTTGACGAATTTTGTTAAAAGTTTTGACGATTTTTGAGGAAAAAAGTCTAACAACCCTGCTGCCAACAGTGTGTAAAACAGCTGTTAGCTACACTGTAAGAAAAAACTGCAGATTCAATAAATTTTGGGAAAAACGCAGTTTACCTTTAATTTGAGTACCCACACATACCACAAAGTGCGCGGGGAGATTTTTTTTGGAACGAGGGGCCTCACGGGCCTCAGCCATTTTAAAATTTTCATTTTCAATGCTTTTCAGCCGAAATTTTGCCGTACAGAAACTTTTACGTGTTATTTCAAGAGGTGCTGCCAACTTAAAACAATATATCGACCCCTTTGCGCGAAATTATCGTATATGCCAATTTTTTGAAATTTAGTTTTTGATGCAATCTTGTTCTACATTAAAAGAAACGTTACCTGGTAAAATATTGTAGTCGAATTCAACTTCTTCTTATCTTATCTAAGCACATGTATATTTTTTTTTTGATATTGCAAGTGAAAGCAGAGACAAGTAGACAAATGGCTGTCCTGTAAAATTTGGAATTTGTAACATACGATAATTTCGCACAAAGGGGTCGATATTTAGAAAACCAAAACCGTTAAGCGGCTGATACACTTGCAATAAAATTGTTCAGTTTTACGTATTGTACAATTATATCGCCAATGTGTATGTGATATACGATGATGGCACAATATATTGGCAACAATCAAAATACTTTTGATTTTTATTGCACAACGAAAACAAAGTGAAATGTGTTGGCAATATTGTACAATGCTGTTTATGTTATTTCTATAGGTTATGTCAAGGCGAATTAACTCTAGGTGGTGTCGAAACGCCTTCTGATTTTGACAGTTCGAGCCTATTTGTTTTGATAGTGTTTTGTTAAGAATGGTTGACATTTCGAGCCGTAAACACTAACAATGCAATGCAAAATCCCCTATGTTGCTTCTGTTGTTTTTGGATTGTTGTAGTTGCGGCACCACCTGTAGTTGAATTCGCCTTGGGTTATGTTCATCTTATTGCATAATATAGGACAAAATGGAAATAATATGGCGAATATCATATACAATACTATTGCAAGTGTATGGGTCGCTTTAATGGACAGTTTATCAGTCCAATAAATTTATTTCGAGATCAAGTAATAGGCGGGTTGTTGATACATTGAGAAAACGGCTATTAGTCTTGTAACTTATTACAAAATAACCATCTTCATAAACACACACATACAAAGAAAATGATTTTTTTTTACATGTTTTTAAATTTTTTTTTTTTTGTTATTGTGATACTATTGCAAGTGTATGGGTCGCTTTAATGGACAGTTTATCAGTCCAATAAATTTATTTCGAGATCAAGTAATAGGCGGGTTGTTGATACATTGAGAAAAAGGCTATTAGTCTTGTAACTTATTACAAAATAACCATCTTCATAAACACACACATACAAAGAAAATGATTTTTTTTTACATGTTTTTAAATTTTTTTTTTTGTTATTGTGATTTTAATTACGCTATAGAATCTCAGGTCAGTCCAGAATGAATGATTATCAATAACAATTTTAATTAATTTTCATGTTGTAAAATTCCTTTCTCGATAAAAATAATTTAATGAAAATTAAATTTGATGAACTTAAGCCTGATTAAAAATATTGAAAATTTCAGTTTTTAAACCCTGGAAAAAACTCAAAAGAAAAACTTTAAAACTATCGTCGTATCGACGATAAGGCTGATATCAATATATCGGCAAAGCTTTAGTATCGCCTAAAAACGTTACGAATAAATTAAATGTGGTCTTACCCAGCGGGAAAAAGAAGGTGTACGAGGTCTCTGTACTACTAAAGGGATCAAAAAAATTTATTTTTCTTTTGCTTGTGCAAAACAATTCAAACAATTTTGCTGCTTACTCCCCACTCATAAAAGCGAATGTGTATCTAATCGTTTATACGAAAGAGCCGAGGCATGTGGCTTTTATTTGCCAAAATTTTTGTTTGTTTGTTTGTTTTTTTTAAATAACTACGAATTTGAATATAAACAATGAAAAATATTTTGCCGTTAAGATAACTTAAGTTAAAAAGTTTCTGAATAAAATTAACGTTAACTTTGCTGTTAATTATTTAAAACAATTTAAATTATGTTAAAATTGAATAGAGAATCGCACTACTTAAGTAAAAAGGTCTTCTGAGTTTTCCCGCTGGGTAGTTCTATAAGACTAAAAGTCACATGTATGCATACATAAAAACATTTCGTCAAAAATTTTTTTCGACATTTTCTTTCAATAATAAAAAAATATTTCATAAAATTCTATTGTTACATTTTAAGTCATATAAAATTTGTAGGAATTGAAAAACTTACCTTTTAAAAATCAATAACTCTCCTTTAAACTGCTTAAAAATTGATTAAACCTTTATTAAATCTTATTTTATTTATCTATATTTCTTTTATTTCATTTTAACCTTCTTTTAATATTATTTAATTTTTAAAAATATTTAATAAAAACAGGCCATATTTGTGGAATTTTACCATCTTTTATTATTTACTTTTTTAATTTATCAAAAAACAAAACAAATCGTTTTATCTTTCATTTACAATTGCTTTTAGCTAAGACACTTTTCTTCTTATTATTAACTTTGCTTTTATTTCCTAAAATAATACACAAACAAACTCACACCTCAGAAAAAAAAAACAACGACGCAACTCACTAAATGCTGTCCACAACCGCGGCGAGTTAAACAACTAAAAACCAACAGAGACTGCGCTGTCGGTAGCTCTGCTTTTTATGAAAATATTTTCTAACACCTTTTTTACTAAGTTGCGTTTAACTTTTTGCTTAGATTTTTCAATAATATAATATTTTTATGCTTTAATTTAATTTATTTATAAAAATTGCAAATGTTCTAACACTTTTTACTACCTTTTTAATTGATTTATGGGAGCTTTTTTTTAAGACGTTCACGCAGTTTGTAAATTTTTAGAAACTAAAAAGAAGAGGAAAAGGAAATTTAGATAAAGGGAATTGAAAAAACTGTTGGTTAAACTTGTTGGGGAGAGTAAAAGAGACAGATGGTGTCAATTATGGAATAACCAAGGCGAATTTATTACAGGTGGTCTTAAAAGCCCTGCTGATAACTTTTTTTTTTAGCTAAAATCACTGTTGGATGTCAAACTTTTGTTTATTCTCTTTTATTATCTTTGTTTCTGTTTTGTTTTATTTCTGTTTTTGACATTGTACAATGATTTTACAAAAACAAATTGCTTGTGGTTTTTGTACGAGTTGTACTTGTTGTAGTACCGAGATAGCCTGGGATGAATTCGCCTTGGGAATAACAATTGCTTTTATAAGAATTATAAAAGATGGTTAGCAGGGCTGCCAGATAAATTTGTCTATTTCCTGAGAAAAAATAAAAAACTCGTCTTTCTCGTTTTGAAAAATCGTCAAAAAAAAATCGAAGAACTTAAAATATAGTTTTTTCTTTTACAATTTTTATTAAAAAACGAACGTATCAGAAAATGTAATATTTTATTTAAATTGACTAGACGCAAAACTCCCTCTACATTGTATGCAACCATTGATACATTTCGACAAAAATTTTGTTCAATATTTTTTTTCAATAATAAAAAATATTTAACAAAATTTTTTTTACTATACAATCCCATCAACTTGATGATGTGGAATCTTTCTGCTACCTTGGTAGCATATTCGACAGGAGTGGTGGCTCTGGCGCAGATATCTCCAGCCGAATAAATAAAGCTCGTCAATCATTTGGGCAACTAAATCCTGTGTGGAACTCGTCATACATGTCACGTCGTACAAAGCTAAGCCTGTTTAATTCAAATGTAAAATCCACCTTGTTATATGGTTGCGAGACGTGGAATGCAGCAACTCGAGACATACAAGCCATACAAGTTTTCATAAATAAATGTCTACGCAAGATTCTGCGGGTATACTGGCCCTCAACAATTTCCAACACTCGACTGTGGTCAGAAACCAACCAACAACCGATTCAAAATGAAATCCGCAAGCGGAAATGGTCCTGGATAGGTCACACTTTGCGAAAACCACCAGAAGATATAGCAAAACAAGCTTTAGAGTGGAACCCACAAGGCAGTCGTCGTTCAGGACGTCCATCGCATACCTGGAAACGCCAGATAACAATTGAGATGTCCAAACTAAACCTAAATTGGAATGAACTTAAACATCGAGCATCGGATCGAGAATATTGGAAGCAACTTGTTTTGGCCCTATGCTCCTTGTAGGAGTCTAAAGGAACTAATATAACAAAATTTTATTTATGCATTTTAACAGCCGTATTCATAAAAACTTATTTATGATTAAATAGCCATATTTAAAGAAAAATTTCTAAAGTTATATTCATAAACGAAAAATAGTCTATTAAACCTTTAATTAACCATTCTTAAAGTAAAAAAATTTATTGTTGGATTTACCCTTCTTTAAACCAAAAATAATATTACATTTTGATAAATGTTTTCATTTTATGATATTATTTTTGTAAAATATGTTTACTTATAATATAAAACCGTTTTATTTATTAATATGGAGATGTTTAATACATTTAATTAATTTTTTTTTTTAGTTTAGACAACCAATTTTTTGTTTTTTATTTATTTTCAAAAAGATTTACAATTCGTTTGCCTTGGCACCTTGCAAAAGGCCCAACCAGAACATGAATGAGGTCGCTTAAGTCAACTTAAGTAGCTGTGCGAATACATATAAAACATATATGGCAAGCTACAATGTACTTAATGATGCTTTTCGTCAAGTTTCGTCAAATGTCATTTGCTTAAGCAAAGTGCCAAACTGAACGCACATTCCGTACGAAAACAGCTGTGTATGTATAACAACAAAAAATAAAATAAATTAAAATGGACTTTTACATATTTTAATTTATTTTCCATTTTTCACATTCACAAATTATCTATTGTTAAATTCTTTACAAATTAAATAGCATAAAATAAACAAATACACGGTTGGACTTTTTGGTACTTTTTAGTTTGAAGTACTCGCAAAAATACAAAATATTGCACAAATATGCAACAATAGTTAAATAGATATTAAGTACATTATGGCCACCTAAAAGTCTTTTTTTATTTGCTTATGCAGTTGACAGACTTTTCGTTAATTTTTGACAGTTGCTTAAGCTAATACATGCATGTTCTGGTTGGGCCTAAAGCCATAGTGGCTTGTCTGCAGGTTAAAAGTTAAACAAGATTGTACTTAAAATAGTTAGTATTCATTGCAAGTTTAAAAATGTTAAAATTATATTAAAAAGAGGAAAAATAAGCAATCAAAATAATAGTGATGCTAATAAAAAGTAAACAAACTTTTCATTCGAATACTTTCTTATCGTATATTAAAAAAAGGTTCAAACAAACATTTTTGTAATAACCAAAATGCTGAAATCCCAAAATTACTCTTTTTATACCCTTCACCGAAGGTAAAAGGTTATATATAAGTTTGTCATTCCTTTTTATTTTCTACAATATTGATCCTACACCCTATAAAGTATATATATTCTGGGTCCTTATGAAAAGTGAAGTTCAAATCCGGTTGTCTGGCCTAAGCAACCAGTGAAATGCGCATCCCATCAACAATAAATTTCTGTGTTTTTATTAAAAATGAAAATTGGAAAATTAAGCACGAATAACAAAATCGTTTAAATTAAATTTTGTATTCCCGCTAAAATTATTTTGACACACAAAAATTTATTTTTGCATTTTAACAGCCGTATTCATAGAAACTTATTTATGATTAATTAACCATAAAACCTTTTTTGTTTGGCAATTTTACTTGCAATTTAACAGCTGATTACAAGTTTGTCTTTATAAATTGTTTTTTTGATGACATCTTGAAATAAAATTGCTCAAAAATTGAGTGTAGCCTACGTCACAGCTTTCAATTTATGTAAATTTTGACAAACAGTATACCTATGTGCCGGTTCACACACGTCAAGTTTGACGTCTTGAGTTTTTAGGAGAGAGAGGAATAAAAATGGCATTATCGTTTCCCTTCTCTCCTAAAAGCTATATGTAGAAGACTATCAAGAAAAACTTGACCGTGTGGCCACAGGGTTAAATTTTGTATTTTTTTAGCTGTTTTTCGGTTTTGGGAAATTTTTCTTATAAGCATTTTTTTTTATTTAACGTGTTTTTGAATTTATCATTTAAGCTTATGATTATAACATTTTTACAAATTCAAAAGATTATGAAGGTATCTCCGACATACATACATACATATTTTTTCTGTAACTTATAGCACTTGTTTTATTTTTTTTTTTGCAATTTTAGTTTAGTCATGTATGTAGATGTCTTTAATGTAAAAAAAATTCCCCAACGGATTGATTTAAGCAGTTTTCCCGCTTATAGTGTCGTTTTCTTGAAACAAAAATGTTTCTAATCTCATAAACGTATCCTCTCTTACGGGTGGGGAAGAGAGAATGGTTTTTGTGTTCGGTACTCGGCGACATGCTTTGCTCTCATTTTCTTTGTTGACATTTACTTAGCTTTTTGTGAAAAAAAAAACAATAGTAACAGAACGTTTCCGGCAACATGTTCGTTTATGTGAGCGCGAACAAAAGAGAATTCCACATGTTTTTCTTCCAAATGTTCCAAACTCGGACTAAGCACTAATACCAATGCGATACACATAATCACAACAGTAAAAGTAAAAGAGACAAATAAGCACAAAAAAGAAACCACAAAAAATTTTAATGGTATTTTATTTGGATGTTATTAAAAAAGCAGAAAAAAACCAAAAAGTTATACCAGCAAGTGTTACGTTTGTTTTGCATGCAAACGAAACCAGTTGATTGACAGACATGAACAAGTAAAGGTTAAACTCACACAAACAAAAAAATTTATACAATACAAAAAAGGAAACGGAAAATAAGAAAAATAATAAAGTGAAGCCTGAAGATATGCAATGTATAGAAAGTATTAAGTCATTCTCTAACACTAATTTATCCAAACTATTAACCTCCTTATTAGTTTCTGGATCTAACTCAAACTCCACGAGTTCAGTTATTTATCAGGCCTCTAACGGCTATAGCGAAGAATCAGATGAAATAACCGAATGTGTTTGGCGCCGTAGTAAACTAAGCGCCGTAGAATTTGTTATTTATGCTTTTGTGGTGCCTTCACTGGCATTTTTTGGTTTATGTGCTAACTTTATAAATGCCATTGTATTTATGAGGCCCAAGATGACACCGTCAGCATTTAGCTATTTGGCTGCCCTGTCATGGTTAGATTGTATATCATGCGTGCTAATAACACTAACTGCCTTTTCGCGGAGTTTTCTCTATTCAAGTACGTTTTGGATGGCATATGATTTTCAGTGGCAAACACCCTTATTTGGTATTACCACGGGAGCCGCAAATCTTGTTTTGGCCTGTGTCAGTTTGGATCGTTTTATTTATTTGCGCTGGGGCATACCGAATGGCACACCCAAATTTTGTAGGCGCATTGTGGCTAGGAGAATGATTTTAGCCGTGATTTTATTAGCCTTTGTGGTGAATGTGCCATATTTTTTTGTATTTGTGGTTAATAATGATGGCACCTTCGAAACAACGGAATTTTACTTATCCAAGTGAGTAATTTATGATATGATATGATATGTTTTGTGTTTTTGCTATTTTAACACTAAACAAAAAGAATAATAATGGATTTGTGTAGTCGCTTCAAAAATTTACTACCGTTATAAATTAATGTAATTAATGCTAGATAAGATACGTTGATAACAAAGTTGCCATGTCGAAAAATATTGTAAAAAGTTCAATTTGGAAGTAAGAAATTGTCAATGTTGGATGCATTCAATGATGCTAAATAACCTTAGGAATCTTTTTTTTTAATATTTTACTTCGTATAAGTAAAAATATTAAAATTTGAACGAAATATTATCATTTAGCAGATTGTGAAATAATATTTAAATAAATTTATATAATTATATGACAATTAAATAGTCTTATGTCAATACTTCTTACATTGACTTCTCTTCTTACAAATATAACTAAATGATTTCAATTGATGTGTTTGCCGGGTTCTGAACCAGATCGACTCAGAACTCCACAACAAATCAGAATATCTAATATTACACACGGAATGTCAATTAATAGTAGAAATCTTTAAAAAAAATTCATGAGAGATAAAATGTCAGAGCAGCCATTATCTCTACTAATCAGTGAAGTTTAGTCAAATACCGTAGAAATAATAAAATTTTGTTTTGTTTATAAAAAGAGTTTACGTACGTTGGAGGAATAAATGATAGTATGTCTTATCAGTGCCGTTTTTCAAAATATGTGTCATATCAAAAAACAATACGAATAAATAAATAGACGAATGGTCCTATTAAAATGATGATTGATTAAAGAGTTGAATAAATATTATTTTATTAAAGAGAATCCAGAAAATAAAAAGAACTTTAAAATCTGTTAGGAGTCATTTTTATACCCAGCACCAACAATATGGGGTGTATTGATTTTGTCATTCCGTTTTTAACACATCGAAATAATCATCGGAGACCTCATTCTGTCAAATGTTACTGATGTTGGGGCGCACCTTAAAGTAGTTTTTCTTCCTGTCTGGCAGGGACATGCTTAACAGCCAGTAGGTTAATAATTTCTATGCGCTTAATTGTTTAACGTGTTTATGTTTGTGTTAGGTATCACAAATTCGTCACGGCCGAATGGTTACATTCTCATTTTTTACGATTTGTAATTCATGTTCTTTCTTTCAGATACTATATGATTCATAACTGGCTCACATTTATTTTGTTGACACTATTGCCCGCCATATTTTTGTTGGTCGGTAATACGGCCATTTTAATAGCATTTTGCCAATGGAGTAGACAAAGTAAAAAAGTCAAACAAATTGTCCCAACTCTAACAACAATAAAAATGCTCAAAATCGTTATAAGGTATCAAAAAATCCGAATTTGTTCCTAAATTCTTAATTTTTAATTTAAATTCTCAACAGCATCAAATGAAGCTAACTGTTACCATCGTTATTGTTATAACTCTATACCTTATTGGGGAGTTACCCGCCCATTTAACCTCGCGCAAAAGTGCCGTTAATCTTTTATATGGCGGAGATGTTTCCAAAGTAGATTTCAAGACCCTGCAACGTTTAGAGGTAATTTGCATAGTATTAAATGTCATGCAACTAAGCATGAATATTATTGTTTATGCTGTGATAAATCCTTCATTTGTGCCGGAATTCTTCAGTTGTCTTAAAGCAGCTTCAGATGTATGCTTTCGTTTTATGGGCTACAAGGCAATGTCCAGTTGTTGGCAGAAATGTTGTAAGCCAGCCCATAAACAGACGAAGAAATATAAAAACTCTGAATGTGTTAATGCTTCGCTAAACCATGATAATCATGCGCGCAATGAGCAGAGCATTAATAATGTTTATGGACATGTTAATGGACCCGAACAAAGTACACAAAATGTACCCAGTAATAAAAAGAGTGTAAAGCAGGAATTGGAAATTTCGGTTATTTGTATAGCAAATTCAAAGCAATCCTATGATAATATGTCATTCAATTCAGAAAAAGAATAAAAGATATTGTTTATAATAAATAGGTAAAGTATAGAGTTTTTATTGGGTTTGTATATTGCAAAACTTTTTTTAGCTTTAGATTGAACTAAAACAGGTTTACTGATTAATCAATTTACACCGGGGATTGGTAATAAGGATAATTAGATTAATAATTAGGAAAATTGTATATCTTAACCGAGACCTACTGACGATATTTGCCGATGCTTAAAGCATCATATACTCAGACAGGCGTTAATTAACCTTTAGTGATATTATAAAAGGTTACGACCACTTTTTCGTTACAAATAATAATACAAAATTGTAGTACCAAGAGGCTTAAAACATTTTAAATAAATGTTTATATAAATCAATTCATAGTAAAAAAAAAAAAAATTCAAACAACATTTTCGTTTCAGTGTAGTTTAACATACAGTGTTGTATTATTAAGCATTTAGATTTACTGTTATTTAAAAGTCAACTAAAGAAACTTTTCAATGTAGTTAATAAAACATAACGGCATAATAAGAACGGTTTTAATAAGAATAAAGACAATTTTAAATATATTGCAATAATGTTATAAGAAAAATATTGAAAAATATATCAAATATGTGTTTACAAATAATATTTTGCTACAAAAAAACACTTAACAGTAAAAAAATATTTAGCCTATTAAAAACAACAAGAATACCAACTATATTGATTTTTCCAATATTGCATTTATTTATTGCGACATAAATGTTATTATTCTCATATAAACACACACAATAGCTAATGTAAACAATTTTAAGTCAATTAGCAAACAAACAAAAAAATCACGGTAACAAAATTAGTTATTAATTTAATTACAAAAAAATGGAGAAAGTAGAACAGGATGATACTCAAGATATTTTCCAAGAATGTGATAATACGCCACTAACAAAAAAAGAATGTGAAGAGTCCTTGAGTGACCAAAATTTGCAAAACATAAAATTAACAGCCAATTGTGGTTCTACAATTGAAAAGAAACCTAAAATTCTTGAACATTTTTCAATTTTTCAAAAATTTAATAACAACCATCACGTTGTACATGTTGGAGTTATTATTGTCTTAGTAACCATTTACTTGGGTATTACCAGCGTGCAAAAATGCCTAGTTAGTTGTGTGGAGAATACTTCAATTACCGAACAAGTACAACAACATAGGCAGGAAATGTTAAATTACCTGCAGCAGCCAGAAAAACATGAAAACCCACAAATTTTAGAGAGATTTTTAGAATACAAAGATATATGCAAGGACTTGGAAATTTTTACCAAAGATGTGGACCAAGAGCAACAAGAAGAAAAAGAAGTAAAAGAAGAAGAATATGAAGTAGTACATAAGGCAGAAAGTAATGAGAAAAATATTGACTTTAATACAAATAAGGTTTTAAAGGATATTGAGGTCAACAACGGCGATGGCATTGAAAAAGACAATAGTATAGAGGTTGAGGAAAGTAGTGGTTCGAGTGGTAATGGCGACTGTTCACACAATAAACATAAGAAATCAAAATATTCTATTAAAACTACTAATAATAAAAACGGTTTCAATAAATATAATAAATCGGCCAAAATCAAATATCAAAAACAACAAAAAAAGGAATTGAATCTAAACAAAAAAAACTCTACAGCGGAACCAATTATCTATTTATTTGCTTTAGTATTTATCTATTTACTTCTGAAAGCTGCCTCGGATATTAATCAACATTATAAATCGGTGAGTACACATAAAAATAAAATTTAATAGCCGTTAAAATTCAATAAAAATTTTGTAAATGTAACAAAAAACAAAATTTTGAGGTTTTCAGTTTCCTCAATTCGCTCAAAAAGTTAATTTTTCTTAAAAAAATATAAAGCCCAATTATGCCATTTTTTTTTTTTAATTAAATAGAACAAATGGGAGAAGGTAAAATCTCCCGCGGAATTTGTATTCATTTGATACATTTTTATAGAAAATATTAATTTTTTTATTTAAATACACAGTGCAACAAGAAAAAAAATAACCATATAGGGACAAAACAACGTGATGAAAGACCAAAAAAAAAGACCCATGTCTCCCAGTTTTGCCCAAAGTCATGCACTTTTTTTTTATGGGACCCCCAAGATTTGGAGCCTCTGTGTCATTTTTGCAAAAAAGTGATCATTTTTTCAGGCTCATATCTTGCAAACCGTTCGGAATTTTGATTTACCCTCTGAAACAAAGTTGTAGCTCTTGCCATAAATAACATATAAAATCAAAATCTCAATGTTGAATTAAAGAAAAAACAAATAAAATTAAAAAATGTTCGGGAAATTTAAATAAGCGCTACCTAAACGGTATTAAGAATCATTCCTAGGAAGTTCCTACGCTCTTTGTTGTTGTTTATTGAGATCTTAGGTACATTTTTGTAGTTGGTTGTTTCCTTGAATGTTTAACGGTTTGCTACTTATGGACCTGAACAGGGAAAAAAAGATAAAAAAAAAAGTTTTTTGCGATATGAGCCTGAGAAAATTATCACATTAAAAAAAGTGCATGACTTTGGGCAAAACTGAAAGACACTGGTCTTTTTTTGGTCTTTTATCACGTAGTTTTGTGCGTATATGGTTATTTTTCCATGACTTAAAAAATTACACTTAGGCCCGTTTTCACAACTTACCGATAGCTAATAGTAGACTTTAAACGGCCTTTTAAAAAGTGTTCTATTAGAAAAACTTTACTTTAAACTAAAGTAAACGATAAAGTGAGTTAAGGTTCATCTTTCCTGGTAGTTTGAAGTAAACTTGTAATAATGGAACACTTTTTACACGGCCGATAAAATCCTACCTTTAGCTATCGGTAAGTTGTGAAAACGGGCCATAGTGATATCAATAATTATTTTTTGTAAAAATTGTGTTATAAATTTAAATTCGCCTAAACAATCGTCCATGTTCTGGAAAACGCAGCTTACGATTTGAAAAACGCAAAACGAATTTTAGCATGTTCTGAAAACCAGGCGATTTGCTAGCGTTTTGCTTTTTTCGATGTTGTGCTTGAGCAAAGAAAACATATGTTTTATCATAATAAAACGTAAACAAACAAATAATTTACAAATTAGTTCTGTGAAATAAATTTAAAATTAAAATGCCTACAGCGTTATTACATGTTCATAAGTAAACTTCTTCGACAAACTCAAAGCAAATTTTTAAATTGCATTTTTTTAATTAAAACATTGAAAAAATTTAACAAGTTTTTCCTTAAATAAACAGAAAACATATTAAATTGAAATTGTGGGCCATTTCCTTTTCTCTTTAAAGTGCAGTTTAAATAAAATAGACCAGATCGCTTATGTATACACTAGCGGTTTGAAAACGCCAAATTTCTAGCGTTTTCGTTTTTCAGAACACCTGTTTTTTAAGCGTTTTGCACTTTTCAGAACATGGGCGAATGTCTGATTCAGCTAATAACAGACCTAGTAGGTCACTTTTTGCCAAAAATAATTTTTAATTTCTTTTTTTTTTTTGTCAGAAATAATTTGTATTTTCTTTTTTTATTTTGTCATAAAGATTTGTATATATTCTAATTTTTTTTTCTTTTTTTTTGCAAAATTAATTGTTACTTTCTAAAGGTGCTATATAAATCAATAATTAATAATTATTATTTCTGACGAAATATAAATGTATAACAATTATTTTTGCATAAATCAGAAATAAAAAATTATTTCTGCAAAAAAAAAATCAAAAAATGAAAAATATTTCTTTAATTATAAAACCATGGTAGAATAAGTACAAGGCATAGTCATTAGAATTTTTGTTCTCAACTTTTAAACCCATATAACGACAAACAAAAGAAAACAAGGAAAAAAATTAAAACAAGCGTCAAAAATCATATAAATTTATTTGACATAACATGGGTAAATAATCACAACACTCCCTAATGAACATAACTGGTACTTATTATACTATGCATAAAACAATTATTTTGACATTTAAATATACAAAAATATATGTACGTATTTGTTTCTAATTTTCCTAGCAAAATAAAAATGATAAACGTTTAAGACGTTGTTCTTTACAATCCTATGCCCAAACCCATCGACCGGATCGTCGAGCATCAAAAGGTATTTCAGCTAAAAGTTTGCCGAAATTTTAAATAAAATTCTAAATGTCAACTACATATATATTTAAAAAAGCATTTATTGATCTAAAAACTACATAAAAAACAAATATTTTCAATTATAATCAAAAAAAAAACAACCGTTATTAAAATCCAATTTTAAACTAGTGCAAACAATTAAAAAAAAAAGAAAACATATTTTAAAAAAAGAACTAATAGCTTTAACTTAATGGAATTTTTACCCCCATATACCTACTTTATATTTATAATCGATTAAAGTACATACATATGTATATGTATGTATATCAACAGTGAATGTGTGCAATTCTAAATGTACTTGTAGTTTTGAAATGAAAAAAAAAAATTTTAATATTTAAAACTAATGAATGTATTTTATACTATATCATTGTAATTTATACTTAATGTAATTTTTTTATAATTTATACATATTTATAAGTTTCAATACTAAACTAAAATTATATTAATAAATTTTTGGTTAAGTATTGAAACTTTTTAATCGCCCCTATTGTATACATGAGTCGTTTTCTATGTCGACTTCAATTTTAATTTGTTGTCACATCAAGTCGACGGCTGCATTCCTTTGACATTAATTTGGTATTTTCTAAGAATGTCGTGTCGATGTCGACTTTTTATCGAAAATTTGACAAAAAGAAATCCCATCTTTAAATTTAGTTTTCTTCCGACTTAAAAGCTATAGTAACACTTAATAAAAACTTGAAACCTCACACCTAACCCCTACTTTTATTAAACATAAAGTTTGCTAGTTTTAAACAGTTTATTAATTGCATACTTCTACAATTTTTTTTTTTAAATAAATTTTAGCAAATCAACCAAAATCGGTAAAAAGAAAGTTAAAAATAGATCAATTTAGTGGTCACTCTTTTTCGGTTTTTTTTGTCAAGTATTTGTTGAGTGTGAACATATGTACGTTGTGTTTGATTTAAAAAAAAATATTATTAAATTCAAAAGTAGATATGTTTTGTAAAAACAAAAGTAAGGAATTCATCCTGCAGATTTAGTTATTCAAACACTAATCCATAATTGTGGGAATTTGGCCGAAATCGTAAATGTATTTTATGCATTTAAAACAATTATTTATACAACTTGTGTTCTTAAGTTCTTTTAAGTTTGCGCTTTTTATTCTAAACGTATTTAATATATAAATTTACTTTCCAACTAAAATTTGTTTAACTTTAATTTGAGTCGTCGCAAAATTTACAGTCGACTAAAACCTAATCAATTATAGTCGACGTCGCTTTAAAAGCTCCGTAGAAAATACCAAGTACCTGTCAATAGTTATCGATTGTTGTCAGTAACGATTAAGAGAATACAATTATTGTTCCGCTGTTGGAAATTTGTCGTCGGTTGATAATTTAAATGTCGTATGTGGGTTTTTTGCGGTTTTGAGTTTAGATCTATTTCTTAGGTTTTCCGACCTGGGGCCTTATTCTGGCAGTCGTGATCGAGTCCTTTCTCGATTCGACAGCAGTCGATACTAAACGAATCGAAATTATTTTTTCAGTATTGTGAAACTTAAATGAATTCAGTATTGACTGAAATAATTAGATTTTAAATTGCTTTCGAATCGAGAAATTACTCGATCACGACTGACAGAATAAGGCCCCTGATCTTTCCTTTGGCGTAATCAGTTGTTCGATACCTCAAACGGTTTTCGAGATATGGAGTGTTGACTTTGTCGTATGTGGTACATGCTGAAGCAAATTATAAGAGTTCAAACTTCAAACTTAATTTACTTGAAACTATAGGAATCCACATACGACAATTAAATTATCAGCCGACGATGTGTCGACTTTGACTTTCATAAAATAGGGGTGAATATTTTAATTTCTATCTATTAAACTCTATTTTACTCACTCACTTTAAAAACACCTTTGTGAAAAATCTTCCTAATCTTACACTAACACACATTTTCTCAAAAAAAATCCAAACTCGAGTCTAATTACGGCATTATATATTGATTAAAATATCCATTTTTATTATATTGCAATTTCGATTGGTATCGAATGCCGTAATTAGACTTCTGAACTCCCAGACTGTACTTTTGTATATAAATGTTTACTTTATATATGTACTATTTTATGCAAACCCTAAGACTATATTTTTTTTAGAAAAATATTTAAAATTTTATATACTTGTATGGAATTAGAAAATTTGTTGCAACCTATAAATGTGTAATTTAATTGTATTAACTAAGAAAACTGTTTGAAAATTCAATAAAAATAATAATAATTAAACTCTATTGTTGGCTTTAACTATTTGCCTTAATGTTTTTGTGAGCAGTAAAGGAACTGCCAGTCAAAATTTTTATTTAAAAACTATTTAAAATTTTTTTTAATTATTATTTTATGCACTCAAAGTACATATGTATATCCAGAGTATTAGTACACTTATAATCGCTCGGATGTTGTACTTTTAAATATCAGTATGTATAACCTGGGCCCCTAGGATAAAAGATATGTCAATGAAGTTTCTTAAACAGGAAAAAATGTATTTTGCCACGTCCCATAATGCAGCACATATATATGTATGTATGTACATATCTATATAGCGCCGCCATTTTAAGTCCGATCTTTTCATATCGCATATCTGGCCTGACTTTGACTTAATTTTTGCCTTCGCTACCATCGAGTATGCTTCCCCTTAATGTCCACTTTTTTGCACGTGCCAAGAAAGCCCTTCTAGAACTTAGTATGTTTGGCTTATAATATTCCTACTTTTATGACACGCCTTAAAATTTAGCGCTGTTTTCTTTTTTACATACATGTTACATTAAACCAGGTCAGTCAATCACATTACAAAACAACAAAAATTGCACCACTCATGCCCTCATGTTGCTTAAATTTTTTTCTCTTTCACTAAATTTCCCTTAAGACCAAAAAACATTTCCCTTTAGATAAAAAATTTAAATAATCAGGGGTGTCATAAAAACCAATCTTATCGGTATTGGATTTAAAACGGGCAATACGTCGTAAAATCCATGAAATCCAATGTTATCGGTTTTTTGTTCGAACTTAAATTAGTGTGGGTTTTAGGTGCCACAGAAACAAATGTTATCGGTGTTTTATTAAAAATAAACCAAGAAGCTTACAGCTCTTGTTGTAAATAGTTGTTAAAAGCTCAATTTTTTTATTTTATTTTTTCACCAGCTAGATTTTTTCCACAGATGGAAGTAAATAAAATTGATAAATTGGTGAAATAGTATTTTTTGCATGCTTCCAGGAATTTCCGGCTGCTGCAAATTCGCAAAAGTCTTCTTCTCACTTTTTCTGCAAAATACAAATATGCAACAACAGCAGTGGTCATTTAATTTTTTTAAAACGTCAAACAACAAATTTGTTTATATTTTTAATAAATTCGCTTTATACCTACAAACTTATTTTTACAAAACAATAAAATTACACAAATGTAAACAACAAATGCAATGCAAGTAATGCAACGATGGCATTTATTTCATGTGTTTACTGTAATACCACTTCTTATTTTCTTTCCTATTATTTTCATTTAATTAAAAACACAGGTTTTATAAATATTTTTGCGCAGAATTCATAATTTACAAAATTGTCAAGCAAAAATTGCTTTTTTAAATAAAGGAGCAAAAACATTAAACAGCTGATTCGAATATTGGTTTTTTTTTTTGGATTCGAAATAAACAAATCCGACTTGTTTTCATGACAACCAAGGCCCATTGAAAAGGTCTGCGCAAGAAGCCTGATGATCATTGTTTATGTTCTTTTTAGTTTTCAAAAGTTGTTTACATTTTGCTTACATGTGCATGTATACGTTTGTTAACTTCACACATACACGTTTTTTCCTTTTGCTTTGTATATGTGGTAGTAAATTTTTGACAACTAAAAAGAATTGTATTTTGTTTTTGTACAAGTAAGCAGACCTGATAGATGGGCCTTGATGACAACAAATGAAATCAGTAATAGTTTACCGACAATAAGCAGAACCGACTTGGAGTCTATGCCACCCCTGAATATATAAATTATTCGTCAGAAACAATTTTAATACTTTTAATGGTCTTGTTAAGGTTTGGTAGAAGGTTGTTTTCATTCGTCCCAAAAAAAAATCATCTGAATCATTGTGGTTAAGGTCTGTACTAAACATTTTTAAAAACAAATTATTCCCAAACTCTTTGGTTTCATTCTTTGTACTATACCATATTTTAAAAAAATTGTTAATTTAAGGAAATGTTCCCGAGTTAAGAACAATAAAAGGGCATTTTAAACGTACAGGCTTGTTTTCTTACATTAAAAAAATACTTAAAAGTGTGTAAAACCAACTATATTTTTGGGTTTCCTTTCAAGCTGCAAATATGATATATAAAAAGTTTTTTGTCTCTACTGTAAAATTTGCTGAAAGGGAGTTAGAGGGTTGGGTTAGTCTGCTTTCACACGACTCTTGTGTTTTTAGGTGAGAGAAGAAAGAAGAAAGGGGGTTAGTACGGAGATGCCTGTACTCAGTCAGTACGCTTAGTGTTTTTATTCGTTGGTTGTAAAAAAAATATTACTGGAAGCGCTTTTGTTTTTTTTACTATTCTGGTACTAACCAAGAACTGTGGTAAGCTATGTATATTTATCGTCGATTATATTAACTTTTTTTACATAATAAAAATCAACAATGCAAATACAGGAATTTTTAATAGTGAGACCTTAAATAAAGTTTATACCTATAAATTAAATGATTTCTTAAAATATATTTAATATTTCTTTTTTTGGGACGTCAAAAATTATATAGGAACTTACCTTTTAAAAAATTTATAATCTTGTAACAATTTCCCTTTAACTTTCACTTGAAAACCTTCAGACATTCCCACAATTTGATTTTTTTTTCTTTTGCACAATTTTTTTTAAAACAGGCCATATTTGTGCTAAATAGACATTTTCTTATTTAATAATTTTCTCTTTATAACACTTTATTTTGAACTGAATTATTTACTTTGAATTTAACTAAACTAAAATCAAAATTTGCTTCTGCTTAAAAGCTTTAATCCCTGCAAATAATATTGGACCACCTGATTAAATTTGAATAAATAGACTACCCCAAGGACTGGTCCGATGTAATGCAAGCATGGACCATGTCATTGTTAAAAAGTGTTTGTAGTGAGACGACATGTCTTCAGGGATTTTATTTGCACACACACACACACTCTGTCTAGCACAGAAACAGAAATCATTTTTCAATCTCTGCTTCAGCCCTTTGCTCACTACTTTAACGACGCGACTCTCTATACACAAGAAGCAGCGAACTAACAGAGACTGCGCTGCTTATTTAATCTGCATTTATTTAAACAACTTTCTATCACACATTTCATCATAATGAAACTAATTTTTACAGAAATTATTTTATTTACTGAAAGAATATTAATTAAATTACATTATTTTAAAAAATAAATATTTTTTAATCCCTATTTTCCATAAATAAATGCAATTTTTTTGAGAGCATACTTTAAAACGTTCACGCACTACAAAAATTTTTTAGAAACTGAAAGAAGAGGAAAAGGAAATCAAATAAAAAGGGAGTTAAAAATCTGTTTTTGCATTTAGCAAGGCGAATTCATAACAGGTAAGTGCAACTCTACAACTACAAAAAGCCCCATGTATTTTGTTTTTGCAATTTTATGGTTAGCTGTCAAAATTTTTTTATTGCAAATTAAAATTATCACTTTTTTATAAAAGAAATTATTAAATTCACTTCAATCATTAAATTGCAAAAATAAAATACATGGGGCTTTTTGTAGTTGTAGAGTTGCACTTACCTGTTATGAATTCGCCTTGAGTGCAACTCTACAACTACAAAAAGCCCAACGTATTTTGTTTTTGCAATTTAATTGATAGCTGTCAAAATTTTTTTATTGCAAATAAAAATTATCACTTTTTTATAAAAGAAATTATTAAATTCACTTTAATCATTCGCAGTTTTGAAATTTTGAAATGATATTTTTAGCACTTTTCAATCAACTTCTTCTCAAAACAAAATTATATTTTGACGTTTCTCATTTTTTTTAATTCGCCGTGGAGACAGCTGATGAACGGCTGACGAGACGAGTTTACCTTTTTAAATTCGCCTTGTTCCTCCCTCTTTCTAATTTAGAAAAAAAGTAGCACAGCTGTTCTTTCAACGCCACCTGAAAAATGAATTCGCCTTGGGTAAGTCCAACCGAAACGCACGATGTAAATTAAAACAAAAAAGTTTTCGGAGAATTATCTTAATATTTTTTATTATTATAGAAGAATCTACGACAATTATGTGTGAAACTAAATATCGGAAAAATGCCCGCCACAGTTTCGGTGGTATACCTCTATTCGATGGTCCATATTTTCAATGACTCTGAGACATAATTAAGGTTCAATCAATGTCGTTAATGTGCCGAATTATCTCATCTTTTAGATCTTGCATTTTTCTTGGCTTATTGACGTACACTTTTTCTTTTAAATATCCCCAAAGATAAACTTAAATTTTAATATTCTACATATTTCATTTATTAAAAATATTTTTTAATAAACAAAAAACTTAAATTTCCTAAAGATATAAATCAAAATATTTTGAAGTTTTGAGATTTGTTTAGGTATTCAGACAGATTTTAGCATACAAATGTACATACATACATATATTTTGGTTTTTTAAACTTAATTTAAACTATTTTTAATTAAATGTTTTTCATATTTAACTCCTCTTTTTTTATTACACTAACTTTCTATTAAAACACAAGTGTTCCAAATATTTTTCTTACCTTCCTAAAATGTTTAAAATTAATTCAAAATTTATTAAAAGTTTTGTATAAATTTACTAGTAACTATCCTTTTTAAAAACCTTTCAACATTCCAATTGTATCAATATTTCAAAAAAAATATATCACAAACAACAACCACAATAGAATTGGCTTTAAAACAAAAACAACAACTACAGCAACGTTTGAAATCATTGTCCCGTTCCTCAAGTCAAGATCAGCAAAATTATCAGTATAACTCCCATCAGCACCAACTAGAACAACAACATTTATTAAATAGTTCTCCACAAAAATATTCTGAACAACAACAACAGCAACAAACAATCACTGGCTCACCCGTCAGCCCTAATGTTTCCTATTCAAGTAATTGGCAATTACTAAGACAGCATACCACGACACATTCCTTAGATAATTCCGATATTTTAAATGCAGGTAAATTTTTTAACAAATTTTTTTTATTGGTTTCTTCTAAAATAATTATTAATTTAATTTTTTAAGAAATATTGCCCTCATCCGTGATGGCCAGACGTTGTTCAGTTCCCGCTGGTTTAAGTTATCAGAGGCAAAAAATGTCAACCGTCTCACCATTAAGTATTGTTAATGATCATGCTAGTGCCTCCTTAGGTCGACGCACTTCTATAACAACATCTTCTATTCCCCAATTCCCAATGGATCCTAATGATAGCATAGTACCGGAAACCAAACGTAGAGTACGCATGATCAATAGGCATTAGATAAGCGGAGACAAATAAAATCGTAGCCTTTTCAATGTTTTAAATTACAAAGAAGATAACATAGAAATCGGAAAATTCGATCCTGCAGTAGAAGAATCCAAGTCAAACGACATAAAAATTAAAGGTACATATATTCCGAATATTCAATCTATTACAGGTATTTTGATACCGGTTGTTACAAAACTTATGAATTAACTTTGTAATTTGAATGAAATTTAGGCTGGTTCCTAAACGCATATATTATTATATATATATATATATATATATGTATTACTACAATGCAACATGTTCTTAAATGCAAACATAAAAATTTTGACAAGGCATTTTGTTTTAGAATGCAACTTTGAAGTTGTCACTGCGCAGAGAAAAGCAAATAAAGCAGTTAAAAAATGTAGATGCAAAACATATACACATACAATACAATGTGGGTAAAAATGTAAGTGCACTAAGCATCAACACGGTGTCAATACTGTATTTGCAATACTGTCAATACTGTGAACATGCGTTTAGGAAAACAGCCTTACTGCCTGGCCCACAATGTCGACAAGAACATTTTTTCGTGTATTTATATTGAAAACAATAATATAAAACTTGTATTTTTTTGTTTTCAATATAAATATACGAAAGAAATGTTCTTGTCGACATTGTGGGCCAAGAAGTTAACATTAATTATATATAAAAAAATAATATTACAATGCAATGAAATCAACCTAGAGCTTTAAAGGATTAATAATTCGAATTTCATTTAAAGTTTTTTAATGAGATGCTACATTGAATTAATAAACTGCACATGTATTCATTGTATGAATCAAATTAAATATTTTAATTGATATCATGATTTAACTTAGAAAATAAAATCTTTTTTACAGTTACAACATATTTCAAAAACTATAACTAATGCCCATATTGTCGTTCTCAACTCAACGCAGTTTGGTTGCCTACAAGTCGACCCAACTTTCACATTATCAAATTAAAAAAGCTCAAATTGAGTTCAGTCTAAAACTTGACTAAAATTTAACTTACACTTAAATAGAACCGAACTAAAATGTAACAAGCTGTGAACCAGAACTTAACTAAAAATGACCTTTAACTTAAACTGATTTAGAGAGTTCTGCACAGAACTAGATTTTAATAAGGACAGTTATACATGAAATACAACTAACTAAAACTGAACTAGAACTTAATTAATTTTAATTAAATTAAGAACCGAACTAAAAGGAAACAAGATATGAACCAGAATTAAACTAATAATGAACTTGAACTTGAACTCCAACTGATCTAGATTCGAATTAGAACTTAAATAGAACTTAACTATGTATAACTGAAATACAACTAACTAAAACTGAATAAGAACTGAACTGGAGTTCTTAACAAAATTTGGACGAGAATTGGACTTGAACTGAACTAGAACTAAGCTGAAATCGGACTAGAACTGAAATAAAACCAGAACTGACACTTAAAGTAAACTATAACTGAACTTAACATGAACAAGAAATTAACTAGAAGTAAACTTAAACTCAATTAGAACTAAACTAGAATTGAACTTAAGCTGAACCATAAATAATTATAATTGAACCAGAATTAAAGGAAATGACTAAACAACAGGTAACAATATTTCCTACCTACTATTGACCCATAACTAATAATAACATTTAAAATTCTCTTTAACCCAGCTTCTCAACAACAAAAAAAACTACCTCCTTACTAAAGCCAAAAAAAAAACGAACACTTTCCAAAACTCACAGGAAATTAAATCTTTTTGTAGAGTAATAAAACAATTTTCACTATTTAATTATAAACAATTTTACAAAAAAGTATGTAGTAGTTTTTATTAATAAGATTTTTTCTTAAATAAATGTTTAGATATGTATGTATATGTGTCATTTAAATTAATATATTTTTTTTCTATTTGTTAAGTGTATGATAGCATTAGAAATAGATATGTAAGTACAAACGTAAATGAATGTTGTGTTTTATTTGTATAATTTAAAAAAAATAAACTAATTAAATTATTTATTTCAAAGATTAAAAATATCAATATATGTACAATATATATATCATATATTTATTCTTATGCAGGTATACATATATTGAAACGTTATTTACAAACTAAATTAAAATTTAAATTTTTTTAGTTTTTTTAATAGAATTATCACTAAATATTAAACAAACAAAAAAATACAAAATTGTTATTAAGCATATGGTCGCAGTAAAATAGCTCTTCTTTAGCAGAGAAGCATAAATAATTGTGTTTTTAATATAGAAAGTAAAAAAAAAAGTTTGAAAATCAATAAATGAAATTTATTTGCTACACATAAATTTAGCAAACAAAAATTTTTTATTAAATTTAACTTAGTTACCTTATGTATTACATATAATTAAAGGTATAAACTAATTTTAAAAACTAACCAAAGAATTTTTAAGGCAAGATTACTTTTTGTGTATGTATTTTTTATATATTTAAATATGTGTAGTTGTATTTACTGTTCAGGCTAATTTATGTTTACAATAAAGAAATAATAAATAAGTATACATATTTGCAACAAACCCTACAAAGGTTCGATTTAACGGATGTAGTATTTTACATTAAAGCAGTTTTGGATATATTATTTACAAATGTAAGTAAAATTAAATTCTTGAAAGAGCTTTTAAAACAATTGTATACGAGCATTTCTAAAAGTAGCTAACAATTCCACTATAAAGTAACAACTCAACTGTAGCTGAACTAAAACTGTACTTCCACCATTTTTAACAGTTGGTCATGCATGTACTGGAAATCGAAATTGATTAGGATTTTAAGTTAAATTTTTATAAAAATTGCTGTAGTTTAAAAAAAAACCCCGGTAAAGGTAAGTAGAATTTAAAGTATGAAGTATATAAAAATTTAAGGAATTTTTAGTAACTTTTAGAATAGAATCGTTTTTTTTTTAAATTTCACTCGAATTCGATTTTCAGAAGATTAACTGAGGAATTCAGAATGAAAAATAAAAACAATTTAATATTAGAATTTTCACATTAATTCCAGAAATACCGCATAAAAATGAGATTTTCCAATTTAATTTCAGAAAACAACATTTAAATTAATGAAATGTAGCGTTTTATTTTAGAAAAAAATATTTGAAAATTATTTTTTTTTTAAATAATTTTTAGAAAAGAAGTTTTAAAATTGCATATGATATTTTTATTAATTTAAGAAAAGAACATTTGAAAATGAGATTCTTGTTTTCAAATACAGAGAAGGACAAAAACAAAATAAATTTTTCACTTATACCAAATAATTTTGATTTCAACAGACGGACGTGGCTAAATCGACTTTAGCGGCATTGCTAAACATCAAACTGGCTTATCAAATTCACAATTTTGTAATTGTATTACAAAGTAATAAAAAACTAACACGTATGGTTTGATGTGAATTTGACAAAAATCCAGAGACCGTATTTTTAATACTTTTAAAACAATCTTTTTAGTTTTTTTCACATAAAAGTAAAAAAACTTGTGTTGAAAAAAATTTTTTTATCCATCAACATTTTTTGATTTGGAAAACAAATATTTCTTTTCTTTTCGAAAAAAAATTAAATAAAAATCGTTAATGATATTTATCACAAAAGTTGAAAATTATTTTCATCGGATGAAAAAATTTTAAAATAATAAAAATGTGTAGTAAGAAAAAATTACATCAGGGTAACAGTAATATAAAAGAATGTTAAGGTAGGATTTTATCGGCCGTATAAAAATTGTTCCGTTTTTCCAACTTTACTTTAATCTAAAATAAGAAAACGGTAAACGCAACCGCAACGCACAACTTTTGATTTTATTCACAATTTACTGATAAAACTACAAAAAAAACGTTAATGACACCCACATATTTAAAATATTATTTTTGTATGAAAATCCATATTCAGTAAATTGTGAATAAAATCAAAAGTTGTGCACCGATTACAATGAAACAAACCTCATTTTATTCGAAATTATGTTAAGCTAAATGTGTTAGACCAAAACTGTGATTTTTGTCGCGTTTTTATTTTTAATGAATTTTTAAAGAACAAAAAAATTGTTTTTTTTTCAAAATTTTACTATTTTTTCTTCAAAAACTCAACGAGATCTCTGAAACTACAGGGCATATTTAAAAAAAAATGTAAGCACGGCTTAAAGATAATATTGTTGCCGAGTTTCGGATTTTTTTAACTGAATATGGTCAATCGTTTTTAAGTTATTCCAATGTTTGAAGTGAAAGTGCCTTAATTTTAGACATAACGGTATATCTCGAAAACTAGAGCTGATTCAGAAAAATGGAGATTAGATTTGAAATCAGCGGCCTCAAATTAGTAAGAATTCCAGACCGCACAAAAAAGTTCAAATTTGTTCCCTTGTGTTATCTACCATTCTATTTGTACCAAATTTGTACTATTTTTCACATACCGCTCTTCAAATATACAGAATTCTTATTTGTGTCACGCCCACTTACTAATCCCGCCCTGATGTTGCGTATTAATAACCAAGGTACTTGTACCAAATTTGGAAACTATAGCCGTAACCGTTCTCTACATTTAAATAAATCTGTCTTTTTATGGGAAGAACCACACCCCCTTATCCACTCCTATCCACATTTTGACAGATGTGTAAATTGATAACTCAGCCTTTTGTACCAAATTTGAAAAAATTAGCTATTGCCGCTCTCTAGATATACAGAATTCTACTTTGCGACACGCCAACCACTCCAATCTTGCCCTTTATTTAACTGCTGTTGTGCATTGATAACCAAGCAATTTGAACCAAATTTGGAAACTTTACCCCTTGCCGTTCTCTAGATATACATAATTCTATTTCGTGTCACATCCATTTCTCCAATTCAACCCACTTTTTACTGTAGCTGTTGTTGTAGGGTCTAAGATGACATTTAAAATGTTTTCACACGCAATGACAAAGTTTGTATACCTTCATTCACCACAAGTGGTATTTTTTTTAGAAAAAAGCGGAAACGACACCTTTGATTATTTACGCCATTTAACATAAGGATTTAGAATTAAAGCCAAATGTTCTCATATCTTTCAACTTTTGTATGAAAAAAAAACTAAGAGAAAAAACTTTGCTTATCTCTGTAATTAATGCAAAATTCAGGTTAATGCATTTTGACATTTACAACAATCCTTCATATTTTCATTACACAGTACAACATTTTTCAGGTGATTGATTCGGGACTCAATTCTGATAATTGCTTATGAAAGTAGACCCAAAAAGAAGAACGTGTGCATCATTAGTTTGGTCATAGTACCTCAATAAATAATTTAAAAATTAATTTGAAGTTAGTAAGTATCGTATAGGGGATTTTGTCGCGTTTTAGGCTCTTTTGTTTGTCATAACTCGAGAACCACTAGTAATAGGCATTACCTATGAACAAAATGACACATAAATCATGAAAATCGATTAACCCGTTTCGCTTTTATTCACAATTAATTAAAGGAATGAATTTCAAAAATTTGCTGGAGACATCCACAAAATTCTTTGGAAAAAACATTGATGAGTTTTTTATGATTCTCAGAATTAAAAAAAAAGTAATAAACAAAAGATTATTTGATTTTTATGATTGCGGTAGCTATTACTTTGCTAATAAATGCGTTAATAAATGTGAGTGGACAATTAAAAGGAAAGTGCCCTTTTTTATTTATTTGGGGTTTTCCGTTAGTTACCTGCATTATTTTTTTAACCGAAATTGCACCCACATTTATGAGTGCTCATGTTTTGGAACGTTTCGAAAACATATTTTATAAGTACCTGCTAGTAAAATATTGAAATATTTGTAGTATTTATAGGTGCTCTTTGATCGATTTTTGTCATTTAATAAGAGTCGACGAACGCGAGAAGTACAAGTGAAATTTTCTCCGTTTTTTAAAAGTGAATAACAACAAAACATATAATACGTTTGTGGTCATATCGTCCCAAAAAGAGGCCAACTGAATCGAAAAAAATTGATTACTGAGGAATTCAAAACAGCGCATTGTCATTATTTTGATGAAGCAGATTTAAGTGGTGCAAATTTTACGCCGAATACAGTGTGCAAAAATTGTTATAATACCCTTATAATGTGGATACATGGAAAAGGTGGACAAATAGAAAGTTAGAAAGAAGGCAAAAACAAAGTTTTGAGTGCCATACTTAAACGCAATTGATATACACACATAAACGAAATGCTTGGAGAACTAAAATGGATGAATAATTATCAACGGCTGAAATTCAACACTTTAATTTTGACAAAAAAAAATAAACAAGGTGATGAGTTCAAATTAAATATGTTGCAGAAGAACAACTTTATGGACTTAAGAATAGTGAAGATTTCCGAATCCAGAGACACGACAACAACTGAACTTTGTGAAATTTGGAGTTAATCACAAAAAAATTATAATATTCATTTATTATTTGAATAATTAATTATTATATGCTCTTTTTGGAATACACGCTTACCCTATAGAATGTGAATTCAACACTACCCGGCTGGAAAATCTTATTTGACTGATAGTTGGATCGGTTTGTTTCCTGAAAATTTATTGGTAATAGTATTTTCATGTTGAAAAAACGCTTGCCGCTCTGATAAATAGAAAGTCTCTTTTTAAAATCTTTACTGAATTTAAAATAAAAAATCTCATTTTAAACAGTTCTACTACTCTTGCATTATATTAAAATGTCTTTATTTTAATTGTTGTTTCCCTAATTATGTATGTATGTATATGTAAATAGAATATTCCCATTTACACATAGAAAAAGATTAGAACTTCAGTTTTACACTAAAACTGAACTAGAAATCAATTAGAACGTTAATAGAATTTAACGAAAAATATTAATTTAATACAGTGCACTCGGGAAAACGTCAACACTCGTTTACGTCAACATCCCAAAACGTCAACCCTTTTTTTTTTACATTGCCTACTCTAAAACGTCAACCCAACTATAAAGCTCTAAAACGTCAACTCTGAATAAAATAAAATTTCGAATTTAGCAGCAGTTAAAATACACACATTTGTACAGACACACATTTATTTTATGAAATCAATTCAGAAATTGGGGATCCACCTTGTAAGTAGAGTAAAAAAAATTACAACTGTATGTCTGTATTGTCTTTTTATTTATGTTCAGTTGCTTTTTTGTGCAGACAATAAAACCAAGCGAAGCCGTCGAAATATTTAACAGGGCTTTGGATTGGGCTCAATGCGAGAATGTTGAGCAAAATGACTTAAATGTATTAAGACGTTTAAGAGAGAAGGCTCTTTTCCAAGTGTTGGATAGAAAAAAACAGCAGAAAAAAATAACAGATTTTTTTAAATGCATATGTGTGCATGTAAAATTAAAAATATGATCTCATTTAAAATGTATTCTTTTAGTTCCAGTTGTCTTCTATGGTTTTAGTCAGGTTGAATGCCTTTTATATTTCCTTTTTGAATTTGTTTATGTTTGGATTTAGTTTATAATTAATAAAAACGTTTAAAAGCACATTATCGATATGTTTTTTATATAAAAATTTTACATTCGTAAACGTCAACAATTTGTTAAACGTCAACACCCGCGGTTTTAATTAGTTGACGTTTTCCAGAGTGCACTGTATACATATTTTAAATCCTTTGCAAAGACAAAGAAATTATACTATGCTATAAACCAAGGCCCATTGAACAGGTCTGCGCAAGAAGCCTGATGATCATTGTATTTTTTTTCTTTTGAGCTTTCAAAAGTTGTTTACATTTTTCTTACGTGTGCATGTATATGTTTGTTTACGCGTAATGGAATGTCACACATACACGTTTTTTCCTTTTGTTTGTATATGTGGTAGTAACTTATTGACAGCTTAAAAGAATCGTTTTTTGTTTTTGTACAAGTAAGCAGACCTGATAGATGGGCCTTGCTAAAAACTATGTAAGTATATACTTTGATATACATATGTAATCTTTTTGATAGTTGAAAAAACTTGGCCTTAAATGACAAGATAATACAACTTTTTTAATTAAAATAAATTGAAATTTTTTCTATCAAATGAGCTTAATTATTTTTTCTTAAACAAATTCTACACTATTAAAAAAACAGCTTTTTAATGGTTGAATGTTTTGTAAACAAATTAAGGCCTTTTTGTGTTTTGTATCGTTTTGTGTTTTTTAACTAACCTTTTTAAGTTAACTTTAAAAACTAAAACTACAATTACTAACTAATCAACTTAATACTAAACTGGCTAACTAAGTTCGTTACCTTCATATAGGCTTTCGCAACTCTCCAATAAGCGTAACACCGGTGATATATCATAAGGATATAGTTGCCGCGACACCAAACGGGATATTTGTAAACGCAAACGTATCAGCACACTCATAGCCTCATCCAATGTCGATGAGCCCATGCCAAAATCATGACAACTTTGTACAAACATCGACCAATTCATGCGTATGTATTTTAGAAAACGCAAAAGATATAAAAGAAAACAAGTCTCATTGCTGACCAATAAGTCTAACAATAGATCTGAACTATTCGATATCATCTTCAGGAACTCTAGAAACGTGTAGACCGGATTGAGCATTGAGACTAATTCGGGAAAGGCATTATTGCGGAATGAAATGCCCGCTGTGACGTCCAGCGTACACACCATGGCCTCAATTAGATGATCGTCTTGGTCATCGAATAGATGAATAAGAATTTTACTAAAATGACATTCAGGATGAAATTCCAGAGTGTGTTTTATGAAAGATTCCAGTTTACGCAAGACATCGCGTATTGATCTTTCAATAAGCACCATATCCTGAAAGGCATCATAGTCTGTTGAGTCTATTGAAGAATCTGAGGAATCGCTGCGTATTTCTTTGACAGTGACTGCAATAGATTTTAGCACCAAGAGTACAATTTTTTGTAAGATAGTCTTATCCATTTCAATGACATCGTTTGAGTTGAGAGCGATTTCCGAGCCATCGGTTAGTTGTCCAAATGTTTGCTGCAGTGAGTTGAGGTCATAAGTGATTGGTTTTCCTTTAAAGCCAATAAGGCCTACAATATTTTCAGGCTGCCGACGAGGTAGAGATTCTAAAATACGAAAATCCTTAACATGTCTTACTATTTGATGAGCCAACATGCAGGTCTCATCGGGCAACATGTCCTGCAAGGCCAGAGTGGAGCCGTAGCACAGGGCTTCATTAAAGAGACACAGCATTTGTTTGTATACGGTGCAGGATAGATTTTGGTTAAGCAACAGTTCAAATTTATCCAATTGAGCATAAAAAGGCAAAGTTTCCACTATAGAAAGATTAGCCTTGACCGATATAATATTCTCCCATAGTTCTAGGAAATTTAATATGCAATTTTCGGCATTTTCCACATCCAAATGATTGGCTATTAGAGACGACATATTCTTAACCAAAGCGGGCCATTTATTTTCGAGTATTTTTATGGTTATACACTTCAGATGAGTGGTATCAAAACTTTCCGAGTCGGTAAGGCTTATTAAGTGGCAACCTTGCTGCCGCACAAGTACTGGATGAGCATGGTGCGCGTGGTGAGACTCTAAAGGATTTTGATGATAGGCTGGATTTGGCACGTTGTTGTAGTGATGATTGTTTGGAGGGTTTTGATTGTAATGCCCAGATGAAGAACCTGATGAGCTGGGCCCATCTAAACTTTCCGTGGAGCGATAGTGTACGGCAAAATAGTTGGTCGCTAAAGAAGGTTGTTGAGCTTGAAAATGCAGGTAGCCTAAGCTAGTTTCATCAACAGCTGTGCTACTATTTGTGGTATTATGAAATGAGGATGAGGAAGTAGAGGGCATATTGTCTGATAATGTTTGAGTATCGACAATTTCCTCCTCCAACGGATGCAAATCTATGTCCTTCCATTCTACAATTCTTTTAATGATCTCTAAGCTAAAATGAATTTTTTGCACCGCTTTATGATCCAAGCGTTCAAAGTTAAAAAGATTATCTACAAGTTTCTTAAGCCAATCATCATCCATTTCTTGTTTAGCTATTACCAAAAACGAAGCCAACACCCGCCCAGCCAAAAATTGTACATAAGCATTACTATAGCCAGCTAGAACTATTATTTCATCGATCAAATTGTGATCATTTCGTATAAGGGCATCACAAACATCCATTATGCGTGCACAAATGAACCCCTTGGAATTCTGCTTTAAGTAGATGTCAAATAACAGCTGAAGATTCGAGAGAAATTGTAGTAATTTATTTGTGGGCCATTCACTTAGATTAGCTACACGTTTTTGCCCATTAGCATCTAGGGAATAATGAGATTGAAAGGGTTTCCTAAGCATGCGCTCCGACACACCACACAAACATTGTTTGTTTAAGGAATCCTCAAACTCCCGCATATCCTGAGACGCAGCTAATTCATCCAAATGTTGATGTTGTAGAGAACTCGAAGAGTTAATGTGTATGGATTGGTGAGTTTTTATAGGCGAGGAGTTGGCGGTTGTGCCATTAAGCGGTAATAAGTCAGGTAAATTACTGCGATCCACTTCATCAGATGAGTGTGCAGGGGAAGAGTTGGTAGATTTGGCTATACTGTCAGACATATCATCTTCATTGCGATTATGCAGATGATGGTACTGTTGAAGATGATTATGATGATGTCCATTTGATATAGGCAAGATATGGTTTAAGTTATGTACATTCAGTAATTGGGTTAAAGACGCCGCCCTTGATGACGAAGGCGTGGAACTGGTTGAATTATCAGATGAGGATGGAGATGCTATAGAATGAGCAGAAGATGATAGAGATGAACTTAAATTCTTCGATTCTCCCGTATTAATAATATCGGGAGGCTGAGACACCGCCGCAGACTTTGTTTTAGTATTGCCATTCGATGGTTTGATTTTTTCAATTTTTTGCCGTTTTGTTTGGGGCTGTTCTGTGTTAACATTATTGTTTATCAAACTGTTAGTTGTAGTGTTATTATTAATGTTGGTACTATTGTGTGCACTCGAATTTATAGTATTGGATGGAATGCCGTTTGCCATGCCATACACTAAATTATGTTGTGTTTGATTATTATGTTCAGGTGAAGATGACATAGTGGTATAAAGCGTTCCTGACGCCTTTTTTTAATTAATAAACTTGTTTGTTTTTTATACCACTTGAGGTCGGAGATTTTTTTTAATATTTGTTTCTAAAACAAAAGAAAAATAAAAGGAATTCTTAAAAAAATCAATATTTCTGAACAAAGTTTTACGGTTGACTAAATACAGTGAATTAATAAAGTCGTCGGACAAACATGGCAGTTTCAAAATGAAAATTGTTCATTATGTTTTTCTTTACATTGTGTTTAAAATTCATCTTTATATCTCTTATACATTCCCCGTTTGTAGTTATTTTTTCCAAGTAGTTAGAGCAAATCAAAATCTTCAAACGCGTTCATCTCGAAATTGATTTTTTTTTTATTTATGACACTATTGAAGTAAATAAGCAATATATATGTATATGTTATATGTAGGTATATCCCAACTTTAAGAGACTTTAAAATTCAGAACTATGTATCAACTGTTAACAAAAATAAATACCTATCAATTACGAACAAACAACGTTAATACTGAAGCTACAGTCTTTCGCGAAATTTTCTATATTTTATTTAAAGTTTTATTAGGCAATGCTTTACAAATTCTTGTTTCAGCTGTATGCTGTTAGTTGGTAAAAGAAGCAACTCTATGATGCCATTGGACAAAGGTGCTACCGTGCTACGCATTCACAAGGTTACGTGTGCATTTTGCTTAGGCGGAGTTAGTTTAAGGTAGCACTGTGTTATATTTACACATTTTTCATTAAAATTTTCTTTTATTTTATAAAAATCACTCGATTCTGTTAAATTTTTCGTTTTCTTCTTTTTTATTATTATTTACCTTTTTTAAAGTGACACTAACACTATTTTTGTTTTTGGATGTTTTTCCCTATAAATTCTGGCCAGCATTTGTTTTTATCACGTTTCATTCATTACCAACATTTCAGTGTTACAAATAACTTTGTTTGTTTTATGAACAACATTTTACTGCTTAAGGTTAAAAACAATTTCTTTAGTTTTTTCGTATTTAATTTGTAAAATAAAGGAGCTGAAGATTTTTTACTTAATTTTCGACTTCTTAATTACACACATTACGCGTCGCCATTTTGCTTTATTTTTGTCCCACTTGACATTTACAGAGTTGTATTGGATATAGAAGAAACTGGGCTTTACTTTTGTGAATTTTACGATTTATGTTAAACTACATTTACACGAGGAATAAAATTCCTCTTAATAAAGTTAAAACTATCGTACAAGTCTTACGTATTCCATTATACCTAGTGAGAGAGAATTCTAATGAGCTTTGTTTGACTGTTAAAAAATCTAATTAAACATTACGGTTTCTTTACACTCTCAAGAAGAAAAATTAAAAAAAAAAAAACGATGAAGTCGTATGAGATGTCTAATTTTTTTCGTAAGTGCCGGTTCACACACGTCAAGTCTTGATCTTTTAGGAGAGAAGGGAAAAGAGAATGCCATTTCTTTTCCCCTCTCTCCTAAAAACTCAAGACTTGACGAGTCAAACTTGACGTGTGTGAACCGGCACTAATACTTGTTATACTTGCGTTTTATAAGAAGTTGCATATATCCCTGTCGGAAAAAATAATTTATTTAAGGTTAGTTTACACTGTTAAAAACTCAAGTAAGATGTAAAAGTCTGATAGTGTGAATGCATGTGTGTTGAAAATGACAACTATCATGAAAAAAGTTTGACATCCCATACAACTTTATTGTTCATTGAAAAATTTCTAACAATAACACTTTAATTGAATAAGGGTTACATTTTATTTCATGTGGGAGTGTTTATACACTTTGTGAGATGGTGTGAACACAAACTGTTACGTTAAATGAGATTTTTTGACAGTCGCAACAAAACTCATTAGATTTCTATCTCACAAAGAATTATGTAATAATTGTGAGATAGTGTTAACTAGCCTTTAAAGTAATAAATTAACAAATTTGCGAATCGTAGAAGAAAAACTTATTGAAGAGCTTCAAAAACATACAATATTTATATAAAAAAATTAATTCATTAAATAAAAAAATCTTTATATACTTTTGAATCCGTTTTCAATGCACAAATAAAAAACAGCTGACAGGAACGGCTTCTGTAACGCGCGTTGTGTAACTTGCAATTTTTCAAGCTTTTATTTTAATTAGAATTTGAATAATCCATAAACCTGATTTCATAAATAACTATTTAAGCAAAATCTTTAAATTTATTCGCCAAAATTAATTTTTACTGTTAATTTTTTTAAGATAAAATAAAATTAAAAAAAATACATATCGCACTAGTTCAGAAAGAGGATAGCAACTCATAAATTTTTAGATTTCACTTTCGGAGAACGTCGACACGTAATATTCATATCTACCCGCTGTAAAAATATCGTGCTTTTTTGACTAGTTTTGGTAATGAATTTTTTTAATATTTAACTAAAAATTAATAGGTATAATACTTAATTTAAAATTGTATTGCTTCTTATGAATATTTTAAATTATCAGTTAAAATTGCTTATTAAAAAATTACTTTAAATTAAAGAATAAATATCAGTAATCAGTTGAAACTAATAAATAAATAAATTAATTAATAGTTTGAAATATTAAATTAAAATTAAAAGAATTTATAAAAAAATTTGAATAAAAGAAAATTATATTAACGTTTATATTTTAAATTTCTTTTGTTTTTATAGCCATATTTTTTTCAACCGACTAAAAGTGATTTTATTTTTTTTAATATATTGGCATCACTTATTAGTTTTGTTTTTCATTTGACATTGAAGTGGTATGTTTAAAGTTGCTGGAATATTTCATATTTTAAATACAAAATTACAATTTCAATTAATTTATCTATCATATTGCAAGCATACGCTGTTAAAGTAATATCTGTTTTTAATCATATTATTTTGTTTTACCAATTTTTGTGTACTTTTAAAATTGAAATAAAATAGCATAAAAACAATGGCTGGCCCACTACCTTTATTAACCACGGAAGCAATTTACAAAAAGTTACAAGAATACTATCAAGCAAATGGTGAAAAAATTAATATTAAGGATTTGTTTTCCCAAGATGCTGAACGTTTCAATAAATTCAGGTATGTATTTATAAAAATTAATCCAACCAACCGGCCCTGTCCCCACCCCCTAATTGGATTATTAGAAATAGTAGTGTACCGGTTTTTTATTTTTTATAGTATTAACTGTAACATACATAAGTATTATTTTTTATCAGTGGTAAATAGTACAAACTTTGCTTTTATTAATTTATATTTATTTAGTGTTAAGTTGTATAAAAACGTATTTAAATTAATATTTTAATTGCTTTAGGGGTTACTGCCAAGGTCATAAAAAATATTGAACTTGCCCCACTATCATATACCTAGTCAGTATTGATTGTACTGTGGTATTGATACCAACAAAAAAAGTATACTAACTTTTACTGTGTGTATACCTTTGAATAAATTATATAGACAAAAAGTTTACTTTGTGTCCTTTGCTCATGATCAACAAAAGTTAAAATTGAATATACATGCATACATGCTACATACATACATATGTACATACATAATAGTACAGGCGCTTTTTTGTTGGTTACATTTACTTTCTCTAAAACATGAAACAACAATGTCATATAAATGAATACATAAATTTGTATTTAGACATACATTTATGAGCTAGATTTATTTTTAATACATTTTTTTAAGTTATATGCTAATTTTATACAAAAATCCTAAACATATACAATAATAAATAAAATAAATAAATAAATAATATAATTCATAATAACGTTTCATAATGCATTTGGTAATGCCATCATTATATATTAGATAAAACACTTGTATGTAACAGACATATATTAAATAAAACACTTGTATGTAACAGATTATTTGTTTTTTTTGTGTCATTTGTTGTTTTTTGTAACGGATTTTATTTGCTTACTAACTGATATGGCAACTTTGTTTAAGAAAATACATACATAAAAGGGGTTTTTAACGATATTTTTTTTGCTAATCTCAGTAATTTAAAAGATTGCGAAAATTAAATAGCAGTGGCACTAAAATAATTTTTTGAAACAGTGTACCACGTTCTTACATAGTTTAAGAACAGTTTATATACATATTAAAATAATTTGGCAAGTCTGTTTATTAGTTTTACCATAAGTATGGCAACTCTAAAAGTAACGGTATATTGTATTTGTAATTTGTTTTTTTTAACCAACATTGAAATAGCAGTGCTAATTAATTTTTTTAACTTTGTTCAAATAAGTAAATAGTTTTACGAACAAAATAAAAGTGAGTAAAATATAATTTATTTAGTGTATATTAAATGTTAAATTTAATTTCTTTTCACGAACATTTATTTTATTGTTGAGAAAGGGGGGAAAATCTTATTTAAATTTTCAAAGGCTTCTATAATGCTCTGGCAATATGATATCTAATGTAATGAAATTTGAAGAAAAAGAAGAAAGAAGAGGTGGCACAAAAAAACTTCCTTAGGACGATCGAGATATAATTTTTAATTTTAATGTAAAAACTTCTTTAATGTAAAAACTACGTATAAAAGTTTTTAAGTAGTAAATACCTTTTTTGCATGTTTATTAAAGAAATTTTCATATTTAATTCGTTTTATAAACCTAAAATGTTTTTAATGAATAAGGCCTTGAAAGTTGTTTAAAGTAAAAACTATTAAATATTTACATACAAGAAAAAAGTTTTTCAGTATGTATATGCTACATATGGGCATTGCCGTCAAAAGGTCCACCGTGACTGCAAAGTTGTGCAAACGTAATATCTTATTTGTGATAATGTTTTATTGTATGTTTTCTTTAATATTTTCTTCCTTAAAAGAGGTAATATTCGTAAAAATTTCTTACATGGTCTGTAATCTAAGGAAGAGTTCGAAGAGAAATATGTTATTCGGATTAACGGTAAATTTTTATTTTGTTTTAATCATTGTTTAGTTAAATTATTATGGAAAAAATTTCACGTTCGAAATGTCACGTATCGACCCAGAATTTGGCTTAAAAAAAAATTCAGAAGATTTTGGAATCAAACCAAAGACATTTTAATGTTACATTGCTACGTAAAATTCTGAAAGTAGTTTTACTAAAAAATTGTGCCAGGTTTGGCTGAATTACGCCTTTTTATACATGGCCACAAAAACTACTTATATTTTTTTCACGTTCGAATCGCTACTTCTTTTGCCATTATCTTTAACCTAGAATCGCGCCCTCCATAAACTTAAGCCTAAATAACAATGCCCTCTTAGTGCTATAATTTATGGGTTAAAAGAACGTAAAAATATTTGTTGCTTAAAATGTTATTGCATTTTTGATTTTTTTTTTTGTATTTTCGCCACTTCTTCTGGTATGTTTTTAAGAAAAATAAAAAATTTTCTGAACGATAATTAACGAACTTAGAGTTAATAGTATTTTGCTGAAAGTGAAAATTTTCTTTTCTAAATTTATTTCTGCTGTGTATTGAGTTGTGACATTTCATAAACAAAAATTCCGTGCGAGTTTTTTCACTTTTCCCTTTTCTACTATCATGAATTTGTTTTTTCCCTTTTTTATCAACTACGGGAAAGGGAAAAAATTATGTGGGGAAAAAGTAGGCATTGTAAATTCAAAAAAAAGGGGAAAAACATTGTAAATTTCTCAAATTTTTTTCACCTACAATTTAGAAGGGACTTTGCACAAAAATGTAAGTATTGTTTTAATTAATTAAATTTACATTAATAAAAAGTAACAATAATTTTCAAAGGTCGAAAAGTACAAACAAACAACAGCTAGGACATTTAATAAAATTAATGGAAGCCAACTCAGATATTGCGCGTGGATATTTTAAAGGCAGCAAAGAGGCGCTTACAAGGTTTTGGCGGAAGGCAGAGGTAGAGCTTAACTCTATAGGACCTCCTTCAAAATGTATTGCTGAATGGAAGAAGGTTCGTTATCATTTCCAAGACAGATATTTTATTTACGTTTTTGTGTACTTTAAGGTGTGGGCAGACCAAAAAAAATACGTACGTCATAAGGCCGCTCAAAATTTAAAAGAAAAAAGATGTACTGGAGGAGGTCCGAATAAAGAAGTGAAATTTTCTGCTACCGAAGAAGCAATATACAACCTTACTGCGATGAAATCTTCAGTTGAAGGCGTATCCGCAAAACTCTTTGGTTTGAACTCTCCGAATAGCAAAACTAATGATGAAACACCAACGCCGGAAGAAACAATTTTCGTAGATAATCATGTATCACAACCGATAGAAGTGGAAGAACTTGTAGAAGAACTTGTGGAATATATACCATCATCAACCTGCCCTAAAATACCAATTCTCCCAAAATCAGACGTTGGAAAAGAAGCCTCAAAAATTTCTTACGACGCACTTCAAGACGAACTTAAGGTGCAAAAAGAATTATTGGAAACAATAAAAAAATGGAAGCAAATCAGAAAGAGCAGGAACAAAGCCGAAAAAGAATTTATCGAGCACTCGACAAAATTAACGATAACCAGCAAAAACATTTCAAAACTATGGAAACTCTTAAACGACACGAAATAGAGGAATTGCGGCGCCACAATGCCTTTATAGAAAATCTTAGAGCTAAAGAGGTGGAATATAAGTTAGAAAAGAATAGGATAGAGATGGAGCTGCTACAGTGCAATAAGTAGTGTGTTTTTAATTTCTTTTTACCTTCTGGAAGTTTATTTTATCAATATGTGATGTACATAAGCATTGTTTTTCATGAATTTTTTATTTTAAAATAATGAATTGTTTTCTTTAGTTTTATTGTTTTGTTTAGTTTTTGCTTCTTGCGAAAAAAAAGAATTGTTTTAGTTTTCTAAATAAAAAAACATATTAACCAAGCCTGTTCTGTATAACATGCGGAATTATTAAAGCATTAAAAGAACTATTAAAGCATTGATATTACTAATTAATATTTATGCCAACAATACTATGATAATTCAGAACATTTTCATTCCACATAGAATACAGAACAGTTCTGAATATGTTTATTTTGCTTTTGCTCCTTTTTTCTTGCGGCAATGCAGCGAAGCAAGAGTAACATTAATTTTCTTGTTGTCGTTTAATTTTGCCTTCGCTTTAACTGCAGTGGCATGTAGAGCAAAGCAATATTTAATAAGCTTTAAAATAGTTTATACGGATCAAAATGAATGCTTGATATCTCAGAAACCATTAAACATTTCGAGAAACAGGTTTTTCGATTTAGAAAGGGGGTATTCAAAATATATGTATATACCCAATCTAACTCACTTTTTTTTAAGTGATCAGTATATCAAACCAATAATGTGCTGAAGAAATATTACCGACAGCGAGATTTTTACGAAAACCCGTTTTTCTTGACCTTTGAACTTTTTAGTGGGAGGTTGCTTATAAACACAAAAAAATATTTTTTCATGGCTGTTTGAATCGTAGAGGGTACATTGAGTACCTTCTTTATTAGATAAGTAACAACGAACATGTAAATCGCTTAAATTTGCGGTTTTTACGATTTTCTAAATAAACCATGTAAAAATTTAAAGTAAAAATTTCAAAGATTAAATTTTTGAACATCTATTAACGTGTTAGATTCAACAATACCTATTATATGTTTTAACAATTATTTATAGCCTACGCATTAGCACTCCCAAAGATGGCGATATTTTAATAGATTATTCCAAAAATCGTATTACTCCTGAAGTATGGAGTTTACTATTGGAGTTGGCTAAAGTAAGACATGTAGCTGAGGCCCGCGATGCAATGATGTCGGGTGTTCCAATTAATATCACCGAAAATCGTGCTGTATTACACATTGCTTTACGTAATCGAAGTGATCAAGAAATTTTGGTTGATGGCAAAAATGTTATGCCCGATGTTAAAGCCGAATTAACCCACATGAAAGAGTTTACTAACCAAGTTATTTCTGGAGTTTGGCGCGGTTTTACCGGTAAACAAATTACCGATGTTGTTAATATTGGTATTGGTGGCTCTGATTTGGGACCATTGATGGTGACAGAAGCTTTAAAACCCTACTGCAAAGGACTGCATTCACATTTCGTATCCAATATTGATGGCACCCATATGGCTGAGGTCTTGAAAAAGGTCAACTATGAAACAACTTTATTCATTATTGCCTCAAAGACTTTTACCACCCAAGAGACTATCACAAATGCCACATCGGCTAAAAATTGGTTATTGGAACAAACTAAAGATGTAAGTTAAAGGTCCCTTTTTACAACTTACCGAAAGCTAACGGTAGGATTTTATCGACCGTATAAGTCAGTGGTTATATTGGAATGGGTCAATAAAATCCTACCTTAAGCTATCGGCAAGTTGTAAAAACTGGCCTAAGTGCTTGAAAATTAGTATAACAAAGTTGTAAATATGTATGTATATATTTAATTTCTTTTTGAATTTTTAGCCTGCTGCAGTTGCCAAGCACTTTGTTGCATTGTCCACCAACAAAGCTAAGGTTACTGAATTTGGTATTGACAGCAAGAATATGTTTGGTTTCTGGGATTGGGTTGGTGGACGATACTCTTTGTGGTCTGCCATTGGTTTATCGATTTGCCTATCAATTGGTTTTGAAAACTTTGAACAACTTCTGGAGGGTGCTCACTTTATGGATAATCACTTCAAGAGTGCACCATTTGAGAAAAATGTAAGTACAAGTTCAAAACGTTTTAAAATCAGAAATAATTAAAATTAAAAATTGGAAACAGCACATTAAGACCTTAATACCAGGGGGTCTACTCTCTATTGCGATGCGAAAACAATTTCGATGCGAAAGCTTAATGCTAACTTTTTACTCTCTAGCGCTTTCGCAAAATTTTCTGAAAATGAATAGTGGCAATAAAAATTAAAGATGGCGCGGATTTACAGTAATGAAATGCCAAAGTGTGTAAAAATATATGAAATTGGAAAATTTAAATAAAATAAAGTGATGATTTACGAAAAGAAAAAAAATTAAAAGATGCGAAAGACATATGCGCAAGCGTATTAAAGAGTACCAATCGCTAGATTTGCTACAATTTTCTTTCGCATCGCAATAGAGAGTTGACCCCCAGCTATAAAAATAGTATATTTAAAGCCATTACATATATGTATATATATATATGTATGTATGTTTAAATTAACATATATTAACCACTATGGAATTTGAACATATTGCAATTAAAATTGAATTTATAATTTGAGTATAACCAAAAATATATGCTATTGTTAAAAAAATTTTACGTTTTGAACACAAAATCTTGAAGTGAATGTGAGAATTTTTGAACATAAACCAAAATTTCATATTTAAATATACAAAAAATATATAAATTTTCATATTCGCGTTCTAGAATCGAAACGAAGTGGATTTAAAATCGAACAAATTTAAAAATATTTCATAAAAATATATATTTTTATCTACTACCTTTTATTTGAGTACCAATTAGCTTTAAACGAATAACTCTTAAAAACAGGAAATACTGCGTTCATTTTGTTAATATTTGAACTTAAAATCTCGTTCGATTTTAATTTCACTTTATTTCGATTTTCAGAACATGCCCGATTAATTCGAAGCATTCATACTTTAAAAGTCTTATTCCTTCAAAATTTTTTTTGAGGATTGTAATTTGACTAAGAATACACATTCGAATAATATGAAAAATTTATATAATAAATGTTACTCACCATGAGAAATAAATTCCCAGATTCTATTTGTTAAAAAAAAAATTAAATTAATACAATCAATAATTTGTAAATTAAAAAAATAATTATTTTTTTTAAAGTTGACTCCTGGGGTCTAAAATTGATCGAAATTATTTATTTTGGTATCATGACTCTCGATATCGAATGAAATTTATTGAATTTGAAATAATAGCATTTGTTATCGAGTAACTCGACATTACATTTCTCGAGTTTTCTTTCGATACGTCAGTGTCTATCGTATGCAAAAAAATTCGATAGTTTATTCGATACAATAGTATCGAATGCGGTGATTAGACCCCTGATTTCGAACAGCATTAAAAGTAATTAAATAAAAAAAGTAATATTTTGTACATCAACATCACAACTACGAATGCGAAAGCTCTTCACTTAAAAAAAATATGTACATAGTATAAAGCTTTAATTTTAAATAGACAAAACAATTTCAGAATTAGTTTCGAATTGGTTAATACAACATGTAAAGATTTGGAATATTATTTTTTTTAGGCTCCCGTCATCTTAGCAGCTTTGGGCATTTGGTACTCCAACTTCTACAATGCCGAGACTCACGCTCTTTTACCCTACGACCAATATTTGCATCGTTTTGCCGCCTATTTCCAACAAGGCGATATGGAGAGCAACGGTAAATTCGTTACTAAAACCGGTTCCAAAGTTGTTGACTACAATACTGGACCAATAGTTTGGGGTGAACCTGGCACCAATGGTCAACATGCTTTTTATCAATTGATACACCAGGGTACACGTTTGATTCCTTGCGATTTCATTGCCCCTGCTGAAACACACAATACCATTGCTGGTGGAGCGCATCACAAGATTTTGTTGGCTAACTTTTTAGCTCAAACTGAGGCTTTAATGGCAGGCAAAACTACCGAACAAGCTAAAGCTGAATTGGTAAAGTCCGGTTTGTCAGGAGAAAAATTAGAGCAACTATTGCCCCATAAAGTGTTCCCTGGCAATCGTCCCACCAATTCGATTGTAGTGAAAAAAGTTACTCCCTTCATTTTGGGTGCTTTAATTGGTGAGATTAATATAATAGATTTCTTAGTGTTAATTTTTTTAATTGTATTTCTTATATTCGCCTTTATAGCCATGTATGAGCACAAAATCTTTACCCAGGGTATTATATGGGATATAAACTCATTTGATCAATGGGGTGTTGAATTGGGCAAACAGTTGGCCAAGGCTATTGAACCTGAATTAGCTCATAAAGATGCCATTACCAGTCATGATGCTTCTACCAATGGTCTCATCAATTTCATTAAATCTAATTGGTCTTAAGTTAAAAAACGTGCAACAAATCCTAACTAATTCTCCAACTAATTCTACAACAACTTACTACCTTATTTAAGGCTCGCACGCACATTTCCACATTTCTTATACTCAGGGCGTTAAGTTGGCGCCCAACTTAAAAAAAAAACAACCACAGCACAGCTCCTAAGCAGAAATTTTACAGGGTCAAGTGCAATTTTTATATAGTAAAGGAAAACTAACAAGGATTTTCATCCTTTTACAACATTTCCAACAACAATCAACAAAAAAAACACAAAACATCACATTACAAAAGAAAGTTCTTAAAACTTAAAACCTACAAATTACATTATTATTTACAAACTGTTTTAATAGACTAAATTTCTTTTTTTAGTTTAATTATGGTTAAAGAAAATCTCACTCAAAAACATACCCATATACAATAATAATTGGCTTAATGTGTTTTCAAAAGAAATAAAAAAGATATACATTAGAGTTTTGTAACTCTTCTTCATCAATGTATAACTGTCAATGGCATTAAAAAAAAGTAATTAAAATAAAGCATAATTGTTAGATGTTACAAAAAAAAATATAAATGAGTTTTTATTTAAACTTTCTTTTATATCCCTATAAAATATAATATACATACATATAAAAGAACAAGGTTTTTTTTTGTTTTTTTAAATTAAAAAAGGTTTTTGCTACTACTTAAAATAAATGTTTTGAAAATTGCATTTTATTTAAAAGTAAACCTTTTACATTTCCTCATCTTCATTTTCCATATTTTCATCACCATTTTCTTGATTTTCATCACCGTCATCTTCTCCCTCTTCCCATTCATCGTCTGAAGATGATTTGTTAATGGCATCTTCTAAATCCGAATTAGAGGAATCTGAAAAAAATATTTTTAAAAAACATGAATTATTTAAAAAAACAACATTTTTTTATTAACTAACCGTCGAGGTCTTGGAAAACCAGAACATTATCGCTTTTAAGATTGTCTTCGTCTTGGTTATTACGTTTTATTTGACTGACCAACAGTTGGAGACGGCCATTTAATCTAGAAGAGGTGAAATATTTAATATCGTAGTAATAAAAAATTTTCGCTAAAATCAGGGGGAAAATCGCTGAAATAAAAAACTAATTTTAAAGGAAAATACGTCAAAATGGTTTAATTAGGGGAAAATCATAAATTAAAAAAAAAACGTAATCAAATTAATACATAAAAAAAACGGCAACTCAACTTAAAAATTAATTCAGAAATGGAGAAAATACTTTACAAATTTTTAAATGTGAAAAAAGATAAAAAATATTGAAAACAAGCTAAACTAAAAGAATAAATAAAAAGCCCGAACGTTTAAATACTTTTCTTAAAATGTCAATAGAAGTGGAATGTCGTCCAAAAGAACCCAATGATTTCTCTACTATAAAACGCTGTCGGAACCAGACAAGTGTTCTTCGAAAAGGGGACTACGCTTAAATTATTACACTGCAATTAAAAAAATTCCCTAAATTTTTAGCAAAAATAATTCAACGTAAAAAATTTTTTAAATCTTGTAAAATTTTCAATTGTTACTAAAAAAGTATTTCCAATACTGGGTGTTTCCACAGAAAATGACGCCTACAAGCTCAAAAATGAAATTATTATTTCGATTTTTTTTCCTCTAATATTATACAAAATAAAAGTATCTGTCATTTTCCGAAAGATTAACTTTAATTTTCTTTATTCTTACAAAAATGTGCTGCTTTGAGTTATCCATAATAAATGAATTCAAACACAAAAAACTGTTAATTTTTTTAAATGTAACCGTTGCTTTAAAGAAAAATTTTTTTTTGGTAACTTATTTCTTTGGTTTAAAAATAAATCCATTCCTTAAACAAAGCATTTCAAAGAATTTAATCAGATATTTTACTTGACATATCCTGCGCAAAATTTTACAATACATGACATTTGAAATGGAGCAATCCTCGTGGGACATTTGGGTAGGTTGTAATTTTATTTAAAAAATCTCCGAAAATCAGTAACGAACGTTACTTTGGAAACACCCTAATACCTAATGAATATAAATATCTATCTTAAAAATCGAAATAATGAAATTTGAGGAAAACTGCAGAAAAACGCCAAAATGTCGCCAACAATTGCAAACATTTTGATAAAACTAAACAAAAAAAAAACACATCAAAAACACGAGTTAGAAGTAGTATTACATATCATTTAAAAAAAAAAATTTACTTACTTTGACAATTCCTTTAGGCAATTAGCACGATGTTCAATAATTCCAATACAGGGACCAAATTTATTAAGTAAATCCTCTGATCCTAAAGCCATCAATTGACTGGAATGAGTTTGAACCAAAACCTGTAACCAATTCATGGCAAACTCAACGCTTAAAATAGAAAAAAATAAAAAAAAATTTAATTATCATTTAAATTGTTAAAATTTAAAAAAAAAACACATACTTGGCATGTTTTTGTTGCATTAGCAGCGTCAATTCATTGACCAATGTGCCCACGTATTGCACGGGTAATTTTTTCAAGGTGAGGTTAATAGATTCATTATCGTTAGTACATAAAACCGAACGTAAAAGACTATTAAAATAAAATTAGTTTGAATGTTTTGGTAAAATATTTTCTATTCAGTTTTAAAACTTACAATGAATCCTTACTATGCAGCGATTGTAACAACAATTGTACTTTACTTTGTGATTTTGGTACTACTTTACCTTCCGGTGCATTTATATTTAAATTCTGCAGCCTTGATTCCATCGGCATATCTAAAGATTTCACCGTTTTCTTGGATACTGTTACCGCTGATTTATAGTCAACATTATTGCTATTTATAATAGGAGTTAAAATTTTGAGTGCAGCTTCTGTTACAGTTTTATCACCTTTACCAAGTTTTTGTTTTAACAATTTTTTTGGATCTTTTCGCAACAGCACTTGGAATTTGTCATTGAAATTTGGTTTTAATTGTTCGAATATCAGAAAGTGTTTATCGCCATAGGAAAAAAGTAGTTCACCCGGTTTTGTTGCGTGCTGCAGGGAGGACGCTATGGCTGTTATGGGTTCTATAACGGTGTCACTATCAGAGGCGATACTTATAGTGAGATTAGGTTTAATAGGTTTATCGGCTTTGATACTGCAAATGTAGAATATTAAAAAAAAAATGTTTTCAAATTTTAAATTACATCAGAAAATTAGAAATAATAAATTAAAATTCATGACCATGTGGTAACTCACTTCTGCAAGTCTAGAACATAGAAATGTATAACACCACTACGCGTAACACTGGACACTTTAAGTTTACCCTCATCCTCTTCGAGCTGACAGGATAAACAGTGTGCTATATCCTCCATAACCAATGTGCAAGAGGCTGCCTTATTGCGACCCTTTTTGCCAATTTTCCACAAACAAATAATGCGTTCCATGCGTGAGGTAGTCAAGGCATATTCGATTTTATCTCCAAACACAAAATATTCCAAAAGATTAATTTCTGACGTGTGGCCTGTAAAGGTTTGTAACAATTCTTGCGTTTCAACCGAATATACTTTGACTGTGCGGGAACCCACCACCAATGTATTAGACACTGGCATATATGCAATACTATAGGGCTTCTCTGGGCCCACCCACCAAGACGACAATTGCTTCTCCTCAGCTGTAGACCATAATATAACTTGGCAGTCTTCGCCACAAGTAAAAAGCCTACCCTGACTATCGCGTACAATTGAGGTAATTTTTCCCGTGTGACCATCTCCATTAAGATTACGTTCGATCTGTTTAAAATTAATTTAGTTTTTCGTCAACATCTCATTAAAAACAACACAAGTACTTACCTTAGCTTCGGCGTAAGAATACAAAGAAACTTGACCTTTGCTAGTTCCCAAAGCTATATATAAAGATTCCTTGTTATTTATGGATTTTCTGAGCTTTTTGTGCTATTGCCCAAAAATGAAAAGATTTTGTAAAATTTTAATATTAAAAGGTACGACCGATTACAACTCACTTTTTTATCTTGTGGTGTTGCAGTCACGCAAGAAACAGATATCCAAACCAAAGCAGAACATGGTCCAGCCAAATGTAAATTAGGAGTATATTCTTGTTTCAATTCATTGGTTTCAGTATCCCAAATCCTTAGAACACCTTGGTCATTGATGAGAGCAAAAAGTTTACCATCGGGTGAAAACCCCAACACGTGCTGTCCTCCGAAAGCCATTTCTGAGTAGTGTTAGTAGGTGTTACCAGTTTTTGTTATTTTTTACTGTGCTGTTAATTTAGCGGTTTTAAAAAGCAGCATTATTTCTAATGAGTTTTACTTATTTGAGTTTTTACTAAAAATAGTACCTATTTTAGTTAAAATCCCCTTTTACAATGTGACAGACAGACGAATTTGTTGGTAAGGGGCGACGCTGTATGCGTGACACACTTTACCTTTTTCCTCTCTCGCCTACAAACTTTGTCTGTCACATTGTAAAAGGGGACTAATTATTTAAGTATTAGTTCCGTTAATAAATCAATTAAATAAAAGAGGTAAAAATTGTATTTATAATTGAAAAATTAATTACGAAGTCAACACGTAAGAAATTTTGTATGTGTCCAAGGTGATGTCTTTAAAACTTTTAATTTTCCATTATGAACTTAACAAAATTAAATAAAAAAAAAAGGATGAGGGTGCTTTAAACTACACATTACAGAATATAAAACGGAAAAATTTCTTTATATTAGCTTACCAAAAATGTGGGGAAACCAGGAAAAAATCTGGCCCATCATAGATGAAAAAAGGACTAGGTGGGCATTACAGTTGTCCAGACATCACCTTAGGAAACTTATTGCGGTTATAACAGGCCACTGGCCAATTGGGAGACACGCACACAGGCTTACAATGACCTATGTAGAAGTTGTGGTGACGAGGAGGAGAAAGAGTCAACGGAACATCTTCTTTGTAATCGCCCGGTATTCAGAGATCTAAGACTTAGACTGTTTGGTCGAAGAACACTTGGAGATAAAACTTGTCTCTCTAACCCTGATTTAAACAGGATTTACTCCTTTATTGAATCGACTGGGTGGCTGAGTGAGAATATAAGAGCCAGGTAACATTGGACCCTTGGAGGCGGTACGACATGGTAACACAGCGGGAACTAAGTAATGGACCCACGTGAGCTGTGCTTGATAGCGGCTGCCAATGGAACCTAAACTAATCTAGCTTACCAAAAAACAAAAAGCGCAATTTTTGCAATAACAATTTAAAAATATTTAATTACATGGGCTCTTGAACATTTTTTGTCATAATAAACGTCAATCTTTATATATAAAAAACGCTGACAAAAATGTTGGAGTTTTTTTTATAAACTTTGACGTGTGGTATGACAAAATATTGTCAGGTGAAGACCCAATGTTAAAAACGCTTTATCTTAACCCCGGGTGTCCACGTAACAATATTTATTGCGGCAAACGTCAAATTTGATTGCTCCAATAAATTTGCGACGTATAGACCGCATATTGTCATAAGTCCCAATTTACACTAGGGACATTTCTTGCCGGACAGACGAAGTTTGAAGGCGAGGGGTCGAAAAGGTAGAATGTGTAGTACATGATTGTCTGTACTAGACATTTTTTCATTTACTCTCTTTCTTTTCGTAGTTTACATACAAATATTAATTTCTGTTTGACTTCTAATGTTTCATATGTAAACGCTTCAGGTAAGATTAAAGGAGAATTAAAAAAATGTCCGGCAAGAAATGTCCCTAGTGTAAATTGGGACTAAGTGGCTATCCATTGAGCAATGATTGCTCTTCAGATTGCTTGAGCAATTATTGCGCCATTGTTCTGCTGACGTTTTTGCTTATGCTTAGTCTGCGTTTATACGGCTCATGTTTTATGGACATGATTCTTCCTTTTTCTTCTTCAAACATGAATTGGCGTTCAAATGATTCATGTCATGTTGACGACATATTTTTTATTTTGTTTAGTCGTGCGTATGCATGTGTGTTTTTTTGATATTGAAAACAAAAACAAATTTAAACAACGAATGAAAAAGCAAAGCGTACTGACAGTACATGCATCTGTGTACTTGTTTCTTTTCCCTCGTCACTCTCGCCAATAAAGTAGCAATAATGTCATTAAAACATGAGCCGTATGAACATAGACTTAGCAAAAAAAAAATTCTGCGTGGAGGCCCAGCGCAATGTGATTTTTAAAATTGCAATAATGCCACTGGGCGTTTCATATAATTTAAAAGAATTTTTATTTTATTTAAGGCTTCCTGTTGTAGTCTTGTTTTAATTTTTTGCAAGTTTAGTAGAAAAATTTTCACAATATTGCGCTTTGTCTATATAAAAGAAAACTATTTTATTTTGTTGAACCATGACAATGACGGCTAGGGAAAAAGGTATACATGCCTCGGCGGACCATGAATGGACTGCAGAAGAGGAAATACAATTATTTTATGCCATGGGTGGCCTTAAGCCGGTAGGAGTCAACAAACACTTTTATATAGCGTGCATCACAGATCGTCTTTCTAGAAGCCTAAATCGTGATTACACCACCGAGAGTATATGGGGGCATTTAAGGACATTGTACAACTTAGATGCCTTGGAAGATTTAGAACCTTTGCCATTTCCAAACGAAGAAAGGGAATTTTCACTACCAGAAGCTGAATTTTCAACATTGATGTCAAAAAAACGTGCAGCAAGTGAGGAAAGTAGACAGAGTACTGAAGGGCCACCATCAATCATAGCAGTCGTTACAGATAATACTATCAGCAAGGGTAAGTAAATATTAAATATGTATAACACAAGTCCGGTATATTACAAATATTAATTTTTAGACAAAGCCGCACAGTCTAAATTAGCTTCAACAGCTTTACTTAGTACCAAGGACTTGGACAAAAAAATGACTTCAAAATTAACGGAGGCACCCAAAAGAACACCTAAACGTACCCGTGGCTCTATGTCATTAGAGTCCAGCAGTCCTTCAACCACACCACCACCCATACAAAGCAATAAGAGACGTCGCATTTAATTTTCCTTTATTACTTCGCCTAATTGTCTTAGATTTTAAGAAAAATTTCATCAATAGTTTACGATTAGATATAAGTTTTTTTTTTTTATTAAAACAATACTTATAAAATTCTATATTAGTCATTAAATTCTTGGGAATTGTCTTCCTCCTCCCCATTGGTGTTAGTAGGTAATTCGTTCATAACATTTAGACGTTCCAGGAATGTTTGCAACAAGCGTTTATTTAAATGATCTGTTTGTGTGGTTTCTCTAACCACTGCAGAATTTGTTTCACCATCAACATTATTGCGGGGAGTTACAATATCCAAAATTTGTAAAGCCATATCAACATCTTTTGGAGTTTCTTCTACACAAGGCATTTTTACAGAACAATGAAACTAAAATAATGAACCAATTTCCGTAAAAAATATTTGCAGAAATTGTGAAATTGTCAATATTGAGGCACAAGGTGTTCAATAAAAACAATAAATTTGTTATCGATTATAACAGCCTGAATCCCATTTATATTAATTTTAAGAACCTATAACAGAAGATAATTTATGAAAAAAAATCAGTCTGGCAATATTTGGCCAAAGAAAAAGAAAATTATCTTTTCAAGTTTCGCACAAAGATCGAGAAAAAAAATTAGAAAAATAACAATTAATATAAAGTTTAAAGCTTTTTTATTTAAACAATTTAACAGCTACAATATAGAGTTCATAAAAAGTGTCAAAATATATATATATAAAATATAATTTGTATACGTTACTTACTAAAAAAAACAAACAAGAAAAAGGTCACGAAAACAAAACACACACACATACAGTTATACACCAAGGGAAAGTTACGAATGCGAGTAATAATAGAATTCAAAGAAAAATTGCGACACAAACAAACAAAGAAGACTCCATGAATCTATTAAAAATAAAAATATTTTAAAAAGAAAAGAAATTGCGTTATGGATTATGTGTATTGTGGTGCCGATACTATTGGGCCAACAACAGATGACATGTTAAGTGAGTCCCGAATGAGACGTAAATAAAACAAACAAAAAATATCTAATATTTTGATATCCTTTAGATGTTTATGATGGCAGTGGACAACGTAGCAATAACCATTATTCTCCCAATTTTCCTGGCTTTAATTTGGGTTCCGGTGATCCAGATTACATGGAGCTGGTACCGATTCTAGCGGATGGAGGAGAAAATTTTGGAGTTTCCGCAGTGGCTTTTGATGATTATGAAGAATTGCTATGGATGGGCAATCAAGGGGTACATACATATAAATTTATAATTAAACTTAATAAACATTATAAAGTATTCTGTTTTTTTAACAGGGTCATGTCACTTCTTACTTTAGCAGTAATTTGCAAAAGTATACCTCTTTTCAGGTCCATCCCTCAGACATAGTTCGCCAAATTTCCACTATAGATTCGGGTATATTAGTACTAACTCAAACCTCATTAAGACATCAAATAAGACGTGGCATTCCAAAATTTACCTATAAATCTAAGAATATGTCCGAAATGGTTTGCATGCAACAGTTGTCACCGCAACGTTTGATTATGGCCGGTTTGCAAGATGAAATAATAGATTTTGATTTGAGAACTTTAAAAGAATCAAATTTGGTAAGTTAATTTTTTTAAAGTTTTTTTGCGGTGACATATTTTGGCAATTGGGTAAGTAAAAATCACTCGTATAACTGCCAGATCAAATTGTTTTAAATCGTGATACTGTACATATAAGAAAAAATATGTAAAATAAAAAAATATTTGATTATTCCAAATTAAGTATTACAAGTAATAATAATTAGTATCCGACCGACATCTTATGATATTTGGGATAATTAAAATTTCTAAAAAAATTGATATTTACAAATCTAAGTGCCGGTTCACACACGTCAAGTTTGACTCGTCAAGTCTTGAGCTTTTAGGAGAGAAGGGAAAATGGAATTCCATTTGTCACCCAAATGCAAATTTGCTAATAATTTTGGAATTTTATCATTTGTAAAATAACTTAAATTATACCTAGAAATAATTGTCTAAATTTAAATATTAACATATTTTGTAAGCGAAAGCAGATTCGTTATACAAATTTTCTTTATAAAAAAAATCTTCAAATTCCTGTGCACCGTGCCAGCTACATGTTTAAAAAATATTTTAAAAGTTAAACATTGTTTACTACCATTTTTTTTGTAAATTTTAGTTTTTGACGGTAATGCTTTAAAGTTTTTCTTTTTATTCTGTCGCTGTAGATGCAAATAACGAAAGTAAATTAAAGGGAAATGTTAACCAATGCAAACAATTCGTTTGGCCAAAATAACTGCGTACCCTTTAACGAGATTTAAGCATTAACATTTTTTACCGGTGGATTTAATTTTTTATGATTCAAGCATAATTTGAAAGTTTATAGGCAAAAAATACAGGGAAACCCGATTTGTGCAAAATTTCGCCTTGTGCGATCTCTAACTATGTTCCGAAAATTCTAAAAAATTCTTTAAGCTTTGTTCACAATCAAAGAATCAATTTCGTTTTTTCAATTAAACCAGGGCTGTGGAGTTGAGGTTTTTGTACCGGACTCGCGACTCTGACTTCAAAATATTTGGCATACAAATTCTCAAAATAAAAATGTTTTAGGAGGGTCTGCTTTTTGAAGTCAGAAAATAAGGACCAGTATAATACTAGTAACAAATTAGGATTACATATGATTTTGACAGTTCTTTTAGCAATTTATGAGTATAAATATATAGATTGTATCGAAGCATATCCTTTTCTATGTTTTTATGTGACCTAAAATTGCAGTTGGTAACGAAATAAAACTCACCAGACATTTTCTTAAGCACATTATTGATTGTGTGCAGCTGTATTTCACCAATGGCTTCACGAATATTGTCCTTTTAAGCGTCAATTGTCTCTGGCATGTCGGCGTAACACTTATCTTTGACGGCACCCCACAAATAATAGTTTAACGGTGTCAAATCGCAGCTCCGAGGTGGCCAAACGACATCAGCTCTGCGACTGATAATGCGATCTTCAAAAACAGGGGGCAAAATATCGAGTGTAGCTTTTGCTGTGTGGCACGTAGCGCCTTCCTGTTGAAACCAAATGTTGCCAATATCCTCCTCTTCAATTTTTGTGAACAAAAATTCGTTCAACATGGCCCGATAACGATCGCCATTGACTGTAACGGCCACTCCCAGCTCATTTTCGAAGAAAACTGGCCCAATTTTGCCTCTGGACCAAAATCCGCACCAAACAGTGACTCGTTTTGGGTGCATCGGCTTTTCAATGTATGCGTGCCCCAAATGCGACAATTTTGCTTGTTAACTACCCGCCAAGTTCAAAATGAGCTTCATACAAAATCCGTACGCAAATTTCACACATATTCTGCAACATTACCATGATTTTTAAAGTAATGTCGCAATATTTCCCAGCGTTCAAGCGTATACACAATATTCGTTCAGCGGAAGGATACACCTAATTATCTGTCAAATCAGACATGAGCTAAGTGTTACCATTAACGAAATAATCACTAATTGAAAAAAACGTTAGATGGCGGACCCGTTACATATATTTTATTTTATTATTAATACTCAAGTTCTGCTGAGTCATCTAGATCCAGACTCAATAGCCATGCTACCTTTACCGGGTGAGTCCAGATTGATTTGGGGTCCAAATGAGTCGGGTTTGTCCTGCAATTGAATAGGTGGGTGACGTTGTGCGGGCCTTCACGGCATGGTGGGTCAATTATCGACCAGTATGAGTTGATTCGAGCACACCACCCAGAACGAAGTTGGGCCAAGACGACCCTTGTTTTCCAGGGCAGGCGTCGTTCTTCTTCTGAAACAGGTGGCCGACGGCCTCCAAGAACGATATTATCACGGTATGATGATGCAACCGCTTCAACCGTGCTTAGGTGGATATCGTTAAGAGCTGCCTTATATGAGGAGTGTTCCAGTGGTTCTACGACATATCTTAAGACTTAACTCTCATGCATCCGAAGATCCTTCCTGACATGGCTCGGAGAGGGTCTAATTACGTGAGATGGTGGTTCGGATGTCCCCTCCGATGGCATCCCAGCATGAACTGTTTCGTCAGAATGTGACTGTTTTCCTTCACCTTTAGGATCTTCGTTTTCTCATGTAGATAGCAGTCTGAGGACATTTGAACGACGCCGGTAATTGTTCTGAGCGTTGCGTTCTGACATCTCTGGAGCTTCTTCCACTGAGTGTCACTTACACTCGGGGACCACAATGGCACAGCGTAGCTTACCACTAACCGGCCAATGGTTTTATAGGTAGCCAACAAGGTTTCTTTATCCATACCCGAAGCACTGCCGGCTTGTGACTTTAGGACCTTGTTCCTACTTCGCAATTTATTGCATATTTGAGTGGTATGCATACTGGACGAGAAAAGGCTGTCGAATGTAACCCCCATCATTTTGGGGTGGTTCAATGTCGGAATTTTTACTCTATCGACTATTACATCCAGTTCCTGCCGTATCTCCTTCGTCCATGTGGTAAAAAGTGTAGCGGATGATTTCGCGGGCACAGTTTCATGTTCCTTTCAGTGAAGAAGCTCGTAAGTGTACCGAGATAATCGTTCGTTCACCTTACCGCATATTTCATCAATGTTGTGACCCGTCGCCAGTATCGTTTATTCGTCCGCGTAGGAAATTAAGTCTACTTCCACTGGTGGGGTGGGGAGCTTCGAAAGGTGGAGATTAAACAAAATCGGGGAGAGAACTCCACCCTTTGGCACTCCTTGTTGAATCCTACGGGGTTTTTATCATCTATTTCGAAACTCTACGAACGACTGGCGGCCACACAGATAGTTTACGATGCACCTCTTCGTGCTGTTTGGTCTGCGCTTTTCCCCGGTTTCAATATTGGGATTACCCTGCCCATTTTCCAGACCTCGGGCACAATTAGGGTACTAAAGACAGGTTAAGCAAATTTGTAAGGTACTCTACTCCCGGCGCATTCAAATGCATAACCATCAGCATGGATATTCCGTCGGGGCCAAGTGCTTTGGATGACTTTGCACTTTTGATTACCTCTGTAACCTGACGATGCTTCTATTCGCCTTATATCTCTCAGGGTGCTCTATGTACTGCCGGCTAAAATAGCACGCGCACCTCTTTGGGTCTGATATCGTGTTGTCCGCGAATAATATCGAAATACTATCGTCTCGATTAGTCGGGTTCTGCATCAGTGTGATCACCTCAGGTCTGGGTGCAGCAACATGTGGTGTTAATGGTGACTGTTGTTGTTGCGGATGTTGTTGTTGTTGCACCGATGACACCGAACTGCTTCGTTGCCTATTTGTACAGCATGGGGTAACAAAGTTGGCATTTCACTCCCTGTGGCTTCTAATGCCACTGCAGTTTCTACTGATGCTACACCTAACTGATGTTCCGCTAGGATGTAACTGGTTCTGTCATACTGAGCAGAACCATGGTCTGGGATTAGTTTCTACTCCGGCACGGAACAAGAGGATTTGGAGCAGGGTAACCGGAAAATGCTGCTCCATATGGTTAAAATAATAATATATACATACATGTATTTGGGGTGTAGCTGAGGTGACAATCCTTGGTCGAAGTCCGAAGAACCGATTGTTGTGGAAACGAAAAAAGTTGGTCGAAATACTTGACTAAATAAATAAAATAAAACCAAATTGGCAGTGTTGTAATTTATCTATATTAAAAACAAAAGACCTTACTTCACAATTTACAAAAAAGGACTTGATTTACTTTGCCTCTTAGAATATTCTCCTTATTGTCTACAAATTCAGTAGTAAACAACACTAAATACACTTGATGCAATTTACATCTAAGCAAGTTGGGCTTGGTGTTGTTTTCAACTTTTTTATCTCGAAAACTACATTAGGTAGGACTTAGGGAAATTCACACATCTATAACGGAAAGATTCTGTTAAATTTTTTAGAACTGTTTGCATAATTGTAATAAATGAATATAACTTTCATAATAAACTCTAGTTCAATGATTAATTTTCCTGATGGGCTATAGAGTGTTGCAAAACTAGTTCGATCCCATACTGATTGGAGCAAAATTCGTTTCTTTTGCAAATTTGTATCGAAACTTGTCGTTACAACATTTAATATATTATTTTTCTATATTTCAATTGGTTTCAAATTTTAATTGTTGAGTTTTTAATCAAGAATATGATAACACTTCAAATTAAAAAAAGTTCAACTAATTTGGTCCATTTAATCGGGCGCTATATGTATATATATATTATACCAAAATTCAAAAAAAATATTTTGCAGCTCACTGCGGGACGTTAGAATTAAAATATCGATTTGAAATTTTTACAGAATCATTTTCTTGCAATATTTAACCATTTAAAAGGTACTGAATTGAAAAAAAAGAGTAAAGTCAAATGAAGACCAATCTCAAATATTTAGAATCAAGGTTAGAGTAGGAGTCGGAGTCGTACTTAAAAAATTTCAGCGGAAGGAGTCCCAGTTTCAATTTAAAATGTCATCAAGTGAAATAAACATTTACTTATTACTGCAGAAAATGTTGTTAATATCAAAAAAATATTTAATTGATTTTTAATTAATATCACAAATTTACCGTTGAAAGCACGGCGGTGCTACTTTTTTTTTGTATTTAGAGAGAGGAATGTCAAAAGTTGCTTGTGTTTTTGACGGCAAGGTTCTATGCCGTTAATGTGTCGAATTATCTCATCCTTTAGCTCTTGAATTGTTGCTGGCTTATCGACGTACACCTTTTCTTTCAAATAACCCCAAAGAAAGAAGTCCAATGGTGTCAAAGCACATGATCTTGGCGGCCAAAAGAGCCATTGTTTAGTTAGCTGTGGGGCAAGTGGCACCGTCCTGTTGAAACCACATATCGTCCACATCGATATCTTCCAGTTCGGGCCATAAAAAGTTCGTTATCTTCCCAAGATAGCGAACGCTATTCACAGTAACTGCCTGACCGGCCTCATTTTGCACCAAGCAATCACTCTTTGTGGGTGCATTGGTTTTTCGACAATCACTCTTGGATTAGCATTCGCATTCGCAATTCTGCTTATTGACGAATTCAATGAGGTGAAAATGTGCTTCATCACTGAAGAGGATTTTCTTCGAAAATTTTTCATCCACTATTGCCATATCTTGCCACCATTGACGACGTTTGGAATGGTCAAGAGGCTTTAGTTCTTGAGTCGATTGCACCTTGTAATCGTGTAAATGCAAGTATTTATGCATACTGTTCATCAACGACGAGCATGAGAGGTTCAATTGTTGGGCACGCCGACGAGTTGAGGTGGACGGCTTTTTAGCCACACTATCGCGAACAGCAGCAATATTTTCTGCAGTACGAGCATGCACTGGTGTTTTTACATCTCCTACAGACCCGGTTTGCTCAAATTTTTGCACGATTTTTCTAATTGTACGCACATTTGGACGATTAAATTGACTGAACAAATCTCGAAGTGCACGATATGCATTTTGATTTGAACGCCTATTTTCATAATAAGCCTGAATAACTTTAACGCATTGCTCGTTTGTGTATCTTTCCATGGTTCAAACTGAGTTAGTCTGAAATTGAGAAATATTAAATTAAATGTAGAAAAAAACTTGACGTTTAGGTTTGGTTCACACTCAACATCGGCACTTAAAATTTAAATTTAATTTAACGTATAGCAAAACATTAAAAAACCTTTGCTGCGTAATATAATTAATTAAAAAATTTTATTATTTTTGCAGTACACGGAAATAACTATTTACTAAATCATCAGAAAATATTGGTTGAACTAAGAAAATAAACATCTTTCCGTAGAATTATTTACTAAATAAAGGCTTGAACCAAGAAAATTTTGCATGATTCTCGTTTAGAATAAATATATCGCACACCTCACCGAGTTCAAAAGTGACAATTCAAAATCGTATCAAAATTTTAATTTTTCGGGTTTATATGCTTAAACTATGCAAACACTTGTTTATCTATAATAGAAATATCAGTGTACATATTTTGTTGTTGTTAACTGGTTTTAAAACACGGTTATCGGGTATGTTCTGTAAATCGAAATGAAGTGAATTTAAACCCGAACAAATTTTGAAAACGAGTCTGTAAAGGAAGTTCATAAAAATATTCCTTTTTATGTACTTTATACTTTAGGTACCACTTATACTTTTAAGAACAGCTCTTAAAAAGAGGAATAACTACCGTAATTTTGTAATTAATTGAAATTCAAATTTCGTTCGGTTTCAATTCCACTTCATTTCGATTTGTAGAACATGCCCGTATATCTTTCTTTATGTTTCAATTGTTATAAAGTTGCAATTCATAAAAGTTTATAAATAGTTTTTATTCGAGTTGTGACATTCGTAAAAGTGTCTAAATAGTCTTTATTCGCGTTGTGACACTTTTGATAAAATGTATCAGTGTTGGAGATTATATTAATTAGACTTGTGTCAGTTTAGAATTTGTCAAAAGTTTCAAGATTTAAAAATAATACAGCTAAAGTCGCATAACTCAAAATAATTCGGTAACTTGTGCAAATAATAAATCATCAAAAATGGCACAACTAAAAATTGGGCATTATCTAGTGTATAAATGTCTAAAAAAAAAACTTTTTAGATCATAATCTGTATGGATTTTCTATTTAAAGATTTGTTTTTAACTATTTTCTCCATTTCTGAGAATTTAATCTTCTTTTGATTTGAGTCACTTTTGAACTAGGTGTGCGATATGTGTGGCTTGGTTAAAGCAAAATGTTTCTTTATACATATAAGAAAATTTTACGAAATACGAACGAAATAAGTAAAATACAAGAAGTTATTATGGATTTTCTTGTTTTATGAAACGAAATTGATTGCTTTAGAACATAAACTCTCAGTTTTCGAAATTAAAATTTCATTTTTATAATTTTTAATAATAGACTAATTTACATTTCTTTTCTTTTTCTTGTTTTTTAAGGAACATGTTGGTTCAGCTGGTTGCACGGTATTACGAAAGAATTCACGATTTCTCTTTGCTGGTGATCCTTATGGTACCGTTACATTACGCGATTTGAATTCTCTTCATGTTGAGCACACTATTAAAACACATACCGGCAGCTTATCTGATTTCGATGTACAGGGAAATTATCTAATATCCTGTGGCTATAGTGGACGTCAAGGTACTCTAGCTGTCGATCGTTTTTTGATGGTCTACGATTTACGCATGTTGCGTTTAGTATCACCCATACAAGTGCTTATCGATCCTCAACTTTTGAAATTCTTACCATCACAAGCTTCACGTTTGGCGGTTGTTTCCAGTTATGGTCAAGTACAACTGGTCGATACAGTTGAATTAAGCGAACCCCGCGTTTCAATGTATCAGATAAATAACACCGGCATCCAGTGTTTGTTAAGTTTCGATGTCAGTTCTTCGTCCCAAGTAATGGCATTTGGTGATCAATCTGGTCATATTAGTATTATAGCAGGAGTTAATAGCCCTCAGCCTCAATTTAATAACTTTTCTAGAGATACAGAATTTGCTGATCCAGTACCCCAGCTGCCTATCGTACCAATAACAGACACCACATTTCCTTTGTCGTCAATTGTATTGCCCCATTTGGTAACAGGTTCTCGTTGGTTTTCCGATTGGCCCACTGAATTGTTGCGCTATCAGTATCGTCGACCCAAACCTATTGAACAAGAAGTTTTGAATAACATGAAAATGCAAGGACCCATAGGTTATTCGCCTAATCCGCGCACCCTAAGACGTAATCAAATCCCCTACGTATTGGATAATGGTACAGGTATGGCAGCGGGCAGTGGAAATGGTCTTAATAATGCAGTAAAATCCAATGAATCTGGTGTAAAGATAATACCAAGACGTTATCGCAAAGTGGAATTGAAATATACCAAACTCGGAACGCAGGATTTTGATTTTGAGCAGCATAATCAAACCTGTTTTGCCGGCCTAGAGGCCACATTGCCAAACTCGTACTGCAATGCCATGTTGCAAATTTTATATTTCATAGAACCATTGCGTCAGAAATTATTGAATCATAGTTGTGCTAAGGAATTTTGTTTATCCTGTGAATTGGGCTTTCTTTTTTATATGTTGGATAAAAGTAATGGTAAGTACTACACACGAGAAGTAGATTTGACAAAAACTTAATATTTTTTTACAGCTTCCACCCCTTGCCAGGCCAGTAATTTCTTAAGATCTTTTCGTACAGTACCAGAAGCCTCAGCTTTGGGTCTAATTTTATCCGATAGATCATCAAATGTTAATTTAATAAGTTTAATACAGGTTAGTTCTGTTTAGATTATGCTTATTTTTTCATTTTTTTTGCTTTATATGTTGGGTTTTATTTATCTTAGAATTGGAATCGTTTTATATTGCATCAAATGCATTATGAAATTTTGGATTCTCATAAAAATAGCCATGTTTGTGGTGTACAATTTGTTGGCCATAGTTATGGTAAATATTTTTTTTGTGATTTTCAGATACTTTAATTGTTAATACTTTATTTTATTTTTTAGGTAAACAACAATATATATCTTATTCCGATGAAGCAAATGCAGATTTTATTAAAACCGGTAGTGATATATTCCAGGCAATCGATGTAAAACATGGTAAGAAAAAAAAATTTAGTTGAATAAGAAGTTAAAGGTGTTAGGGTAAATAAACCCATAACTAATATCGGAAATAATTACACTACGTGAAAACCTTTATTTGTGTTTTTAAAGAAGATGATGTGACTGAAATGCAGATATCTTCTAAAATTTTAAACGGATGATGCATTTCTTTCTTTTTAGTAAAAGGTTATAAAATTTCTAAAATAATCATCTGTCGTTTGTGAAGATGATTCAATAAATGGCATAGTTATATAGTGGACAAAATATCAAACTTCATTATAAATTTGATGATTTCTTGCAATTTTGCTCTTTTCAGAAATACATTTTTTATAAGTTTTATCACTTACGACATAAGCCTAAGCCTATTTCAATACGAACAGTTTGTGCCCAATAGGATCCAGATCGGTGAAAAATGACAAAGTTACAGAATGTGGGTTAATTCTTCTGTAGCTTTGTCACTTTTGTATCAATCTATGTCTTGTTGGGCGCAAAATGTTCATATTAAAATAATCTAATGTCGCATGCAATAAAACATTAGGATTTTTAAATCATTGGTAAAAAAAAAAATAACTTGAAAAGAGCAAAATTGAACAAAATCATAAAATTTTCAATGAAGCTTGATCTTGTCCCCTGTAACTCTGTAATTTCTTGACCAATCTTCACTAGCAATCCATGGTTATTTTAGAAATTGTATAACCTTTCACTAAAAAGAAAGAAATATGTACATAACCCGTTTAAAATTTTTGAAGATTAGCAAAATAATTTTTGTGGGAATACAAAATTTAATTAAAATGATTTTTGTTTTGTTTCTTCTTAACCTACTTACAACTACAATTAATGTTGTAAGAATTCCAATCAATTGTAGTGGGGAATGTAAGAAGAGATAAATAAACTCCATGTTTATTGTTGATGTTTTTGTTTATACTTTGATATTGTTACAAGTAGAACTGTTGGTTATAATTCTTATACGTTTAACATTTTTATTCGGTTTAATATCTTTAGTTTTTCTTAAGTCTTTGGATGAAGTTTCCTGACGATATGGCCTAAGCAACCAGTGAAATGCGCATAGGAATAGCTTATCCCATCAACAATAAAATTCAGTGTTTTTATCAAGAATAAAAATTGGGAATTAAGCACGAATAACAAAATCATTTAAATTTTTGAAGATATTTGAATTTCAGTCACATCATCTTTTTTAAAAACACAAATGAAGACAATTCTAAATTCATATTCGGATTCAGCAAAAAATGTTACATAAAGATTAGCTGTCAGATTCATTTGGTCACGACTTTGTCACGTAGTGTTATTATCACTTTTAATTTAAGGGGGTTGTTAAGTAAAACACCAAGGCGAATTCATATAAGGTGGTCTTATTTTGAAAACGTTTACAACACTGTAAAGTATTTTAACGTTGTGTCAAAAATAATACAACATTGTAGTAAACAATTTTAACAAACATTTCATTTTCTTTTTATTTTAAATTGTTTTTTTGAAATGTAATAATTTAAAAAAATTTTAAATCTCATAATTTTAAGTGAAAAATATAAAATTTAGTAAATATTCCCCAGAACCACATGAACGGTATATCATTTTGACGCAAGGTTAGTAATCAGCTGTTTCTTACGGAGCAAGATAAGGTCACCTGGTGTAAATTCGCCTTGTAAAACACTTTACATAACATGAAAAATATTTTCATAATCATTATTAATAATTGAAAAAATTTCATAAAATCACTTTCAAAATTTCGGAATTTTAATTAATTTTTAAAGTACATATTTTTGTTTGTTGATTTTGCTCGGCATTAGGTCTTAGTTTAGACAAATTTTAAATAAAAAATGTAAACATATTTTGTTTTAAAATTTGTTTTTTCAGTTCTTTCAGTCAACATTGTTGACCATCGCCAGGGGTTATTTTTAAAAATAAATAAACGAAACAAGAAATCACTTTTTGAAGCTGTTGTTCAGCTGTAAGCTTTTGTAAACTTAGAAAATATTTTTTTTAATAAATATTTTTTTCTCAACATTAAATTATTAGAACAAAGACCAAAACATACAAAATCCAAAGCGTACAGAACACATTTAGATTCATGAAAATGTTAAGGATAAATTAGCGAAAGTTTTTGAAAAGAAATTGTATAGTTTTCATGCATTTACAAAATGATTTTTATTTATTTAATTAATTCTAAACAATAATTTCAAACAATACATTTTTATTTGAAAATTCAAATGGTTAAATATGAATTTTTAGATATAGTTTGTTCAGCAGTTTATCCTCGATTTTCTACAACTATCTGAAGTATCCAATAAAAATCAATAAAACATTTTGCACACAGTTTCCTTTTCTTGCAAAATTCGAAAAGAACTACAGCAAAGATAACAACAACAATTTCGTTTTTCTACTGTCTTTTTTTCCCAAAAGGCAGAATTAGTTTGTACGTTCTTTTCTGTTATGACTTAGCTGTTTTGTTTCTGTTCAATTGAAAGTCTGCCTATCGTCAGCTCATTATTGGTTTGGCACATTTGCCAAATAGTCGTAGTTGGGAAAAACGACTGTGAAGGTTTACATTAAGTTTTCTGAAAATATACCCCGATAGGATTTTTTTTTGTATTTTCACCATTTCTTCTGGCATATGTTTAAAAGAAAAATGTAAATTTTTGTGAACGGTTATGAACAAACTTGGAAGTTAATAGTTTTTTATTGAAAGTGAAAATGATTGTTTTGTGCCGTATACGCCACTTTTCTAAATTTATATCTAAAAACTAGTATTGTTGTTTTTGTTGTTTTTTTTTTTGCGGCAATAAAGCGAAGCTAGAGTGAAATTTATTTTGTACGTTTTTGTAGGAGGAATTTCCAGCATTCGCCAAACAGTGGCGTGTAGAGCAAAACAATAGTTAATAAACTTTGAAAAAGTTGATATGGAGCAAAATTAACGTTAAATTCTCAGAAACGATAAAACATTTCGTGAAACAGGGTTTGGATTCAGAAAGGGGGTATTCAATTATATAATAAATGAGTTGACGATATGTATTTTGTTAGTTTCTGTGTGTTATTTTTTATTTGAATAAAACCGAAAATCGGATTTTTGAAATATCTATTGGGAATAGCCAAAACCCGGTTTTTGAAAAACGTCGAATAACCGATTTTCCTAGTATGCATGTGTATAAATCAATGGATCTCAAATCAATTATTTTAGAAAACTGAGATGAATTTTAGTCTCCTTTCGATATTACTTCAATTAATTGACTTGGTTTTTCTTGCAAATAATAGTCCAAATAGTAAAAGGTGTCTAATTATGAGACATTTAGACAATTTAAATTAATAATTCTAAATAAAAATATGTAAATTTAAAATATAATTATTAACTTGTGCTTTAGACGAAACCTATCGAGAAGACGAGCGTGAGCGTAGTAAAATTAATGAAGAAACTGAAATCAGCCGTATATTTGGCACAAAACAAATCACTATAAATCGTTGCCTAAAGTGCAGTGAGAAGAAAACAAAACACAGCATTTTATTAACCTGCAACCTGACGTATCCTCAGTTACCTAAGGAAACGCCGGAGTATATGAATTTTGGCACTATACTTAAGGGTTCTTTGGGTTGTGAAAAAAGTATACAAGCATTCTGCGAGAATTGTAAAAAGTTTTCGCCTACAAAACAAACTGTTAAGGTATTTGGTTTTTTGAAAAAAAAAAATAAAAAAATTTTAAGAAGGTTTTTACTTAAATTTTCAGGTAACTGGCCTTCCTCAACTTTTAACAGTTAATTGTGGTCTAAATAATGAAAAAGATTTAAATTTCTTGCGTAAACAATTAAATCGTAACAATCATAATATTACTGAAAGCCCTGCCACTTTAAATACCAATAAACCTTGTCGGTATGGCATTAATTGTTCCCGGAGTGATTGCCACTTTGTGCATCCTGATCGTAAATCACCCTCAGTAATCTCTACGAATCAGACCATAAATATTTCTCCTAGTGGTCGACAAAGTTCTTGGTTTCCCTTGTACTTTTCTATGGCAATTGATGAGCAGGGCGAATTAAGTGTACAAACAGACAATAGTAATACCAAGTCCGATAATCACAAAAATGCAGACAACCAAATGGGTGGCCAGCCTATGCATACGGAACAAATCCTAAATGCTAAAGGTGAGTTAAAAGTAAATTTAATAATTAATCTATAATTTTTAATACAAATATTTTGTATAAAGCAACAAATAGCAATGAATCATTTCGGGAATATGCTTTACATGCTGTGGTCTGTCAAATCGATGATGGCAGCCAAAAAAATTTGGTATCTTTGATAAATGTTAGCAAAAAGTACCATACCATGAAAACAGGCAGTGCAAACTTTGGTGAGGATCAAGAGCAGTGGTATATATTCAATGATTTTAGGTAATATATTGAGATAAACTGAAGAGAACAGAAATAATTGTACGTTCAAATTAAATATTTTTTAGCATTTCACCGGTGTCGAATCAAGAATCTGTTTGGTTTACACTAGATTGGAAAGTGCCTTGTGTGTTATTTTACAGAAGTATAAGTTCTGAAAAATCTGAATATGAGAGTATATTTCCCGATGATTTCGAAATACAACACAATGAACCACAGCCTCTTTTTAATCCCTTTATAAAAGTAATATGTTTTCGATAAACTAAAACTATAGTAATGGCCGTAATTTCTACAAAAAGAAAGCAGGTCGTGTTCGTACCTAACAGTTATATATATTTACCTATTTGAACGTGTATTTGGTCTACGTGTTTTTACCTTCAGTTTTCTTTTAAAATATGAAAGCTTTTACACCATAGATTTCTTTTTGTAGAAATTACGGGCATAAATCTAAATTTTTTGATTTGACTATAGAGATAGAAAGAAAAAAAATGAGTTTAAATAATGTATTTATACATATATTTATAAAAAAAATGTTCTTTTCAGGATATTGTTAATCCTGTACATCCGCTTAATCTCGGTGATACATTATTTAAACCATTGCATGGGAATGAAATGCCGCAGGCTGGTGATTTGGTTGCTATGGATGCTGAATTTGTCACCTTGAATCCCGAAGAGAATGAAATACGACCGGATGGCAAAACAGCAACCATAAAACCATGTCACATGAGCGTTGCACGTATTTCATGTATACGTGGGTAAGAAAAATCTTCAACATCCAATTAAGAGGTTTTTGTTTTATTTTTATACTCACCATTGGAGACCTAATACAATATGTACGTGTGCATAAAATCTTTATAAAATTGAGACTTGTTGCAGTCCGTTCGTTTGTCTGATCTACGACTTAAATTTTATTTTAATTTAAATTGAATATATGTATGTAAGTTGTTTTTTTGGTTTTCAATTTTAAACAAAAAAAAAATGCTAAAAGTAAAGAAAAAAAACCATTTTTAATTGGGCCACTATTTCTTCTAGGCACATGGCTCTTAGCATGGGGCTCTAGTGTGATGTAATATGGGAGACTTTATAAAGCATTTTAATACCGTTGTTAAATTCGAAAGATTGATTAAAAAATAAAGCAAATTGGACCATTATTTTAGTTAGAGCTCATACAAATATCCTCCCGGAGTAAGGGTATACATAAACCTTTTATCAGAAAAAATTAAATTTTACTAAGAGCTCATTCAAGTGATCTTGTGAAAACAACTAAAGTAGTAAACCGCGAAACAAATGCTTGTCGTACTTAAAGTTTTGTTATAAAAAAATTATATTAATAGACTATTTGAGCTAACCCGTAACAAAACTTCTTAAAAAGTATATTTGTGCGAAATATAGCACACAAGAAATAAGCTAGTGGGCCGAATCCTTCCATTATTGCTTCACTCGATAAAATATATACATAAATGATCCAATATACTTTTGATGGTGATGGGTATAATGAATTCGGCAAGGCCGAATGTACCATTTTAATTTGGTTAACATTGTAGTTATTTTTTAATCTTAGGCAAGGTCCCGACGAAGGTATCCCCTTTATGGATGATTACATATCAACACAAGAAAAGGTTGTGGATTATTTAACACAATTTTCGGGAATAAAACCAGGCGATTTAGATGCAAATTTCAGCAGCAAACGTTTAACCGCTCTCAAGAATTCATACCAAAAACTTAAATATTTAGTAGATGTGGGTGTATTATTTGTGGGACATGGGCTAAAAAATGATTTTCGGTAAGCTTTTTGCCTCTTTATTGATAAACAAAATTTGATGTTTGTTTTTTTTTTTTTTTTTTGTTATTTTTCAACTTAACAGAGTCATTAATATTTATGTACCTTCCGAGCAGATAATAGATACTGTACACTTATTTCATTTACCCCATCATCGCATGGTGTCTTTAAGATTTTTGGCTTGGCATTTTCTTGGCACCAAAATTCAATCTGAGACCCATGATTCTGTTGAAGATGCACGCACTACTCTACAGTTGTATAAACATTATTTAAAATTACAAGCTGAAAATAAATTTTCTGCCGCTTTAAAAAATCTTTATGATCGTGGCAAACAATTGCAATGGAAAGTACCGGAAGATTGAGGTTTAAACAACAATAAAAAGGAAGCAGCATTTATACTAAATTACAAATCATATGATGAAAAATACCGTCGTTTTTACAAAACAAACAAATAAGTTTTTGGAAAAAATAAAAACAAAGTACAAACTGACACCGAACCGTGAGCAAAAAAAGTTTTACCATTTTAAATGACCAGACCCCTTCTATTGATGATTATTTTGTTTCAGACTTTACACAAAACATTTAACATATACATACTATAATTATATCGACTGTATTTTGTTAGAATTTTTGTTTTAGACATTTTATATTAAAAAAAAAAATTAAATGCCACCAAAAAAATACACAAAATGTAGATAATGTCCGTAATAAAATCGCTCAATATGTTTTAAAGAAAGAAAAAATGATTTAAAAAAAAATCCCTAAATATATAATTTATTTTAAAATTAAAGGACAGAAAAAATAAAAAAATATATTTTTTTGAAAAAGGTTAAAATAAAAAATAATAAAGCAAATTTAACAAAATATGAGTTCTTAATATTTAAAACTTTAGTTAAAAAAGCGTTATTTCTACAAAACATTGTAATGTCCTCGTTAATCCAAGTGCCTAAAGCAATTTGAAAAAAGTCGTTAAATTTGATTTAAAAAAACTCAATACCTGATTTTTGAGATTAAAAATTAACAAAATGGCTACAATTGGTCAAATCTGAAAACAGTGGATGTTATTTGGTGAATAGTAACAAATAAAAAAGAATTGTTTAAATTAAATGTCATCCAAATAATTATATTTTGTCGAATCTGGTAACAGCGGATAAATCTAAATCCAGAATTTACCGATGTTGTAAATACCCCGGTCAATTCTTACGACTCAGAATTATTCAGGTGTAGAGATATAGATCTGCAAAGAACTTTAAGTTTTATAGCGAATTTCGAAAAATTAAAAAAAAAAATCTTTTTAAATAATTAAATATTTTATAGAAAAAATAAATAATACCCACATCATTCTGTTTGGTAAAAAAAAAACCTCTAAGGTAATAGAAAATTATACATTATCAGAAAAAAGAGATGTAAAATGTATAATCGATAATTTCGCTACAAATTCCTAAATTTACTTTCATTGGCGGATCGTAAATATGTATTTAAAAAAAACGTTCCTTACAATTTTTTTAATTTGTGTCCAAGAGCTGGTTCTGTTTTACTGTTGCTTCTTCAGTACTTTAAATATAAGATTAACATGCTGATAAGAGGTGATATATTTTGTTGTTTACTTTGTATAATCAAATATAAAAAGTTTTATTGATTAATTTCACCATTATTGAACATCTTAGATTATTTAGCGATATAGAATTTTAAGAATTCTATTTGTCTGTACAGTGTAACGTAATCTGCAAAATTTTAAATACAAATAGAAAATGAAAATAAGAAAAAAAAACATTTTGAGATTAAAACAAAAAAATTTATAAATTTCTTTATTATATTTTTTAATAATTTATATAACATACAATTTAAAAAGTTTAACGTCCAATTTTATCAAGTTAAGTTAAAACTAACTATTACTATAACTTCCAATTAACAATATGTTTTTGGCAGTTATAACTAATAGTTAGTTATAACCGAACTTGGTAAAATCAGCCATTAGATCTTTAAAAAAAAAACATCAAAAAAGTAAAAGAAAAATAGAAAAATCAAATATAGAAGGGTCGTATGTATAAAATAAGAGAAAAAAAAATATAACTTAAAATTACCTTGGGATTTTTTGTATGCTAAATGAATGCTTAATTTTTTTTAATTTAATTTAATTTAAATTTGTTTGCTTTGTATTTTAAATATTGTCATAATCTTCATCCATTTCTAAATATGAATCAATTTTCGTCGTTGACATCGTTGTTGTCATGTTTGTTGCGGCGGCAACGGCGGCTGCTAAAGCAGTTGCTTTGGATGTTACTGAAGATGAAGAATTTATTGGTTCCGCTATTGCAGCTTTGGAATTACAAGATTGATGTTCAACAACAGCTAGTTTAGCTGTTACTAATGATGATCTTGTTTTATTAACTGGCGATGACGAAGCCGATAACGATGATGTCGTTAGTGATGTGGTTGTCGATGATGGTGGCGACGCTAAAGTTGGAGTACCAATACTTATTGTAGCCACGGGGGGTACAGCTGTTGTTGCCGACGCCACAATGTTGGATAGATCTATATTGATGACTGGTTCGGCTGAGAAATTAAAGGCCGAATTGTTGCCAGACATATTCGCAATATTAGCAGGTGCACTTAGAGGTGTAACCCCTACATTGTTGCTAACTGAAGGCAAATTACTATAGTCTATTTTTACAACTGGCTTACTGCAATAATCAAAGTTAACAATAGGAGCAGGCATGGCAGTCGGTTGCGAGGATGTTCGTAAGTGATTTAAAGGGTTATTATTTGGTTTGTTATTGTTGTCCATAGGTGTTGTTGGCATTGAGTATGATTGATGTTTTAGTCGGGTATGTTGCTGTGCTGCACTAATTGATGATGGTAAATGTTGAGGAATCGGTGACGAATCAGATCGAGATAATTTAGGGGGCAAACAATCATTATTGACTTGAGCCACCATCCCTGTTGTTGTATGCCTGATAACAGTACTGGGATTCGTACTAAGCGAACGTTTTAAATGTCTTTGATAATCATGGTGCTGTTGATGCATTTGTTTATGATTTCCGCCACCATTTTGGCCATTCGATGCTGAATATTGTTGTCGTCCAGCTCTTACAGATGTCGATGGCATACTTAAATCGTATGGTGTATCTGAATCAGGATATTGTTCTTCTGGAGAACTTTGATTATCCTCCTCATGGTAATTGGCCGCCTCCTCGGCTACGCTTATATCCGGAATATTACGTACCAGTTCACGTAGAAAATCGAAACGTTGTTCTGACATAATGCACTGTTTCATATGAGAAGTCGACAGTGTCTTGGCATTTCGAGAGCTGGTAATTTTTAAGGTTTTTGTCAACAGCGATTCTACGAATAATTCTAAAGTTCTAGGTAAATACGGGAAACATTAATGAATTGGATCAAATGATTCCATTTAAGACATACAGTTAAGGTAACCATTTTAAATAACATTTTAATTTATAGGTAAAAAAAATAAAATAAAAAAGTTTTTTTATGAACAAAACGAATTAAAATATGTATGAATGCACATTCAATATCTATGAACCTTATTTTAGTTTTTATATTCAAAATATCATTTAAAGCACAGATCAATAGAAATAAGTATATGAAAGGTATTTGAATAATATGTTTGGCTGTTAAAATGTGATTTTTCAAATACCATCTATACATATAAAAACATTTTTCCGGGTATGTGTTACTAAAACTCAAGAACCGCTCTACCGATTTACACCAATCTTGGACAATTAAGTGGTTTAGTCTATAACCCGGTGTTATCTTAAGTTGTATGCCGAAAGATGGCGCTGTTGTCGTGATATTTTATTTTTTTAATATATGGCACGATTTTGCTGAAATTCACAAAATATATTTATTAAACAAAAATAAGTTTCCTGATAACATTATGTTATGCTGTGCCATTCTTTGGATATGTGGTCGAAAAACTTTATTTACGGGCCTGTTCTGAAAATCACGTGCTTTTAAAATTACGCAAGTGGTTTTGTGGTGTTCTGGAGGCTTGTTCTGAATTGCGATGCGAAAATACATAAATGCGAACAATTGCTTTTCTGTTTTGCGATTTTCGCAAAGTTTGTTTTTAATCGCATTTCAAATGCGAAAAAGTGGCAAGTTGGTATTCTACATTGCGAAAACAAATGTCAAACACATGTCAAATTCGCAAAATTTATTCGACAACAAAATAGCATTCGCAAAGTACAAACATGTAAGTGAAAGATAATATTTTATTTATTTATTCATCATATATTTATTATTTAATTTAGGGAAGCTAGCAATAAGACCACCAAACCGCGTCAATTTGAAATAATGATAGAATTTATGAATAAGCACAGCCAATTGGCAAGAGGCCATTTGAAAACACCAAAAGTACGTCAGTCGGCAAATTCTTTGTGACAAACCACCACCGTGAACCACAGTGCCACAGAATCCATTTTTATTATTTTTTTCTTACAGAATGTCCTAAATAAATTTTATAAACAATTTTCACAGCGAAACACAAAAAAATTATTTATTTTTAATTTGACGTTTGTTGTCACTGACGTTTATTTGAGCAGCGTTGCCACGATTTTAAATAAATTGCGAATGCGATTGCGAAAGTCTAACAGAATACCAATTTTTCGCATTTCATTTGCGCATCGCATTGATTTTCGCATCGCTATTCAGATAAGCCTCCTGAAAGTCATACCGTTTTTGTGTTTCTCCGTGTTCTTTCGGCAATTGAAAAACACACAAAAACTGAAAACCTAAATGTCAAACGTGTGATTTTAAAAGGCACATATGATTTGAAATCACGTGATTTCAATTAAAGTGATTTTCAGAACAGGCCTGTTAATTTTAAATTATCAAACAGATGCAATGATCTTTTATTGGCAAAACCATTCTAGCTTTCGGTTAATAGGCTCACACTCCATGTTCTTGAAAATTGACACCTTTTCCTCATTTGATATGTTTCTAAGAATAATCTCCAGCCAACTAACTGGAAACTGGGGTTTTTGCTGTTCTCCAGATATACAGCAAAAACGACAAGGGATTTATGGGTAAAGTTATAGGTAGTCGTAGTTTTTTGCTAATATCTCAGCCATTTGTGGGCAGATCAGTCAAAATTTCAATAGCAAAATTTTACGGAGCATAGCTATCTGAAATAAATACCAACCAATTCCCATAATTTCTGGGGTCCTCGGAAAACCCAATTCAACATACAGGACATCGGTTAATCAATTTCGCTCCTCATAAAGGCTCAGATTAAACAAATCACACAATAACTCATAAACAGGCTCAACTTTAAATTTATCAAAATAGTTTTTTAATAGGTCAGTTCAAAAATCAAATCTATAGCGACCACGAAAATGTTTGTGTCACTCACTGTCTTCTTTACCATTTATGAAACTCAATTTGATCAAAAAAATTGCAACCATGTTTTTAAAGCCAGTTTTCCGCCTCTCTTAAAAATTTTTGAAGTTTGAGTTGTACCTGTTTATGATTTCGTTTGCGATATGCAAATATATATGTACTTTACTTTTTTACCTTCGGTGAAAGTGTGTACCATGGCGCGTAGGGTAAGTTTGAAATTTGTGTGCGACCATAATATGTACATTAGTTAAAAAAGGATATAAATTATAACTGGAACAGCTTGGGCTACTTTTCCCACTTCCTCATCACTCTGCATTATTTTTTTGATACGACCCTGAAATTTGAAAATAATACCAATAAAACATGTTAATAACTTTAAACATAACAAAAAATTTAATATTTTTTATAGAAAAATTTTGACAAAATACAAAAAAACCCATAGCAAAATCAACCAAATGTACATTTTTTCTATTTAAAGGGCTGAGGCCCGTGGGCCCCCTGGATCCAAAAACCGCTTCACCCACTTAGTGGTATGTGTGCGTACTCAAATTAAAGGTAATTGTGCACGATAAAAGAAATATTTAGTAAAATTTAGGGTTGTCGGGACTTCTGTTGACCTCTTGTGCAATAAAGTACCGAGTTAATTTTTTTGTAACCAATGCTTCTCTGTATAGCCGGCCTTCAGACAGGCGCAAGGATTTCTTCCTCTATGATATACCAAATACCGACTTAGCTAACAAAAGCTTCTCTGCATAGCAAGAACTTTATCTAAGGTGTAACAACACCGGCTTCGCTAACTAAAATTTCTTTGCATAGTAATTAATATGCTTGCTAAACTCTTGTATTTTCACGAAATCATCTCCGCTTCATAATCGGTTAAGTATTTTTAAATAAATTTTGTAGTTATATCCTAAAAGATATGTATATTTACAAGCTCCCAAATAATATCAGTACTGACCACATTGAATGAAAAATTTAGAAGTCCATTACTAAACTATGCGTTTTCGAGACTTTTTCTATATAATATTTTCTTCTTATTTTTCAATATTCCATCACCCTATAGGTAGTTATTTTTTTTTTTTTTTTTGTTTGGAGCTGAGTTGGTAAACTAGATTAAAGCCGTTTTTCATGTTCTCCGTAAACTGCATTTCAGTTGTTTAATTTGTAAATGTTATATTATTTATTTATTTGAGTTTATGTTTTAGACTGTATACCTATGTTTATCATTAACCACTAGCCAAGGTGTATTTACTTTTAAATAAATGCACCTTGCCACTAGCCTTTTAATATTCATTTTTAGGTTTTTGTTTATTTTATCAATTCTTCCGTTTTCTGTTTTTAAAACTTACCGCTGGAAAACGTGCATTATATTTTTTCTTTTTTGATGGCATTTTAAATTATTTTCTTGTTGGCTAATGCAAAATGTTTGCACAATTCACTTTTGCTTTTTAGATTTCTTAAATGTTTCCTTTTTTTTATCACCGAAGAAGCGATTTGTTTTGTTATGTTCTAAAAATCTCTACGACAGTTGTAAAATATGGCTTTTGGCTATCTGTATTTAACCTTTTTCTATTTTTTTAAAAGTTATTTCATTAGGTGGTTTTTAGAAATTTATTAAATACATTTTGTATATTAAAAAAATTGTATATAAAAATAAAAGTTATTTTCCAATAATTTTTTCACGAAAAAAACTGATAGAAAAAATCTGACTTGGCGTGCTTAACAAGAGTTGCCGTATTAGTAAAAACTATTACACGGGGTTTACATTTGCCAGTACAGGGAAGACAGTTGCAATACATGCAAACTTTTTCACAAATCCATGCAAACTTATCCGACTGTCTTCTACTGTCTAGCAAATTTTGCAGACAGTGTTGATACTACAACAAGTAACAACAACAAAAACAACGATGAATTTGTTTTGTTGCTTTCGTTGATCGATATGTCAAAAACACGAGCAACATTCTTGTGTATTTAATGTTGTTACTTGTTGTAGTATCGACACCACCCAAGATGAATTCATGTAAACGGTGGTGTCGATACTACAACAAGTAACAACACTAAAAAAAACAATGTATTTTGTGTTGCTATCGTTGATCGAACAAGGAACTTTTGACATTTCTCTCTCTAATTAAAAAAAGTAGCACAGCTGTGCTTTCAACGCAACCTGAAAAATGAATTCGCCTCGAAAAAACCCTAATATGTATATTGAAGATTAGTCAAAACCGCTTAAACATATAAATTTAAAATCGCTGAATCATCAGCACTCTTCTCTTTTTAACTTTGTAATTTGCTGCAGAAAATCTTAGCAACTATTTTTCGGTGAATTAAATTATTAATGTTAAAAATTGATGTCCCAATATAATACCAAAAAGGATCCTTGTAAAGTTAATGCCTGTCGAATTCAAGCTTGTTTAAAGGGTATGTTTCAAAAGAAGCACGTAAGAACCGGTAAATTTTTAATTATATAATTGTGGCCTTTAACAGAAAATAATTACCAAGAAGAAAAGTGTTTGGAGGTTTTGGAACAGATGCGCCAATGTTGCTTAAAGTGGCATAAAAAATCTGTATGTTGTTCTGGCATTATTTTGGAACGCCCATATATAAAAAAAAGTGCTAGTGGAGAAGAAAAAGCCAAAGAAAAACATTAAACCTTATTGTCAAAGTGGTAAGAAGAAAAATAAAAACATTATTGCAATTTTGTGACATTATTGCCTAAAAAAGTTTTCGTACAGTTGAAATCAAGGCCCATTGAAAAGGTCTGCGCAAGAATCGTTTTTTTTTTTGTACAAGTAAGCAGACCTGATAGATGGGCCTTGGTTGTAATAACCCAGGCAGAGTTAAGTTAAGTTTCGTATTCTAAATCACCGAGCAAATTTCTGTTTAAAACGGACTACATACCGATTTTTACTAGTATTCTCTTTAAAACAGATTGTCGACTACGCCTTTTTCACTTGTAATTGATAAAACTTCAATTGTAGTCAGATTAGTCAATTAAAATTCAAAAATTGTATGTAATCATAGTTTTTACTAATGGCACGTTGAGATCCTCATGAATGTTTGAGTTTTTAAAATACCAGGGAGCGGCTGTGATTCGAAGAAATTTATTTTGGCGCCTTTGAATTTTTTTCGATATTAGAGTGCCACATAGTTGAATACCGTAGCATCAGATAGGCTTTAAGATAGTGTTGTAAAATAGAAGCTTGCAATCGAGACTAAGGGAAGGATTTCTTCCAATAAGCCAATGAATTTGAATGGCTTTTAGTTTTATTTGAGTTAATTTTGTCTCTATATGGCATTTCCACGTTAATCGCCGATCCAGATGTATACCGAGATATTTTACATGCGAATGTTGAGGAATTATTTATTATTGATTGTAATAGGGGGCAAGATTCCCGGCGCAGGGTGAATGTTATATGTGCCCATTTTTGCTCGTTGACCATTATCCTCCATTGTCCTAGCCATATTTCTAGTTGAAATATATGATGCTGTAAGTAACGAGATGCTTCATGACGGTTAACGTGGACGCTTGGAAAAGCTGTATCGACTGCAAATGTTGAAGTTTGGGTGTAGTTTTTTGTTGGCATGTCCGAATTATAAATTAAGTATAACAGAGTGCCCAGTATGCTGCCTTGTGGGACTCCAGCGCCGATTGGCTGAGGTGAACTTAAGAAATTTCCTTCTTTAATAATAAATTGACGGCCGACTAAGTAGCTAACAGCTTGTGTGTGTTTGTTTGTAAATTTAAATGTTGTAGCGAGCGGACAACCAATATTTTGGCGTATTTATCAGCAAAAAATTCAAGATGTCATCGATTTCGGCGTGGTTAAAAACATCCCCATAGAAACGATCCATGTTGAAGCTTCCTTAGAATTATCTCCCGACCACACACCTACAATTGTTACTATAGTGAACTCCAATAGAATTGTATCTCCGACTGGGTTACTTAGCGACGTCAGCAACACAAATTAATTGGTTAAAATATAAAAAATATCTCAGTACCCATTGCACAGAAAATATTCCGCTTAGTACACCGGGGAATGTAGATCGCTCTATAGTTAATTTTGACAGTTTTCTGAAACTATGATCAACATTCCAGTACTGCCGCCAAAAAAACAAAAAATATTAAAATATATTCCACAGATGTCGAGCGTCTCCTCTCTGAAAAAAGAAGACTTCAAAGAGAGTGGCAATTGCACAGATCTCCTCGACTTAATAACTTACTAAGAGAGTGTACAAAAAGGCTAAGAAAGTTACTGCAGACTCAGAAAACGGCTTCTTTGGAAAAATATCTTAAGGAACTTGATGCAACTCCGCAATCAGACTACTAATTATGACGTGCAGCTATAAATCTCAAAAGGTAGTTGTCTCTAAGCCACCATTAAGAAACATGAATGGAAGTTGAGCAAGAAATTAATGATAATGAAAAACGATCTGGTCTAAGCAAACAGTGAATTTCAGTTTGTCAATAGTATGAAATGGGAATTTAGCACATTTAAAAGAAACCTTGTTAATTAATTTTTGAATCCCAAGAAAACTTTAAAAAAGGAAATCTGTTTGTTACTGATTTAAAAAACATATTTAATCTAAATATATCTTGCGATATTGCGGTCGAGTTACCACCTCTTGCTGCTAGAGCAGCTGTTCCCCTAAGATTTGAGATAAGAGAAATCGAAAAGGCTATTTTTTCACATTTGCCCAAAGCTATTTGTGACTTAAACACTAAGAAGGCACCTGGTATTGATAAGATCAGCAATAAAATGGTTTTAAAGCTACCTCGCCTAGCAAAGAAAATTATTCTTTTTATTTTTGATGCTAATTTACGCCTCGGCTGGCTAATTTTTAAGTACATTATCGATTGTGTGCAGCTGTATTTCACCAATGGCTTCACGAATATTGTCCTTTAAAGCGTCAATTGTCGCTGGCTTGTCGGCGTAACACTTATCTTTGACGGCACCCCACAGATAATAGTCCAACGGTGTCAAATCGCAGTTCCGAGGTGGCCAAACGACTTCAGCTCTGCGGCTGATAATGCGATCTTCAAAAACAGGGCGCAAAACATCGAGTGTAGCTTCGGCCCGATAAAGATCGCCATTGACTGTAACGGCCACTCCTTGCTCGTTTTTGAAGAAAAATGGCCCAATTATGCCTCTGCACCAAAATCCGCATCAAACAGTGACTCGTTTTGGGTGCATCGGCTTTTCAATGTATGCGTGTGCCCCAAATGCGACAATTTTGCTTGTTTACATACCCTCCAACATCAAAATGAGCTTCATCTGAAAAGATATTCTTTTTTTGGCAAAATCGGCATCTTCTGCAAGTCGATCGCAGGCCCACTTAGCGAAGCGAAAACGCAATATTTCCCAACGTTGTTCAAGCGTATACATAACCATATTCGTTCAGCGGAAGGATAAAACTAATTATCTGTCAAATCAGACATGAGCTTAGTGTTACCATTCACGAAATAAGCACTAGCTTAAAAAAAAACGTTAGATGGCGGACCCGTTATAATCATTAATTTTAAACATATTTCTTAAGGTCAAATGTGTTTCAGAAACCATCATGACATCAATATTCTAATTCATTTTTATGTTGGCGGATGCCGTTTGCGTTCCAAAAACAGTTAATAGCTTGTTAAGTACAGCTTGCGATTGCATTCTAAGAATTTCCTGCATCATATTACCCATTGTACTCGTAAAGTTATTTACTGTTTGCACTTATGTATGTTTCCATGGTTTTTTCTAGACGACTTAAATTAGAAACTGTAGTTTCATCATTACTTGGCGAAGCACCTTGCATTTGCACATGGTTTGATTTTACGACGTTAGCATAAGAGGTTCTGTTATTACTAGGCTGCGGAGCCTGAATGTCATTAGTGTTTACTTGTTTTGTTACCTGCATTTGATGGAGATTAGTTTTCGGTCCAAGCTACTGCTTGAAGATAGAATATACAGGGCTTTAATTGACAGTGTGATTACTGCCGCAGTTGCTACATTTTTTTACTTTGGGGTCGGTTTTAGACTTATCGCAAAGAACTGTACCATGTAATTCACCACACAGCATTGGAGTATGCCTTAGTATGACCATATTCTTGACAGTTTAAACATTGAACGGGACCATATCTTTTGTGTGGCTCTTCTATAGAGAATATATTTCAAATTGTAAATAGGGGGCGTTTCGTTTTTTTTTCAAGCTTTACGTCAGTTGGAATGTATAAAAGTTTTTTTTTTAATGGTTCAAATTGGTTTATTATTTTGCGAAAATCATTCTCATGATTGACTTGTATTTTTGTCTCGTTTATACTGCCACGCTTGATAGCAGCTACTTGAAACGAATTTTCACCTATCAAAGATATATCGGGGAAGCTTGGACGATTTTATGCCGTTTGGTGCTTCAGAGGATTCATCCTCCAGAATTGCAAAACGATTTTGAACATTTATTTTATCAAAAGATGGTACTTGACTTGTATTTTTGACTCGTTTATACTACCACGTTTGATAGCAGCTACGTGAAACGAATTTTCACCTATCGCCGATATCAAAGATATATCGGTATATTTTATTTTTATTAAATTTTTCGTTTTTTGATAATTGTTCACTTTTATGTTAAAATTTTACTTAAAAAATGCGTCCATTCGCTAAATTGTTATAAAACTAAAATATATATTAAAAAATCAAATGTAATTAATAATTCAAATTGTATGCGGTGTTAAGAATATGCATCTGTATCACAACAAAGCAAAAACCGAATCAATACATATAAGATACATTAGAAAAAATTGTTTTTAAATACTGAGGTTGGTGTAGGGTATCTTATGGTCGGGCGTGATCGGTTTTACTTTCTTACTTTTTTTCTTTGCTTATATTTCATGGAAACGTGTTGCCACTCTTACAAATTTAATAAGAGTATTCATTTCAAATTTTTTTGGTTGGAATTTTTTTTGTAAAAAGTACAAACTGTCAAAAAAAATCTGCCAAATAATTCGTGAAAGTAATTGATATTTTCAATTTGCCAAATAATTGTTGAAAGTGAATTAATTAATTTATTTAATTGTCACATCATTAACTAAAATTTATAATATTTACGAAAATAATGTATTTAAAGATACATTTTAATGAAAAAAATACAATATAAACTTTGAAATATTAAATTGCAGAAATGTTTACTTCATTCATTTCATTTCTTTTTTTTTAATTCTTTTTTAATAACTTTTTTATTGAACTCATTCTTAATATGTGTTTTTTTTAAATCAGAGTTGAACAATTCATAAAAAAAGATGTAATTTTTCGTACTTTGTATTAAAAATTAGCAATTTTTTATGAATGGCAACATCATTTCGTTTGACGTTTATAGTGGAAAATTACATCTTTTTATCCTGACTTTTTTACACTTGGTTATAGTTTGACAAAAATGTAACTTTTGGTGGAATTTTTTTCTTGTGGTTGTTGTAACAAAAATTACATTTTTCCACTTTTCCATTTTTTCCAACATATAAAAAAACTGAAATGAATACCCTTAATAATAATATACATATGTATATATTTTACAACTACGCCATCATAAGGCATCTCGATAGTAATAGGTAAAATATTTTTTTATAACACTCAAGTTTCGTTTTATAGAAACACGGGTTTCGAACAGAATTCAATAGAAATCTACGTTTCGACCCGTTTTTTTTTTAAATTGGCTAACTTTCAAGACGTAATTGACAGACCCAGAACTCAGTTATGTATGTACTTATGTATTTACCACATTTTCAATATATTTCCAGTTATGTATGTATGTGGCTGATTTCATAAACGCAGTATTGCAAAGCATCACAAAAAACAAATGCGTTACAAAGGCATTACAAGTAAAAACAATGCACAAATTTCGCAATCGTTGTGTAGTGAATACAGTTACCATGCTATAATGAGCTCAAAGCATTGTCTACAGACAAGTTTTAGAGTTTAAGAAGCTATTCCATTTAGTGCTGCATTGCAATACTGCGTTTATTAAGGCAGCCAGTATTTACCACATTGTCCTGCTTTTGTTGGGTTTTTAATAAAAAATTTGTTATTTGAAAGTTTTTAATGAAAAATATGGCCAGAAAGCTGAATTTGTAAATGTCTACAAGAACACAGTTCAAGGCGTAGGTTTTCTATAAAAACTTTCTTTTGAACTGTTTCCTATATATATAACATACATTTTTCTGTAGAAATGTTTGCTAAAATTTTCTTTATTTTAATATTATCTCTTTGTAGGAAATAATGCCAAATTCTTCTATACCGCCTTATAAACCACCACAAGAATTGCAAAAAATTCTAAAACAACAGGCTGCACAGCGTAAACGAACCGCTCAATTGCCCAAACGCAGTTGGATACAAAGAAATCCCCGAGTATTTCAAATTACCTTTATAACCACATCACTGCTGGTGCTTTTTTCACGACCTCTATACGACGCCATCTTTGAAGAATCATTTCCAGCTCTTGAGAATTCAATCAATTATAAGAGGCGCGAGTAATGGAATCAGTACGTAAAGCTAAAAAACGTTTACGCAACTATCCGATATTGTTAGGAAAATGTACCGAAACGGCTACAGTTTATGCTGCCTGTGTAACACGGGATTTGAATATTCAACACAAAACTTGTGAAAAGGAGTTTGAATCATTTAAAAAGTGCCTACAAAAGGCTGCACTTGAAATGAAAACAAAATTATAAATTAAAACAAGCAATTTTTATGAAATTGCAATAAAATCCAAAAAATATATTAGTATACAATTTAATTATTTTTCAAAAACATTTTCATAAAACGGCCAAATTAATTAAAATGGAACTACTTAAAGAGTGCTTGGTAAATCTTTCGTTTCGTTCACACATAATTATATCAATTTTTATACGCCTGGCTTTAATTAGTTACGGACAAGTACACGATTTGAATTCGGAAGTGCCATATACGGATATAGATTATAAAGTAGTTACAGATGGAGCCAGACAAATACTTAAGGGAAATACACCGTTTGATCGTCACACATATCGTTATAGTCCCCTGTTGGCCTATATGCAAGTACCAAATGTTATGTTGCATGCCTCGGTGGGTAAAATTATCTTTTCCTGTTTTGACCTTTTAGTGGCTGTTTTAATTTATGCCATTGTACGTTCTGAATTACAATCACAGTGCAATAAAGCTGTACAATATCTACTAATAAAATATGGTAAATTCAATAAAGCATTAACAAGTGCCAATAATAATGTTACCGATGAACGCAACAGACCGGCCTTAATAGCAAAAATGTCGGCTTGCTTCTGGCTTTACAATCCATTAACAGCTGTTATATCTACTCGAGGAAATGGCGACAGTTTTTCGAGCTTCTTTGTTATACTCACCATTTTTCTGCTATCGAAATCTGAAGATTGTACAAGGAAAAATAAAAGCAATTGGTTTATTTTATTAGCTGGTCTAGCTCACGGTTTTGCGATACATTTACGGCTATATCCTTTATTATTTAGTTTAGCTTTTTATCTTAGTTTATCCGAGCGTTTAGTGCGCTCCTTGAAAGAATTTTTACGTATTGTATTATTTCCTTCTAGCAAACAATTATTATTCGTATTTGGTACTTTGTTAAGTTTATTTTTAATAACCGGCTTTTTTTATTGTCTCTATGGCTGGAAATATATTTATGAAGCATATTTATATCATTTTGTTCGTAAAGATGCTCGCCATAACTTTTCCCTGTACTTTTTAATGCAATACCTAAGTGGCGGAGCCGTAGAAACTTCTCTGTTGGAAAAATTACTCATTATGTTACCCCAATTTATTTTAATTCTATATTTAAGTTTTGCCTTTGGCCAATTTCGTCAAACTCTGCCTTTTTGTATATTTTCATTGGCCTATGTTATAGTTACTTTTAATTCAGTGGTAACTTCACAATATTTTGTCTGGTATTTAACCCTATTGCCTTTGTGTCTAAATAATTTACAATCTATATCGTGGCTGCAAGGTATTGCATATTTTGCTTTATGGTTAGTGGCTCAGGGGTTGTGGCTTTTGCCTGCTTATCTCTTGGAATTTAAGACATGGAACACATTTTATTGGATAGGCGCTCAAAGTGCCTTTTTCTTTATGGTGAACAATTTACTATTGGCTCGTTTGATAGAACGTTATAGCTTTACATCGTTTAAGATTAATTTTAAGAAACTTCTTTAGAAAGAAAGGTAATCGAAAATATAAAAAAATATTAAATTTGTAATAAAAAAGTAGTTCTTCTTGATAACAATTTTTGTAATATTTAATAAATATTCCTAAATACTTAAACACTATATTTATAGTTTTTTTTTTAGACTGAGTTTAAAAATATGAGCCTAACTAACATACATACATATCGTTACTTAAAACGCAAACGAACCTATCTAACCAAAAGTTTTAAAATTTTTCATTGATTCTGATGTAATGCATCAACACAAATGTTCACAGAAAGTTTTAGAATCTTTCGACAAAATATAGCGATTTTATTAACAAAAAACAAACGGACCTCTCTACAAAAGCGACAACTTATTTAACTCTGGCGAGCAACTCTAAAAGACCCTAACTAACCATTTGTATAATATGCAGCATTGTCAAAACAACTGGTAGGTTTTACTGTCAAAAATTTTTTTATTGAAGAAAAATAAATTATGAACAGTTTAAGACAATTTATCATTTCAAATAGTTTTTTGCTTTTCCTGTAAAATGTTCAAAATGTTAGATAGGGCAGTTTTCGTTTTAGGTAACGATATGTATGTATATTTTACTGGATACATCCCACTAGCCTTGAAAACATCTTAAATTACGACTTTTTCCATTTTTGGCGAATTTTAGTGATTTCGAACAAATTTCTTAGAATTTATAAAAATATTTTTAATAAGTTAAAACCCGGCGCTGCCCGGGTCAAGCTTTAATGGAACTAAATATCGGCCCAATTATGAATAAAAATGCCTTGGGATTTTTATGCCTACTTCCATTTTTCTTATGTAAATTCAATTGTAAAAATGGCAAAAGGGAAAAAACTACCTGTGATTTTGTATTCATAATTGGGCTTTAAATGTACTACAGTACTTTTCGCCTATAGTCACGTCGTTTATAGTCCATTTAGCGATAAAGTCCAAAATATACGTTTTTACAGCGCTCTATAAGTCAAATTCATACAAAATATTAACGATATAGTCCATTAGCGATATAATCACATTTGACATACATATATGCCACCTAAGTCTGGTAATTTAAAGCTTACTTACATGCAAATTATTTAGGATATTGTCACATTAATTTAGATAAAATTTGCTGTTTAAGCCACAAACCAATAAAATGAACTTAAAATCAAATGGTGAAATACAACCGTGTTGTTTATTTTGACATTTTTGTTTTTTAACATTTAATCAATAGTGCTTTGAAAAACCTGTCAAACTAAAAAATAAAACAGAAAAAATGAGTAAACGAGTGAATTTATCTGTAAAAGAATAATTTTTATTATATTATATATTTAACTTTTTAAAGTTTCTTTTACTTTATGTTATTAAAGTTTTTATAATTAAACCTTTTAACGTACAAAGTATTAATGCATTGGTTTATAACGTATACAATTCGTATACATATCATACATTGTACATATATAAATGAAATAAATCTGTTATCTTTTTTATAATCCCAAAAATTGCTTATATCACATTAGGCTTATTATCACATTAGCGATATAGTCACAACATTGCGTGCAACTAAGGGATGTGACTATAAGCGAAAAGTACTGTATAATCATAAAATAATTTTCCTTACATTCTAAAATTTTAAAATATATAGCAAGAAAGCCCAAATATGTTCATATGTACATACATATGTATGTATAAAGTAAATTAAAACATTAATTTTTTTATTTGCTCCAGTCGGATTGATAACCAATATGCTTGAACCTTATTTGGAAACTATGGCTCTTGCCGTTCTTCAGATATACAAAAATCTATAGTTTTTTGTGTGAGAAGTGCCACTTCCACTTTTCCAATTCCGCCACATTTTGTCGGATGTTGTCTCCTGATAACCAAGATGGTATAATGTGTAACATTAGAGGTAGTCGTGGGTTTTTGCTTACATTTCAGCCATAAATGCACCGATCTGACTGAATTTCAATTGTAAAATTTAAATGAGTATATCTGACATAAATATATACCAACCAAGTCCCCATCATATCTAGGGTCGTCGGAAACCCCATTTCAACACAGTAAACCGGATTTTAACTTCTCTTCTCACAAGGAACCAAAAAAGTTAATAATTTATGCCTGTATTCATAAAAAATATTTTAAATTTAATAAAGGTTTGAAAACCAATTTTTTTTTTTAATTTTCCTTTAAAAACGTTTGTTTAATTTAATAATCATTACGGGGTTAATATTTATATTATAGATTTACAATAAACAAATTTGTATTCAAGCATATACATTAGGGTGGTTTTTAAAAATCAATTCTCGATTTTTAGTATTGCTCACATCTAGGATTGTGTCATTTAGTGTAAGAATACTATTTTAAAAATTTTAGATCAATCGAACTTTGCCTTCCCGTGCCGGTTTTGGAACGATGCAGGTATTTAACCAGTTAATTAATTAAACTGAAATGGCTAGTACCTCGTCTAAAGTTCGTGTCAGTGCTAAAAGATTTATTTGATGGGATATTCATCTGAACAAATAACCGACAACAAGCTGCCTTCTTACCATAAAATGTTGAATTCGTTATTTTACAACATACGTAATGTTGCATGAATCAAAGAAACAAGATTGCGCAGTTCCGTTATATTTGTGTGAGATGAAGAAATAGAATTTGTGTATGTGCGTTTGTAACAGTAATGAGAAAAAAACGAAATTGCACTATCCTTTTATAATTATTTAATATTTTGTACTTTAACATAAAAATAAATAAATACAGGTATGATTAATAGTTTTCCTTAAATAACAATTTTAAACATTTCAAGCCGACATTTAAGCCGCTGCCGCCGATCATTTGTACCCGCGCCGCCGATCAAACGCCCTCGGTGCCTTCGGCTTGGTTCACTGCTTGCAAGAGGTCAATATAAAAGGTAAAAGCAAGGCGAATTCATAACTAAAGAATTGAGTTCGCCTTGGAAGTGTACAAACAGAATACCGAAAAATGTGTTTTGTGTGCATGCAAGGCGAATTCAAACAGGTACCCTCATCTCTACAACTACAAAAAGCCCCATGTATTTTGTTTATACAATTTTCTGGTTGGTTGCCAAAATTTTTTTATTGCAAATTAAAATTATCACTTTTTTATAAAAGAAATTAATAAATTCACTTCAATCATTCGCAGTTTTGAAATTTTTTTTATTATAAAAATAATATTTTTAACACTTCATTCAACTTCTTCTCAAAACAAAATCATATTTTGACGTTTGACCATATTTTTTAATTCGCCGTGCAAGCAGCTGATGAACGGCTGACGAGATGAGTTTACCTGTTTGAATTCGCCTTGTGTGCATGTATGTGTGGCAAAAAAACAAAAACGTAAGCAAAAATATACATGCATATACAAAATGTAAACAACTTTTGACATCGTTGAGGAATAAACCAGATAAACATCTGGCTCCTTGCGCAGACCTATTGGATAGATCTTGGTAAAAGTCAAAATGTAAAGAAATTATAAAAATGTAAATAAAAACAATCAGCAGCAAAAAATTTTTGTATTCTGCAAGTGTATAAAAAAACAAAAAGTCAAATAAAAAAGAATTTTGATACAAATTCCAAACCCAATTTGTATTTATCGAAAACTAAAATTAAATAAAATATTGCGTAAAACTAAAAAGAAGCGGAAAAAATTATGAATATTGTGTACGAGTTCTTTCGTAATAATCATATTTTGGCCATTTGTGAAGATGCCTTGTGCAAAAAATCATTCACTTTAAATCTATCACGTTTCGAAATGCCAGAAGTGCCTGATTTGGTCGAAAAATGCGATATTATTTTTAAATTATTTTTAAACCATAATCATTTAACCAGGGTAATTACATATTTAAGTATGTATTTCATACATACATACATATAAAACCCCGTTACAATTTATATTTTTTAGTTACCAGCTTTTGTCAGTCAATTAACGCGTCTACAAGTACTTACATTGGACTTTAATAAATTAACAGAATTTCCCATAGTTATCTGTCAATTAACAAATTTGAAAGTATTAAATCTTAGCTGCAATCATATACCCACTTTGCCGCGTGAGTTTGGCCAACTGACACAACTGGAAACATTTTGGTGCAATAATACAGGTTTACAACATTTACCCGAAGAATTGGGCAATTGTGAGTTTCTGGAAACTTTAGGTGCTCGTGGCAATCAACTGAAATATTTACCATCATCCTTAAACCGTTTGCGCAAATTGCGTTGGTTAACTTTTGAAAATAATCAAATTTCTTATTTACCCTATACGTTGGGTGAATTAAAAAATCTTGTGCATTTAAATTTAAAAAGTAATAATTTAGTTCGTATACCAGACTGTCTAAAACGAATGAAGAGACTGCAATATGTTTTTCTTAATTGCAACCACATTAATCAGCCAGCGACGCAGGAACTGTTAAAGGATTTGGAATTTATAAAAATGTTGAATATATGTGATAACCCCTTGTGTAATATGACAGCAATAAAATTGCAGTTAAAGGTAAGTAAAAATTATTCAATTTTTTTTTTAAATTAAGGAATTTTAAACCAGTTTTCTATGCAAAACAAATTTTCGGTCAGTTTTTGGTAAAAAATGTTTGCAGGCAGTTGTCTAAAGAAAATCGTGGCTTCGAAAATTTTTTTTTATAAAATACCGTTTATTTTTACAATATATCCTTCATAGCCACCTTTTTAACCAATTTTCTATAGTAAACCAATTTTTCGACAAATCTATATATATAAAAATGAAAAATGTTTGTATGTTTGTGTGTTTGTTTGTTTGTTGGCTTATAGACTCCGAAACTACTGAACCGATTTTCTTGAAATTTTTACAGTAACATCACGTGAGCCCTAAAAATAAAATAGGCTACTTATTTTTTCGATAGGGGCAGGGGAATTGGTACCCCCCATAGGATGCCAATATTTATTATCGCATATCTTAAGAGCCGCAGGCGGCATTTTGCTGAACTTTTTGTAGTAGGATCTTCTGAGCCCCGAAATTGAAATAAAATAGCAGCGGGGGTATTTGAATCCCCCATAGGACGCCAATGTTTAACATCGCATATCTTAAGAACTGTTATAGTGAGAATGTTCAAACTTTCTAGAAGTCACTCTTATGGTATACTACACTTATGAAAATAAAAATAAAGCGGGTAGGCGCAGGGGGGGGAAATACCTCCCATAGGATGCATATATTAAATATCGCTTAACTGAAGAACTATTAAAGGGGGAGTCTTCAAACGTGGTTAAAGCTACTACTATGGCAAACTATAAATTTCAGTATAAAAATGGGCGGGGTAAACAGGGGAGGAGCAGTACCCCTCATAGATAGAAATATAAATAAGAGCCACTGCACGCATTTTGTTGAACTTTTGGTAGTAGGATCTTCTGAGCCCCGAAATTGAAATAAAGTAGCAGCGGGGGAAGTGGTTTTCCCCATAGGACGCCAATGTTTAACATCGCATATCTTAAGAACTGTAATAGTGAGAATGTTCAAACTTTCTAGAAGTCACTCTTATGGTATACTTCACTTTTGAAAATAAAAATAAAGCGGGTAGGCGCAGGGGGGGAAATACCTCCCATAGGATGCATACATTAAATATCGCTCAACTGAAGAACTATTAAAGGGAGAGTCTTCAAACGTGGTTAAAGCCACTATTATAGTAAACTATAAATTTCAATATAAAAATGTGCGGGGTAGACAGGGGAGCAGAAGTACCCCTCATAGAAGACATATAAATAAGAGCAACTGCACGCATTTTGTTGAACTTTTGGTAGTAGGATCTTCTCAGCCCCAAAATTGGAATAAAATAGCAGCGGAGGAAGTGATGCCCATCATAGGACGACAAAGAGTTTAATATCGCATATCTTAAGAACTGTAATAGTGAGAATGTTCAAACTTTCTAGAAGTCACTCTTATGGTATACTACACTTTTGAAAATAAAAATAAAGCGGATAGGCGCAGGGGGGAAATACCTCCCATAGGATGCATACATTAAATATCGCTCAACTGAAGAACTATTAAAGGGAGAGTCTTCAAACGTAGTTAAAGCTACTATTATGGTAAACTATAAATTTCAATATAGAAATGGGCGGGGTAGCCAGAGGAGGAGCAGTACCCTCATAGATAGAAATATTAATAAGAGCCGCTGCAAGCAATTTGTTGAACTTTTGGTAGTAGGATTATCTGAGCCCCAAAGTTGAAATAAAATAGCAGCGGGGGAAGTGTTACCCACCATAGGACGCCAATGTTTAATATCGGATATCTTAAATACTGTTATAGTGAGAAAGTTCAAACTTTGTAGAAGTCACTCTTATGGTATACTTCACTTTGAAAATAAAAATAAAGCGGGTAGGCGCAGGGGGGAACTACCTTCCATAGGATGCATATATTAAATATCTCTCAACCGATAAAGTGGTTAAAGCAGTGTAGCGAAGCGCACCGGGTTAAGCTAGTTTTCTATAAAAATCCGGTTGTTCTTACAAATTTATGTCAAACATGAGGTACTAATTTCTATAGAAACAGTAAGTTCTAATCTATTGACTGTATAAAATCAGTTTTTGATTGGGTTACTATAGAGTAAATAAAAACTATATTAGAAACAGTGTTCGAAAATACACACTAAATATCGTTCCTTAGTGTTCGGTTCGGTAGTGTTTGATTAGAAAATCATTAAAAAAATAACGTTTCCCAGTTTGTCATCTTTCAAACACAAAAATAATACTGTTTTTATCCAAACCGTTCGGTTTTTTTTAACCACAGACTTCATTGTGTTGTTGTACGGAGCGCCTTTTTGGATGGAAACAAAAACAATACATTTTTTACAAAAACAAAATACACATTCGAAAAAAACAAAAAGCCAGTAAAATAATTTACACAAACAAGACATTTACAGCCCAATTTTGAATAAAAATTCCGCGGGAGTTTTCTCCCTTCTCCCATTTTTCCTATGTAAATTCAATTGCAAAAATGAGAAAAAACTCCAGGGGAATTTGTAATAATATTTTCTGTAAGTTATGTTGACATAGCAAGCGTTTCTAAATAACCTTTAGCTTGGGAAATAAAGGAGGGTTCCGCATTGCCCGCCTATTCAACATAGAGAATGGAGAAAAATATGTTGCAAAATAGTACCAAAAATATGTTCGACTTTCACCCCTTAAACGTTAGAATTTCGAAAAATGATCAAATTAACATATATTTGAATTTTTTAGATAAGTTACTAATGTGATATAATTTTTATTCCTATCTTTAGTAGTTTTAAAAATGGGGTGGCAAAATTACCAGATACATACCTGCTAAACAATCGAATTTTTAAAAATACCGTCTTAGTAGATCAATTAGGCGATTGTCCAACCTGCGGTCCAAATATCTTTTGGCTTCAATTTAAAATTGCCAAATTTCGCTAAATACAATTTTAATTTTTATCCAGGAACATGCCAATATACTTTGTGATACAAAAGATCATACAAATACTTCCAATATTGAAGACATAATAGATGACAATGAAAATAATGATGACGATGATGAGGATTTATCTGATTGGGAAAACAGTATTGAAACGAGCGATTTAGATACCACTGATGAAAGTTGTCCAGAAAATGACGTAGAGGTAAATTTATTTATTTTTCATTTAAATTAGTTTTAAATTTAAAACAGACAAAAATCACTAGCTTAGTATTATTTTTAAAAATGTTTTCTTTATATATTTATTCCAGGATATTTCCGTCTTGATACCCGAATTGTCACGTTATATTACAAATTTTAGTTAGTTTTATTTTCTGTAAATGTTATTTTTGGCATGTTCTATAAATCGAAATGTAGTGAATTTAAATTTTGAAAACGAGTCTGTTAAGAAACTTCATAAAAATATTCCTTTTTAAATACTTCATACTTTTAGGACAATAGCAAAAAACTACATTAATTTTTAAATAAAATTTTGGTTAATTTCAATTCTACTTCATTTCGACTTCTAGAACAAGGTCCGTTTTTTTGTTTATTGTTTTTGTGTTAATTTAAGTTTTATTCAACATGTTTACTTGAGAATATTGCAAGAAAAAACCCGTTTAGCGGCAAACTAAATTAGCAAATATTATTATGTACATAAAAAAGTATTGTATTTGATAATAATGGATGAACAAATTTTAAAACTAATTAATTAGACATTTTTTTCATTAGTTCTTCATCTTGCACAGACATAGCGGTAAGTTTTTTGCCAATTTTCTCATGAATATCTAAATATTTGGCTACACAACGATCAATGCAAACCATTTCACCTTTTCCTGTAAAAAATATTGAGAATTAAAGTTAAAAACCATTATTGTGATTATGATAATAAAATTTTTATTAAAAAAAAATCGTTAAAATGTTGAAAAAATACTTAATTAAAAAAAATCTTTAGAAAAATCAGTTTTAACCCGTTTAAAAAATTTTTTTTTATAGAAAACTATAGTTTTTGATAAGATTTCTTATAAAATTGTTTTTTATAATAAACCAGTATTCAACAAGTTTTTATAGAACATCAGTTTTCGAAGAGTTTTCTATATAAAACTAGTTACATATTAACAAGATTTCATAAATAAACTAGTACTTCAAATAGTTGGCTCCCTAGCCAAAATATAAAAGTAAAAAAGAAAACAAGTGCAAAACAATTGGTATTCAAGTTTCAACGGTTGAGATATACTTATGTTAAACTTTATTTCAATAGCATTCTCCAGTAAAATGGGAATTTGAAATCAGTGAATCAAGGCCCATCTATCAATGGGCCATGAAGTGAATATTAGTAAAATATTTTGAAACTTGTATGGCATTTATTAATACGTTTGAACTCAAGTTTATTTTCAGTTAAATTTTAAGCACTTGAAATTTTATTTTTGAGTGCTTATTAGGATAAAAGAAAAACAATTTAACATAGGTATTGCAAATATGAAGAAATAACGCAGCAATATTAAAATAAAAATCGATATCAAAATTGATATGTAGTAGTATAAATTTTATGTCACAAGAATTAAATAGGTAAATGTCACAAAAATTTAATGCGAAAAACATTGTTGGAATGGGAAAACATTTGAAATTTATAACCGGATCCAGCCACGAGCTACTCGTAATAACAAAAGACCGTTTAACACGTAATTATTAATTAGGTACAAGTATAATTGTTTGTGGATTTCTATTGGAATGAGAAATCTAACCTCTAAATTTATTTTTAAAACCAAAATTCAGAAAAGTAGTTTAAATATTTTTTAAAGGCACACAAAAATGTAATAAAAGCCACACATAAAGGCCGCTTTTATACAATTAGTATTAATGCATTGAATTTTAAGTCGATTTTGTAATTGATTTTGAATTAACAAATTAGGCACTTGAGAACAGCATAAAGTAAAGTAACATTGATAGGATAATAGGGACCTTGAATGACAGCTTTAAATGTTGTGAGTAAATTGATATATAGGTATATTGGCTTTACCGTGATGAGGCAACAACCTGGTGGAACACCCGACTTTAAAGGTCATAAAAAAGAATGTGTAGTTATAAATAAAGTTCAAAAAAATTAAAAATCTAAAAAAAAGCGAAAATTTCTAAAACATGATAAAATGCTCGCATTTTTTTCAACATTTTCTGATCAACTATTAAGAAAGTTTTGTGTATATTTTATTGATTCCAATATGATAATATACCGACCTTGCAGCACAAAATATTGCGGTTAGAGTATTTGTTCAGACTTTAATTTTGAGATTTACATTCAGTAAAGTTATTTACAGAATTTCATAAGAAATTTGATATTTTAAAATTTGATAGGTATCATTAAGCAGGAATTTATTAATAATTTCTGGATATTTTGAAGATTTTTATTGCCAATCGTGTCCAAATCCAAACTAAATATAGGTCTCGGTCTAATTTATTTACGCATACCTACCAAATATTTAATAATCTTACCCAATTCAGGTTCACCATAGCGAGGTGGTATACATTTTTTGTGGCAAGCATTTGTCATGCGATTATATAAATCTGACATCATTTCAATTTCCATTTCTTGCATCATTTGTAATTTTGCTTGTTCGGCGGGACTAATCTGGGGCATAGCCATATTTGCTAGTTGATAAAATGCACGTGTGTTTTTTCTTGTTTAATATATAAAAATTGTTTTTTTTATAAACTAAAAATTGTTTAAAAAAACGCTGATTTGCTTTTTTATTGTTTAGAGGATGTCCAGCTTTAAGCAGCAAAACGTCTGGAGCCAACAGATTCGTATTCACCAGTATTTGCTTTTTTCATGCGTTCACGTATTTGCATGTCCTCGTAACGCCTCTTGTCCACAGAATTCTTCGATATCACAAATGAATAAACACCAACTACAGTTATGACAGTCCTTTAATGAAAAATTTTATTACATTTAATACTACAACACTTTAAATATTATTTTATTAGTTTTATGTGTAAGAATCGTACCAACCGACAGCGATTCTACCAAAATTACCCAAAGACATAACTTTTCTTCGTTTTGTTGGTAAGTTTTTTTACACCACAATAAAATAATATATTTCAACAGCTGTTATGACATAACCTCAAATTGACAAGTAGAAGAGAGAAAAGAAAGAAAAATATTAGTGCCAGTTTACACACGTCAAGTTTGACTCGCCAAGTCTTGAGCAAGGCGAATTCATCACAAGTAATCTCGGTACTGCAACAAGCCACAGGCAAATTGTTTATGTAAAATCATTGTACAATGTCAATAACAGAAAGAATGGCATTTATTCTCCCCTCTCAAAAAACTCATGACTTGATGAGTCAAACTTGAAGTGTGTGAACCGGCACTTATTTAAAAAGAAAGAGTTAGAGCAAGGCGAATTTAAAAAGGTAAGTGCAAGGCGAATTGACTAGAAGGTGAGGTCAACTCTACAACAACACTGCTTCTGTGGTCGGCTTGTCAAAAATATTGCTAGTAAAAAAATAGGTTTGTTTAGACCCCTTTCACACTCGGCTAGTTACTTGCGCAAGTCTCTTGCGCAACTCTTGGTTTGTAGATGTCAGCGGTTCGGGGTAAGGAAAAAAAAATTTTGTACAGACTTTGTTGGTTTGTTGGGTCTTACATAAAAAACTAGTTTGCACACAAACTTTGACAAGTCGACCACCGAAAAAAACACCATATGTTGACTTGACCCCACCTTCTAGTCAATTCGCCTTGAATCATGTCAATAAAACATGAGCCGTATCAAGGCGAATTCAAACAGGTAAACTCATCTCGTCAGCCGTTCATCAGCTGTTTCCACGGCGAATTAAAAAATATGGTCAAACGTCAAAATATGATTTTGTTTTGAGAAGAAGTTGAATGAAAAGTGTTAAAAATATTATTATTTTGAATTTATTAATTTCTTTTGTAAAAAAGTGATAATTTTAATTTGCAATAAAAAAATTTTGACAACCAACCAGAAAATTGTATAAACAAAATACATGGGGCTTTTTGTAGTTGTAGAGATAAGATTACCTGTTTGAATTCGCCTTGGTTGTAACTATCGATCAAGGCGAATTCAAACAGGTAAACTCATCTTGTCAGCCGTTCATCAGCTGTTTCCACGGCGAATTAAAAAAAATGGTGAAACGTCAAAATATGATTTTGTTTTGAGAGAAAGTTGATTGAAAAGTGTTAAAAATATTATTTTTATAATAAAAAAAATTTCAAAACTGCGAAAGATTGAAGTGAATTTAATAATTTCTTTTATAAAAAAGTGATAATTTTAAATTGCAATAAAAAAATTTTGACAGCTAACCATTAAATTGCAAAAACAAAATACATGGGGCTTTTTGTAGTTGTAGAGTTGCACCAAGGCGAATTAATAACAGGTTAGTGCAACTCTACAACTACAAAAAGCCCCATGTATTTTGTTTATACAATTTTATGGTTAGTTGTCAAAATTTTTTTATTGCAAATTAAAATTATCACTTTTTTATAGTGCCGGTTCACACACGTCAAGTTTGACTCGTCAAGTCTTGAGTTTTTAGGAGAGAAGGGAAATGAAATGGCATTCTGTTTACCCTTCTTTCCTAAAAGCTCAAGACTTGACGAGTCAAACTTGACTTGTGTGAACCGGCACTAAAAGAAATTAATAAATTCACTTCAATCTTTCGCAGTTTTGAAATTTTTTTTATTATAAAAATAATATTTTTAACACTTTTCATTCAACTTCTTCTCAAAGCAAAATCATATTTTGACGTTTCACCATTTTTTTAATTCACCGTGGAAACAGCTGATGAACGGCTGACGAGATGAGTTTACCTGTTTGAATTCGCCTTGCTATCGATAGTATGCTCTACATCCCAGAATACCACTCTACATACACCAACCAGCGCTGTCAACAGGGCTGTCAGGTACTTTTTTCCAGGTCCCCTAAAAATTAAAACAAAAATCCCCATATTCAAAAACAAAACCTTAAAAATTTAATATTTTTTTCTGACCAAATTTAAAAATATTTTTTAAAATGGTAACAAAAATTTTAATAAGATATCCCCAAAAATCCCAAATAAAAATTATTAGTAAAAAATTATTTTGTTTTGTTTTGTTTGAAGCGACTGGTTCCGGCATGTTTTTTAAATCCTTTTTATGCGATTCCAGCGAGGAATTACAAGCAGAAAAATATGCTGTTTTTGAAGACGAATGAGCCAATTTATAAGCATTTGGAGCTTGTTCAATCGGTTTTAGCCATCCTTAAAATCAACATTAAAAATACATATATCCGTCATTTATTTAATACTTTAGTGCATCATAAATAATTACCAATAGCCCAGCATTCTTTTTCCCAAACTTTATTATATTATCTTTCATATTTACTTATTTTTGAGGAAAACAAATTTAATTGAAAATTGTCTTAAAAAAATCTAAAATTGTATGTGTTGTCACTTTACTTTTTTTTGATGACTGTTGATAGATGGCATATATGGCAAATGTGCTTATATCGCTAAATGGACTATAACGTTAATGGACTATATAGCTAATGTGACTATAAGTGGTAGTGACTATAAACGAAAAGTACTGTATACCTTTTTGTTATATACATAAGTATTCATATAAAAAATACAATCTTTTGCCTCTATTGAAAATTTATAAGTTTTTAATTAAACATTTTAAGAGAAACCGGAAATATTAAAAACATAATTCCATGTCCTGAATATCGCACGATTTGAAATTGCAAAACGCCAGATTTATTTTATAGTGTTCTGAAACTCGTACCTTGTGCTTGCGATCTGCCAGAGTTTCTGAAAAATATTCTAGTTCCCTTGAGCATACTTTTGCAACTTGGTGTCGTCAAACTTCTTGCGATTTCGATTTAGAGAATACCCATTATAGGATTTCAAGTCAGAATCGCAAATGTTAAGCGTTTTTGTTAAAAAAAAATTAAATCTTTATTTCGTACTTAATTTCAAGCTTTTATTTATTTAAAAAACAAATAATAGATAACAAATTAGTTTATATAACAAAACAATATACATAATAAAAAGGTTACAAATGCAATTATATAACAATTTTTTTAATACAAAACATGGTTACTTACAAAAAAAATCATAAAAAATAAAATACATCTTTTTTCAAATACACAATACATATAAACATTACAAAAAAATACATATTTTTTTGTTAAAAAAATTAGTAAAATACATAAGTAAATGAAATGTATTTAATAAATTATTACAAAAATTAAATTCGAAAGATAAAAAAATAATATTTCGAAATAAATTTTTTTTAAACTCCATTTCTACTATTAACTAGTAGGTGGTATTGAAAAGGCTCTTTGACCTGTGCCATGATTGGGTTTCGAACCAAACCAACTCATTTTCCAATTTAAAGTGTCATGCAAAAGTTTTTCCTCCTCTTTGGTTAGTTTAAGTAATGTGGCGACAGCACGTATTAAATGGCGAGCTTCAACCTAGTTTTCAGTTTTTTTTTTGTTATATTGTTTATATAATGTTGTTTGAAATTTTAAGGTTTTCCTTACCTCTCGACTAGTTAGAAATTTGACAATGACATGTTTTAAATATTTAAAATTAACTTCATCCATTATAATACTATTTTTAATTAAACAACCACAACTTTGACATAATTTATTATCACTGGAATATGTTGTTGTTAGTGTCGTTGGAGTCTTTTGGATTTCGCTAAATTCTTCGTGGGACTTGGCCGAAGAAAATTCCTTTTGTAAAGTCTTTTTTAAATCGGTTAAACGTTGATTTAAAACTTTAATAGTCTGAAAGAGGAAAAAATTGATTAAAGTTAAAATTTTTGTAAATTATAACAAAAAGTTTTACAAGAAAATGGACCAAATTAAAATTTTATTTGATAATTATAAATATTCAATAATTATCAATTCCGCCATTCGTGGAGTTACAAATTTTTGAGGTTCACTTTATTTTAAAATTTACTCAATATTTGTATTCTCCGAAGTTATAAATAAATTTAAACGTACCTTATTTTTTTCCATTATATCAGTTTGCAATTCATTATATTCATTAATTTTTGTATTAGTTTCGTTTACTGTCTTTTCCATTTCAGTTAATTTCTCATTACACTCTATTATTTCCTGTTGTTTATTTTTTAATTGCACTTCCAATGCTGAATTCTTTTCATGTATTTCGTTGGCTTCATCTCTTTCAGCGCGTAGCTCTTTCTTTAGCAATTCTTCAATTTCGGCATTTTTTAATAGAGCTGTAAGCTTTTCTTCTTTTTCACTTTCCAACAGACATTGGGTTTCGTTTAATTGTTGCTGTAAGCCATGAATTTGTTGCCTAAGAGTTTGGGATACATTGGCCGCATCAGCAGCATAATTGCCAAAACGTTCGTCTGTAGCCTCCAGACGATTTTTCAAATCGCGATTTTCCGTTTCTAGAGAAGCCTAATATAGAGATTATTAAATTTGTTCAGGACAAAATAAAAGCAATTTTTATTGTATTTTAATATAAAAAAACAATTTAATATAAAAGATAAAGTTTTGGTTTTTGTTTTGTGATTGTAAAAAAAGTAAATCAACAAACTTTATTTAATTAAATAAAAATGAAAACAATTATAAAATAAAATACTTTGTTAAAATGATTTTGTGATTTGTAGGAATAATGTTACAAAGTTTTAGTCACTGTGCTTAATAATGTAAAAAGGCAACAAAGGTGTATCTTTGGATTTGATTTGGAATAGTTGGCAAGCATTGTTAGTTTAAATATCCCATTGCAATTCGTCTACATCGGTAGATATACTCACGGATTTATTACGTTCATAAACAATTTGTTGCTCGTTTTCCTCGCGGCACTCTTTCAAAACTAAATTCAAATCATCGATTTCTTCTTCCAAGAGTTTAATCTAAGAAAAATATTAAATTAATAATACGTTTGTATATTATTATTGTTTGTTTTTTTGTTTTTAAAAAGTTTTAAAAATCTAATTTTTATGATTTCGAAATTCTCTTCTCTTCCAAAATAAAAATTTATTATTTTCTGGAAAACACAAATTTATGCAAACTAATTTCTCCTTTTATCTGGTTTGTTTTGTATAGAACCGGTAAAATAACGAAAGCGCCAAAAATTAAATTTTACAGCAGTTTTATTTCATATAAATTTTGTATGAAATTTGTCGCTTACGATAAAATTGTTCTTGCTATATAATCGTAACGGTACCTTATGTGACCATGACATAAAAAAAAAACGAAAATTGAAAATAATGTTGATTACGTTATTTGCGGTAAGGGCTCGATATAGTATACATATGTAAAACAAAACATTTTATGTATTTTCGAAACAATGACAAAACAGATTTCAGTTTCTTTACCAATATATGTATATTAGTTTCTTAAGGTACGTTCAGACTAATGAAATATTTGACTAAAATATTTGTTCTGATATTTGCTTCAAACTGTGTGAAACAAAAAAATATTTTGTTTGATGTTCAGACTAAGCTCAAATATTTGACAATTTTTGTTTGTTGAAACAGTTGGCAAATAGTGTAAAATAAAATAAATTAATTCATGTTTGCCATGCGTTCAGATTAAAACAAATATTTGCATCAAATAATTATTTAATGAAAGTGTTCAAAAATGAAAATATATTTCACAAATAGTAAAAATTCGCGCAGAAGCCTAATTATTTGTTTTATTCTGTGGAATAGCATCTATTATATTGTTAGAACAGGATTATGTAAAAGAAAAACAAAACTGGAAGACAATGGTTAACGGAAACATGGCTAAAATTTGCGAAAAATTGGAATCAATCTCCAAAATATATAATTCGGTTAAAAACAAAATGTCGGGAAAAGAACAAAAATAAAATGTTGCAAAAACTACGAAAATTCGCGAAATGTTTCGATATTTCAAACAAGCCCTAAAATTGATTAAAAGTCCCTAAAAGTATAAGAAATGGCAAAAATTTGGTAAAAATTGCTAAATTAGCGGAAATTCGCAAAAATTTGCTAAAAGCAAACCCTTTTATTTATTTGAAATCTTTAAATCGGTTAAAAAAACAAAATGTCGAGGAAAAACCAAATAAAAAAATGTTGCAAAAATAGCGAAAATTCGCGAACGATTTTAATATTTCATACAAGCCATAAAATTGACTAAAAGTCCCCAAAAGTATAAGGAATGGCAAAAATTCGGTGAAAATTGCTAAATTAGCAAAAATTCGCAAAAATTGGCTAATAGCGGCATGATAGCAAAATCTAATAATTATTAGAAATCTTTAAAACTGTAAAAAATCCGAAAACTTACAGGAAAAATTGCTTCTATCGGGTACATGGCTAAAATTATTTGTCGTTGTTTGCTCTAACAATTTTTTTGTAATATCAAATAAATGTTTGCTCAAAAATTACTAAAATATTTGATTTTTTGTGTTCACACTATGTTCATATTGGACAAATATTTGTTTGCCGGCAAATACTTTTATTTGCTCAAAATCAGCTGTTATTTTATTTGACACTCAAAAATATTTTGTGTTCATACTACGTTAATAAAATATTTGATGTTTGCTATCAAATATTTCATCAGTCTGAACGTACCTTTAGCCAATTTACATGTTAAAAGCAGATATTAATGTGTCCCACAACAATTTTTTAAAGGCGCGTTCTTGTTGGGGGCGAGCATAACAGTTGCGTTACCGTTTAACTTACCTTATCATCTCTTTGTTTAATTTCATCCTTAGCTTTAAGCAATTCAAATTCTACATGCTTCACCCTTTCGGTTAAATCATCTTTCAACTTTAAAACTTTTCTTTTTTCGGTGGTTTCTTCAGCCACTTGTTTGGACAATCGACTCACTTGAGTCTCTAAAGACAAATTTTGGCCACTCCACGAACTTTTTATATCGGATAACTGGAGATGAGCTTCTTCAAGATTCTGTTCTAATAATTTGCGTTCTTGTATCAAAGTCTGTATTTTCTCATCTCCACTGAGATTATTAAGGGATTCGATGCGAGCCTTTTCCACAATTTGTAAACGCATTTTCAAATGACGATTTTCTTCTTCTATGGCCGCCAAGGTGGTAGTAAGATTATTTTTATCTTGTTGAGAGGAATGTCTTAGTTGTTGTAGTTCGTCCTAACGCGAATTATTAAACTTTAAAAAAAATTATAATAATAAAAACAAGTGAAAAATTACTTTTAAATCTTCCGCTTCAGTCTCATAATGTTTAAATCTTTCCAGTTCCGATGTTAGATTCTCAACTTGTTGTTGATGCTGACGCATGGCGTTTAAACGATCAACGGCCTCTTGCTCTCGAAATGACATTAAACTACGCAATTTATCAATTTCATTTTGTTGCATATTTTGTATTTTCTCCTGTTCCTCACAGTAAATATCCTTTTGGGTTTGCGCCACTTTAACTGTTTCCAGAAGTATTTCATTAGTCTTTTCAACCCTAAGTTTTTCCTCCTGCAGTTGAGTGTTACGATTTTGTAACTCCCCGTTTTTTGAGGTAAGTTCCTGGCACTGTTGTCTAAGATTAATTAAGGATTCGTTCTAAAAATTGAAAAACATATTAAATTTCATCAAATTTGTTGTGCTGTCAAATATAGGTACCTGAAAATTATCATCATTTGAATTAACACTAATGGTAGAGGAAAAACGACTTTTAAGACGATTGTTATTATTGTTCGCAGAATGATTCATAGTTGTTCGCTGATGTGGTTGAAGTTGTGGCATATTAGCCGCAACTCCTGGTCCAGTCAGTTCTGAGCCAGTTTCTTCTTTAATTTTATTTTTTAAAGAAGCAAACATATTTTACTTTTATCTAAATTTTATTTTAATAAAATTATTGCACTAATTACTGATTCTTATTAGTTTTTAACATTTAAGGATATGAATTGATTTTTATGGCCAAGAATGTTTTAATTTTCTCTATGCCATTGGAATGTTTGCTCTAGCTAATACTAGGTTTTGTTAGTTTTAATTTTTTATAATTCACGCCTCGTTTAACATGGTGTACTAAATATTTTTATCAATTTTGTGTATTTTTCGAGCAGCTTATCAGGTAATTATGCAAATTGTCCTAACTTTTTTTATTTGTATTTCCCAATAAGAAAAAGGCAGAGAAAGAATTATGACATTTTGTTGTTTTTTTATGATTGGTAGTCTAATTTGAGTATGGCAGTACTTTGACGTAACTGCAATGTTTTATAAAGTGTATCTGGCAGTACTACGTTAAATTTTTAATTAGTGTTTCTTGGCGGAGTTTAACGGGGAAAAAATCCCGTGAAGTGATTTTGGGTTTTATTATTAATTATGTCAAGATATAGAAGTAAATTCAAATCGGATAACTTAATCAATGTTTAATGTTTGATAAGATTTCCGTATGACTTGCTAAATTCCCAATTTTTATTTTTAAAAAATACACTGAAATTCATTGTGAGGGAAAGCTAGTTTCCATGCGCATTTCACTGGTTGCTTAACACGTTGGCTGCCACGTCGCACGTTTTCATGCGACACCCATATGTTACCATGAGGCCACGTCGCACATTTTCGTGCGACTACCAGATGTTACGCTGAGGCCACGTCGCACATTTTCGTGCGACACCTTAATGTTACCTTCAGGCCACGTCGCACATTTTCGTACATTTTAATATGGAATTTTACATGCTATTTGGATTCTCTGGCCTGTGGTGAACATTTTGGTGTATTTCCCATGGCCGCTGTGTATTTTTAATGGTATTTTTTTGGATAATAAACAAGTTGGAAATTTAAATTTGTTTTTTTATTAATTCTTTAAAAAATCAATTCATTTATGAGCAAAAATTATTCTAAAAGTTAAAAAAAATAAATAAATAAATAATAAAATAAAACAAAAATATTAAATACAACTCAAAAACTACATAAAATTACTGTCGCACATTTTCGTGCGACGTGGCCCCACAACATGTTTTATGTTCTCCCAGGCCATGTCGCACGAAAAGGTGCGACACAAAAAAACCGTTATAACTGCAAAATTAGGGACCACAATAAAGTCGCGAGTAGTCAAAACTTATTTTTAGGCACTAAGAAACAAAAAAGAACAAAAATAAGTTGTTGGCCTCAGGTGACCAAAATTGATAAATGACACTGTCAATGAACGATCAAAATTCTAAAAAGGCTTTGGCAGCCAACACCTACAATAAACAGTGAGTGTATCTTTTCTTACATTTCCTTACATAATTTACGAATTGTAGTTGTAAGTAGGTAAAAGTTTGCTGCCCTAAAATTTTAAATTTTTTAAAAACGTATTTTAAGACGATTTTTATTATTATTGTTCGCAGAATGATTTATTAAAGAAAAACGACAAAAGGTTTTTCCAATTTGCTTCAACAAATTTAGTGATTTTATATATAGAGCAGCTGCTTAAATTTTTTTTTTGATTAAGATCTGAAAATTAGGTAAATACTATTTCTGTAAGGGATGATAACAAAAGTGAAAATTTTACATTTAAGGAAACTTTGGATGCAGCAGTTAGTAAAGAAAACGCTAATTCGATTCAAAGCAAATAATATTCATTAAAGAGGAATTACAAGTTTTTAAGGAAGTGGTGAAAAAAAACTAAAAGTGTCATGAAATTACATGATGTTCTTTTGACTGAAAATCCAACATCCGTAGAAACTGAACATGTTTTCTCATTGTCAGGACTCTTTTTGATTTGTTAGAAAAGGACTGTCAAATGATTCTCTAAATTCTTATTCTATACTAAAATCCTATTTTCCGAGAAATATTTTATAATATTTTGTTTAAATAATTTTACTAATATGGTTTTTTTGCCAAAGCTGTTGATTTTGCATATACAGAACTGCAATTTGTCATATTGTTTACTCCTTGATTGTTATTTGTTGAAATAAATGAAATTATATTTTGAACATTTTATATTAAACGGGAATTTCCGGCAAATTGAATTATAAGTACCGCTTCTCCGTGGAAATTGGAAAGTTAGGGAAAACAAAAACTCTAACTGTTATCTGTCATAATGTTTTATTTTAAAGGTATGTTCACACCTATCAAATAGTTGACGTCCTACACGTTACCACTAGTTTTAATTAAGAATTAGTTTCTCTTGCAAAACGTTTGTGTAAAACAAACGTCATTAAACAGTTTATTAATTACAATATACGCTGATATGCCATACCTAAACAAGAGCATACACGTTGTGTCACGAACAGTAGTGATAAAACCCAAATAATAAAAAATTTTAAACCGCTAGATTGACCACCCCCAAAATCAGTTGCGAAGGCAGCTTTCGAAGAAAAATACAGAAAGCTTTTTTTTTTGGTAGTGAATCGGCAATATGTAAAAACAGGCCGCTACAATCAACACAAATTGCGCGATCTAAACAAAAATAACAAAACACGTTGTGTTTAGTGAAAAAAATTCATTTAGTTACATTGTTTTGTTTTATAATGTTATTTACTCATTTAAATATTATTTACTAGTGTTTTGGTAATTTTAAAAGTTAATTTTTACAACAGTTTTTCATGATAATTTAAACTTAATAAATTTGTGTTCATTGTATTGTGGCAAAAAAGATGGTGCACAGAGAAATGCAAAAAGGGCAGCTTTCTTAAAAGGAGAAGGAAAAAAACGCAAAATCTTCCGTCTCGTGACGTCTCTGTGGCTTACACGTTTCTATTTCAGTATAACGTTTTTAGGTACCTTTAATTATTTACACATGGCAACCATATTTATATATTTTTATCTAAGCTGGCAATGCTTTAAAGCATTTATTTATCATTCACTTTCGAAATACCGATTATTTTGTGGTATATATTAGCCGCCAAACTGTACAATTCATGGTGAATTATTTGCTGCAAATTAAACTAAACCCTAAAAGTTTTTATTCTTTTTATGTGCATATTTTTGTGAAAAGTGTTGTTTGTTAAACTATTTTTATACTAAAACATTTGTTTTTTCTGTGTGCTAAATAAAATACAAGTGCATTGTTTGTGTTTTAAAAATGAGTTCACCTAATAGTTCTTCGGCTTCAGGCACCGGTATTGAAAATCCTGAAGAATTCCGTAAGGATATGTCAATTGATTCTAAACCGGACTCATCGTCTTTCGTAGAATATGAACTTGTTTGTAATATGACAAGCTTTTTGGAAGCAAATTGTGCCGAAGATGTGGACAAGAAAGTCTTAAGAAATATGGCAGTGGCCTTGACTAAACATTTGAATGAGTAAGTTATCAAAACATATTTTTGTTTAATACAATTTTTTTTTTATACATATGTACCTATAAGAACTTAATTTTTATATACCGATTTGAAATTTGTATAAAGTTGCTTCTGTTTATTATACAGACATCCTTGAATATATTAAGGTGTCATATGCTGTACCTAAATACATATGTATGTATGTATTTATAAATTTACATTTCTTTTTAATAAAATGCTGTCTGTATTGGTTTTCGACAAAAATTAAAAATATGGTATTTGTTTCGCTTGTCGAATATTTTATGTTTTCTATGATTAATTGTATCCTTAATCTACACAACTGGTGTTCGGACTTATATTCTTATAGGTATGATCACAATTTTAATATCAGAATAATGCCCGTAATTTCTACAAAAAGAAAGCAGGTCGTGTTCGTACCTAACAGTTATCTTCACCTATTTCAACGTTACTTTTGCCTACGTGTTTTTACCTTCAATTTTCCTTTAAAATATGGCAGATTTTACACCATAGATTTCTATGCACAGCTGGATTTCTTTTTGTAGAAATTACGGGCATAGGTAACCTATACCTATACACATCGTCACCTAAAATGAAAGAGGGCGTAACAAAAAAAAATTCAAAATCGGGGTTTTGATTCATGATGCACTATACTTTCCCTATAAAATTAAAAATAAAAAGTGTTGTTACACTACTTTGCATTTTAGGTGACAATATGTACTTATGTACATACGCCGATAAGAGCAACTTTTGTCAAATTGCGATGGAATCATGGCAAACATGATTAACCGATTTGCAACAAATTTGTGATATACCTACCTAGACGGACATTTTTTCAAAATAAACTGATTTAAGCACTGTTAAAAAAAAACAATTTTTCTTAATATGTATAGGTATACACAGTGCTGCCACAACCAATACAATTTTTACAACCAATATTTTTGAAAAAGTTACCAAATGTAAAAAAAATATAACCAAATTTAAAACGCCTTTTATGAATTGAGAAAATCATTAAAATTTATTTTAAGTTACATTGTAATACAAAGGTTTTTTGCGCTTTATGGTAAAATAATAATTATAAATCAAGAAGACAAAACAAGAAATGTAATTCTTATAGATATTAAAAAAATAACGAGAAACTAAATTAAGGCTCGTTTTCACAACTTAACGATAGCTAAAAGTAGACTTTAGAGGAGGACCTTATAAAAAGAGTTCCATTATTAAAACTTTTCTTTAACCTAAAGTGCGCGATATGGTAGGTTAAAGTTAAGTTGTAATAATGAAACACTTTTTATACGGCCGATAAAATCCTACCTTTAGCTATCGGTAAGTTGTGAAAACGGGCCTACATTTGTTTATTACTGCGAAATAATGTAAGCTACACTTATTTCACGTGGAATTTTAAGCAAAACAAAAATGTATGAAATGATTATTAAATAAGAAATAAAAAATTGAAATAACACAACCGGTAACAGTTTTTTCCATATTTACTTTCTTTTTTATTAAAAAAATAATTTTTAGTAAGACATGTGGGGTTTGTTTACATACGCAAACACTGTCGCATACTTTTCAGGAATAATAACGTTAAAATGTACAAACTTGCATGATAAGTAACATTAATACATGTCAAAATTTTCGTGGGAAATAATTAATGTTGTATCAACAAATTTGAACAGAGTACTTGGCTATACTCACAAAATGTAATTGATAAAATGGAATAATTATTTGAACTTTTAGTACAGGATCGGTTTAAAAACTTGCTCGATTTCAAATCCACTTGATTTGAATTTGTAGAACATGCCTGATTAACTTTTACTTTACACAAAAGTGTAAAAAAGTGTTTTTTATAAAAACTAACCCGCATTTACTTCAGAAAGTATCCCACCAAAAATAGATTTTGCTAAAAAAACTAGCAGTCCCATGAGCAGTCCTAGAATCTCTTACTGTCTGTTTTTCAAAATAAAATTAAAAAAAACAATAAAAAAACTCAAATTTGTTTTTGTTTTCAATATACATACATATGTATGTACATAAATTTTTAAAGGAATTTTTTTGTTAAGTTTGAAAACCAGGCAGTTATTTATTTAAATCAATTAATTGAATACACAAAGTAAAATAAACTAATCTTAAACTAGCCGTGATTTTGATTTTTTTTGCTATTCACTCTTGTTGCTTGCTCATAGTGAAAAAGAATTAAAGAATTTGGCAAAAAATCAAAGAAAATAAGTTTACACGGGGAGGATACCCACCTTTCGCAAAAAAAGCATACGAAGGCAGTACGAATAACAGACTAATGTCACATCTTGCTGTGTCTAATACCAAAACTATGGGAAACAATTTTATTTTGGGGAAAAATTTAAAAAAAAAATTTTAAAAAAGCATAGACAGACTGCGGTGACAAAATGACGCCACATAGAAAACTCCTCAATACTTTGAAGGTACTAGAATTAATATGTATGTAAATAGGTATGATTTTTTTAGATACACACATGCACATTTACACACTAATTACATTTTTTATAGATTTCAAAGATAAATAGAATAAATTGGATAAAAAGAGGCCAACGAACTATTAATTCGTCACCATCTTTTACATGTGTGTGTGATTTTGTTTAAAAGAAAGATCTAGCGAGCACAAAAAATTCAATCAATTACATACATCGTAACTAAATTTAATTATCAATAATTAAAAGTAAAATGTTTAAAATTATTGGTATAATTTGAGATTATTATTATATTAAAAAGGAAGTTAAAAAAAACTATTATCGGATGGGAGCTTTGGTCAAATGTGAACCGATTACAACAAAATTTAATATGCAGTAAAATAAGTTTGGGGCATATATAATCTAAGTACGAAGATTATTAGATGTTTTTTGTGGATACAAAGAGGCTATTTCGGTAATAAGTTTGTATGTGGACTATTTGAAAATTCAGAACGACTTTAACCGTTTACATAGGCTTCATCCGTAGTACAATCAAAACGTATTTACCAAATGCTATACAATTACACACAAAATTTCAACTTGTACTTTGCGCACAAGGTTTACATTGAAAGCAAAAACCAAGTCAAAATTATTTTACTTTTGTTGTTGCTTTCTACAGAAATTCCAAGGCCCATCTATCAGGTCTGCTTACTTGTACAAAAACAAAAAACGATTCTTTTTAATTGTCAAAAATTTACTACCACATACACAAAGCAAAAGGAAAAAACGTGTATGTGTGGCATACCATAAACGTAAACAAACGTATACATGCACATGTAAGCAACTTTTGACAACTAAAAAGAACATAAACAATGATCATCAGGCTTCTTGCGCAGACCTTTTCAATGGGCCTTAAGAAATTCGAAATGAATTTTTAAATTTCAAATGCTGCATATATTGTGGCTTTGAAAATTTTAAAGCTCATGTTATTCTCAAACTCTCTGGAAATACTTTAACGGGTACATAACTTTAGACTAGACTATAGGCAAGAAAACATATTATTCTATAAATTTTTCAATAAGTTAAAAGTTAAAACTAAATTTCGTGAAATGAATTACATACTTACAAATAATATTTTTTAGATGTTCAACTAAATATTGTAAACATTTAAAAGACCACTTAACACGTTTTATAACAAAATCAATATTTTTTCACACGAGTTGTTAACAAAAAATATTGTTGCCTGTCTAAGGAACGTGTCTCTAATGTTCGTACAATCTTTAAGGCAGCGGTTTCCAAATTTTCTGATACTGCGACCCAAATAAGAAAAAAATAAAAAATTGGCCTCCCCCTTATAAGATACAACAAGTTTAACCATATCAATACCTGCTAGTAGTACTAGCGTTTCACCTATTGAATGGGGTTTTTTACATTTTGCAATTCTATAGGAGAATTGGTATGATGCAAACAGTGATTTTGATGGAACATAAACTGTTTTTTTAAAAGTTTGTTTTCTTTTATTAATCTCTTCTAGTCTTCTTTGAAAAAAATCTATGGATTTATCAATATATTTAAAATGCATAGTTTTAAGATGTCGCCTTAATTTACTTGGTTCCATACTCTCAAACAAAACTTTAAAAACTTCACAACCCCCTTCATGTTATTACGCGATCCCCCTGTGGGTCGCGACCCACAGTTTGGAAATCAATGCCTTAAGGGTTGTTCATCTTTAACAAATACTTGTGCATCTCTTAAAGGGTTTAAGAAAAAACCATTAAGTACGTTGGAAATACTTAAAAAAAAACAATTTTATTAATCAATATTTTTTGTATTTATAAACCACTACAATGTTTGTGAGAAAAAAGAAATAAAATCTATTAAAAATTACAAAAAAAGATAACACATTGAAAAGAAAACTATTGTACGTATTTCTAATAAATTAAAATGGAAATAAAATTGATTAATGTCAAGCTTGACTTAATTTCTCATCTCTATAGGGTGTGTAAACATAATCACAAAACCGTAACGATATTGTCTTTAAACGCAAATGCTGATCATAATAATGGTCGTCAATAGTATTATCATATTGACGTTGATGACGATAGTTAATTCGTTGCATAAATAACACAACAAAAATATCTGTGTTAATAGGTGAAAAAGTCATTATATTCTTAAAAGGAGATTAGATGTACAACTGTTAGAAATTAAATAAATTCTACGTTTTAAGTTAAATAGAGAATGTGATTTTTAGTTCAAAATTAAAAATGAGACGTGTTCTCTAAAGATGAAAATTACTTATATATTTTAGATAACTTAAAAACAATCATACAAGCCTGTTCTGAAAATCACTTTAATTCAAATCGCGTGATTTCAAATGACATGTGCCTTTTAAAATTACACGTGTGATATTTTGGTGTTCCGTTTTTGTGTGTTTCGGCGTGATTTTTCATTGGCGAAAGCACACAGAGAAACAAAAAACCGGTGTGATGTTCAGAACATCACCAAACTCCACGTTGGATTTTTAATAGCACGTGATGTCCAGAACAGGCCCGATAATTAGATTATAATATGGGACCAAAAGTCTTTCTGTTTTAATAGTTTTAAGTAAAATTGATTAAGACTACTGACAAATAACTACTAAATGTCTTCCAAGTGTTTCTTTTTGTTCAGCCGACTTTAGGAGGGAATCTAAAAAGCTCTCCTTTTTAATTTTCATTCTTTACTTCGGACTTATTGGAAATATTTATAATTAAGATACTTATGCGAAATCTTTAATACGGTGAAACGGATTCTATTTTCTATAACTTTAAGTGATCGGGCTAAAATAAAGCAAGAAATGGGTTAGTGATCATCCGGGAAACCGTAAATAATAGATTTCATGTTTTTAGTTGTTTGTTAAGTAGAGGCAGAAACGATATAACTAGCCGTTTAACTAAGAGCTTTTTGTGCATTTTGACATTGATTTGTTAGGGCATATTTTACCCTTTGAATTATATTTTTAAGGAATATTTTCAAGTTTTCCGGTATTCCTTGTTACCATTTTAGGACATCTTCAAAATGTGACAAATCTACAAAAAAAAGGTTAACACACGTTACTTTCGCGTTACTATTAAAATCTCATGACAATGTAGTTTGCGCCGTTCGTTATTAGACGTCTAGTGTTGTAACTCTGCAACAATATGTCGTTTTATTCATATCCATGCTGTTAAATTTTGCTAAAAAAAAAAGCTTAACATTGGCCTGTAGCGCTTGCTGTTGACTGTAGCTTTATTACCAATTCTCTTTCGGAATCTTTTAAAGAATTTTAGGTACACAGGAGATATTATCGGTTAATTTGACGTTCTATTGAGTTACGGTTGTTGTTCGAACTAAGCCAGTAAACATTTAATCGAGTTTAAAGGGGAACCGTGGCATCGCACAGTGGAAAATTTTAGTCCTTGTCGGATCAAAAATCTGTAACTCTTTTGTTCTTAGAGATAGAGTACTACAATTTTGCACGAATAATCTTATATGTATTTGCTATTATTCTATAAAATATGAGCCAAATTAAACCAGAACTTATTTCACAATAAAGGTAAGAATTTTATTTTTTGTATATAGAGATGACTTGAATATGTATTTGGTACAAAATAGTAACTTTAACTTGAAAAAAATTTTATTATATTACACTTTGTACACTTGTATTACACACCTAACTTAATATAATTTTATTGATTTGCACTTTTCCCATTTTTAACTGGGTTTTGATTTTATAAAATTAAATTTACATATTCTGTAATATTTAAGTAATACTTTAACCGTGACATTTTTGTGGTTACTTCATCATTTTAAGCGTATCTTCATCGAAATCTTTTGCAAGTTTGGCGGATGGTTTTCTTATACTTGTTACATATGGATCAGAGGTGTAAAGAAGTCTGTTGAAAACATCTTCGTTAGTGGCTGATCGCGAACATTTTCGAGAGTGATGTAAACGATAATTTTTGTAGTCTTTATTGCGCGACTCTTGTGCGTCTTCGGACAGCTGACCAATAGGCAACGCTGCAAAATGTTTTATAATACTTTCCCCATGTATCAATATTTTGTGGACAGATGATGGCATATGATACCAGTTGTATTTTTTTATATACAATCTTGCTGTTTCCATTGCATATTCGCCAAATTTTCCAGGGTATATTATTCAATCAGCCGATAAAGCTTGAATAATGATGTGAAACCTTTTTATTAATTCTTCGTCTACTCCAGTTATATCAGCAGATCGTGAAAAATTAAAAAAAAAATTACATAAAAATGCAAAGCTTCTTTAACAAAAATCATTTGTTCAATTATCTTAATAACTGGGTTTTTTTTAACATTATTGAATGTAACTTCTGTTTAGGCAGGAATATGCAGCTAATATTTTTATAGTATTTTACTAATATATTAAGCTTTACAATTTTTTACATATGAGCGCAGAGCTAAGCAGAGCTCCTAATTAAAAGTCTTACCGAAGTTTTTACATGCAGCCAAAACAACATTACATCATTCAGAAGCTACAATTTCAAACGTTTTCACTAAAACCTGTTCCGCTATTTATAAAATCGGAATCTACATTAAACCACCTTTCCAATAAGGTATATAACTCCTTAATTGTAATGTGAATTACATATATTAAAAATATGCTCTGAAATACGTTTTATTTTTATAGTTATAAATCGTTGTCGTAAAAAGATGTGAATACGGTCTTTATTTCCGAGTATTGCTATTGACCAAACATCAAATATTTTCCTCAAATTGTTAAGTTCGACATCTTAGCTTTTCGATAAAAAACAATTTTTAGTGTAATTCGAACCTTTTTAATAATGAATTTTGGGCTGGTCATACTCTACGATTTTCCACTGTGCATCGGTTTGATTTTATTAGAAAAGTTCAAAAAGTATCTCTGTAAATTTCTTAAGAACTAAAACCTAAAAGAACAATCAGACACGCATCCTTGTGACGATTTAGCTGAATTATAAAACCGAACAAATTTCATAAGTATATGTAGAAAATTTGATCTAAATCTAATCAACATTTTAACCCTCTAAAGCGCCGCCGTTTTAGTATACTTTTGTGGGTAAGTTAAAATGAGTGTTAGAGGGTTAATATATTCTAAGAAAAGAATCGCCATACAATTCTACTGAATACATCTGAAATAGTATTTTAGCTTGGAAGTTCATTTAGTTTATTTTTTTGGACTTCCAAACGCCTTTTCAAAAAATTCAAAAACTTTAGGGGCCGATATTTCGGGAACCCGAGCTAACTTTACAAAACCCTTTGGCAGATTTGCTCTACCAATAGTTTCATTTCGCGTTGCAAGTATTGAGGCTGGTTTTTTTTTGTTGCACAGTGTTATTTACCATATTTCCCATATGATGCCCATTCTGTGGAATTATTTTAGTACGCCTAAAAGCGTAGCAGACATAGATGTTGTGGCCAAAAAGGTTGGTCCAATTTTGCTTCAAATACCATATCGTCACCTAAAACGCAAAAGGCTCTATCTAATATTTTGAAAATTTTACAGGAGAACCAAAGAACTATTTAAAATGGTAATTTGATAAATCACCTTAAACTGTTTATTATTTATTTTTCTTGTTTTGACAATTGACAAAGTCGCATATTATGCAAATTGTTAGGTAGGCCTTTTAGCGTTCATCATTTAATCTTTTGTAGATAAGGCCTTTTGTTTTTTGCTAATAAAATCGCAAATTATGTTCGAAAGATTCCAAAATTTTTTGTGGACATTTGTTTTCATGCAATACATCAGAATGAATGAAAAAGTTAATTTTTAATTTTGGGTAGATAGGGCCTTTTGCATATCAGGTAACTATATAATTTTGTAATAATTTGTACTTACTTTACGTCTCATATTAAGCAGCTGAAAACTAATTGAAAACTGTAAAACGCAATAACGACTTTTACCACAATATCGAAGTTTGTTCTAATTTATGTTTTTAAATACCAGAAAACACTCTTTAGAATTTTGGGATGCTTGGTTCATTATTTAAAATGAATCCAATAAAAATTCCAATCTCATAAATATTTGATCAAATATAATTTTTAATGACTAAAAATAAAAGCGTAAAGCTTTCTTTAACATATGTCGGTCTAAACCGCGACGAATTTTAATACTAAAGTCCGTTTTTAAAAAGATTAATTAAAAACTTATAGATCCCATATAGGGCCCACGCCTGAAATATTCTACCTGACGGTGGAGAGTATCAAAGATTCGGCACAGCCGAAAATAGCAGTCTTACTTGTTCATACTATTGCGCTATTCACTAAGTAATTTAATATTGTATGGGAGCAGATACTTTCGCATCCTTAATTATTTTATAATAAGAAGAAAGAAAAGATCTCTTCGAGTTTCTTTAAATATCTCAATGATGAATCACTTTGTTCAATCCAACGCAGCGCAGGCATACCCAATTTGTGTAATGGGATTGGAATTATATTGATATGAAATCGACCCATTTCAGCTGTTGACAATTTTCTTACGTTAATTAGACAATTGCTTCAAATGATAGTATTTATATCTAGGAATTATTCTTGTAACGGCACAATACTTTAAATGTTTGTTTGTTTGTTTTTTTTTCTTTACTAAAATTAGGTTTTACTTTGCGTTAAAGACCAAAGTTTTTTTTAATAAAAATTATTAAAAACTTGCTATTTGGTACCAGCGCTGCGTGCGATTTTCCAAATAACAATTAAATACTGGAGAATTTTGTTAATAACTTGACCCCAGCGGTATCAACCGGGTCAAAATTTTATTAAGAAACTTGTTTTTGTTTAATAAATATATTTTGTGAATTTCAGCTAATTTGTACCATGTATAAAAAAAAACAGCACCACCTATCGGGATTAAACTTAAGAGAAACCTGGCTCCAGACTAAACTAATTTGTTGTCCAAGCTTACTGTCAATCGGTACAGCGCTTCTTGAGTTTTAGGAACACATATACCGCATTTAGACTATGCAATTAATGCCGAGTTTTTTTATATATTCTTTTAAAGCAGTTGCTACGAAACTCTTTTCACATTTATATTTTAATTTTTTTCTAGCATTTTTTCAACTTTTTCAATCCCGTTTTCTTCCCTACACCTCTTGCTAACAAACAAAAAGTTGCATGCGAAGTTGCGGCAATTATTGCATAGTCTAAATATGGTCATACCCAGCACAAACGTTTTTATATTTACATTTTAGAAGATCATATTTTTTGTTTCGTTTATGTAATTTTTTGCACTGTAGATTTAGTTCTATCCCAATCGAATATTCTTCTTTAAGTCTGAGTCCAATAGCTTTTCTGAAATGAATATTTCTGCTTTTGGTAAGGTATGAAGCAAGGTATATTTACACAAGGTAGACTCATTTGGGAGTGTAGACATGCTGCTCTATAAAAATAACCGAGTGGAACGGAATTGTCAAAATTGTCTTCATATAAATTTAACGCACACATGTACAAATTTTGGCTCATATACACGGAATTTGACATTGGTGTTCCAACTTAGGTAAACAGCTGACAAACATATGGGCCAACGAGTTTACCTTGTGTAAATATACCTTGGTATGAAGTTCTTTTCTAAAAATGATTCGAATAAAAAAATAATATTGAATTTCTCTGACTATTAAATTTTAAAATAAATCTTATTTAAAAATAATTTCTAATTCTAAACTTGAATCATGAATTATCTTGTTTGTTTACACTTCACACCACTAAAAACGGATATGTACATAATTGTTATTGCCACACTTACCTGTTTACAAAGTTAATACATATTTGTTTATTACCATGTTATGAATGCAACAAAAAAGGAATGATAACAAAAACAACAGGTAGTTTTTGGTGGTAATGGTGGTGTGACACACATAAACAAAATTTAAATTTGTAAACATGTTGTTGACAAACTCATGTAAACAATAAGAAATCTTAGAAGATTCCTTTAGATTTAAGGAATTGTTGTTATGAAAATTTGTTTTTCTTTTTTGTTTATTCCAAAATTTTCCATATTGTTTTTCGCACATAACAATTAGTTGTGTAAACTCACAGACACAACGAAACTAGAACTTTTTTGTTTTGTTTAAATCATTATGACCCTTATATTTACAGCGCACTGTGTTTATCGCATTTATGAAGTATGGAAGTAATGAAAGTAAGAGTAAAAATATTTGAATTTGGTTTTAATGACCTTCTAATACAAACAATTTTACCAAACAGATGTTTATCGTTAAAAACAGATGATGCTTTTATGTCCTTCAGATGGTTTATTATGAGTTTTATATGCAAAGTAATAATAATTTCGGAAATGACAGGAAAATGGTTAGTTTTTATAAATTACTTAAAATATTGTATGTAATTCGAAATATTTTTTTAATTAAAAAAAAAAACTTAGCAAGGTGACCTTAATATCAAAGCAATTCAACAACAACGGGCAAAACAATAACAGTCAGCTTTTTTTTAAGTACCAGTTGTTTTGTATGTGAGGAGCCGCAGAACAAAACGTACTTTTTCGCATTTTTTGACAAATTGGTTTTTTGATATTTTTATAATATTTGGGTTGAAATCTTTAAGAAAAAATCTAGTTAGCATATTTTTTTTTTTTTTTTACCAAGAAATTGGGTTCTAAAAAATTGGTGCATAACAAAACGTACTTTTTTTCTTTTCAAAACGTGCTTTTTTCATTGTTTTTGCCATTTCTTCGTGTATATTCTTCTTAATATTCTTAATTTGTTTGACGTTTATTTATATCATTTCATTTTATTTAAAATTAACTGTTAAATAAAATTTGCTTTTGTTGTAATGTAAATTTGTATTTCTTCGACGCGTTTTCAAGAATATCCACCAACAACTGCAATAATTTAACTTTTGTTTGGTGAATAAGTGTTATGAAAAAAATAATTAATTCAATAGTATAATTAAAACATGGAAGAATTACAAGAATCTGTAGAAAATTTAAACATGGGAATACGTTCCTTTTTCTATATTTTTTAACAAAACGTACTTTTTCATTTTTTTTTAACAAAACGTACTTTTTCGATATAAAATTGGTTTGATATTAAACATCCTTGACATTTAATGTGTTGACTTACGGCAGTTTGATTCATCTTTTGGCAAGCAAAAAACTTGTTTTCATTTCCAGGTTCATGCAGTTTTTTAAGGGGTCGAAATAAATAATCCTCAATTTCCCAAAAATTTTAAATGTGTGAAAAAGTACGTTTTGTTCTGCGGCTCCTCATGTAGTAGTGCTTTTATCTTAATTAAATAAGTCTGAAAAAAATCAAACTGGATTCAAATACGACTTAAGTTTATATGAAAATTAAAAAAAAAAAGATATAAATACTATCCTGAAAATTGGACATGTAAAACGCAATCCATACACAATCAGCGTCATAAGTGAGTCAACATCAGTGATTAAAATTGTAAGAAATTTTCAATGGTAATAAATTTTTTGTTATAAAGTTTTTACCGATATTGACTCACTTTTGACGCACAATATTTGCTTTTGCCAGGCTGGTTATCTGCATAACAATCTTTATCTGTAAAGTTCTCATTCGATAATGTTACTATGTTTTTTTGATTAACATGTATAGTACCGATTTTTTCTTCGGTTTATCTCTTATATTCGGCCTGAATAGATTAAAGAAACACACAACCTGTGTTCTTTAATCTACTACAAAAAACCACTTGGGCGTTTATGCTAACGCTATACACAATCTGGGCGATTAATCTCAATGCTACTGTCTTTGTTTTTACTTTATAATTGTTTAAATTCTCCAGCATTATATTTCCTATAAGGTAGGTTTAATGTATGTAGTTTTTCCTTTTATCTTGTTTATTAAGCAAATATGTATTTATCGAAGAAAACAGCATCTTGTGCAGGGTCATTGTATGCGTAAATGAGATTGTGTGAATGTGTATGCGTGAATTTGACACGAGTTCTCCATTGTCTCTCTTATTCAATATCTACAAAAGGCAAATTAACCCCTTGTGGAGAGACGGTACTTAGAATAGCCAACTAAATAGTCCTGAAGAAAATTATTGGCATAGTGAGACTGCCACGAAGAATATACATTGAATAACGCCAAGTAGGAATGATTTTTCGAAATTAAATAGTTTCCTGTTTCCCAAAAACAATAATCACAATTTGAAAAAATTTAGTTTGTGCTCTTATCAAGAATAGTTACGGATGGTGATAATCGATAAATATTGCTGTTTGGTTAAATTCAGCCTTATTACGGTTCTCGATCTCGAAAACGATTATGTCGTTTTTGTAATATATTACAGTAACGCTCAACCTGTGTTCTTTAATCTTCTACAAAAAAAAAGACTTAGTCGTCGACACACGGATCAATAGGAAAGGACTTACTTAAACAAATAAAAAAAATGTTTCTCAAAATTTTGTACGTGCGAAGTAACAACAAAAAACATTTCTTACTTACACAATCATAGAATTTAGTTTTTGTGACAGCTGAGTAAGGGTTTTTAATTTTTTACTTTCTGTTGTAGTTGATTACTATACATTAAACATGTATTATAAAGAAAATTCAAGTATGTAAGACGATATATCAAAAGTGACATGTGCTATAAAAAGGTGTAGCGAAATATTAAATAAAAAAATATAATTTTAAAATTAATTACATGAATACAAACATTTTAAGTTACTTAGGAAGAAGTGTCCCTTTACACCTTTTTTTATATATGAAAAAGAATTTAGCATTATATCTAAAACTAAACCGAAGTTATAGCAAAATACATTTTATTAAATCTGTATAAAAAGGTACATTTTGAAAACTTTAATCGCATTTTGCCAAGTTTGATTTTTTTTTGATATATGACTATGTTGCAATAAAGGAGCGATATATAAGGGGTGTCTCACTAAGAGTGCACTTTTTAAATTAAGTGTAATTTTTTGTGCAAGTGGCAACTCTTAAATTTGTTAGCTGTCACATACATACGTTTATTCTGTTTATTAAAACTGGAGCGCTTTACAAAAGAAAAACGCGTTATAACTTTGAAAACTATTACAAAAATTTGAAAAGTTATGCTCAGACCGTTTGAAAAAGTCATCTTCTTCGATAAAGCGCATTTCCATCTGAATGGCTTTAAATTGTCGAATTTGGGCTTAGAAAATCCTCATGCAATTGGGAATTGTTTCTGGTTTTGTCACATAAGCCCGAGATTTCACAAAACCTCAAAGAAAAAATAAATCGCATTGAGTTAAATCGCATAATCTTGGTGGCCAGTTGACACAGAATTACTTGAGATAATTTGTTCTGGAAATCGTTGCAGCAATTAATAGATTTTTTCATTTCTAAGCCTATATGAGGTCTTAAAGTCTCCACACCATTTCCGTGCATAGTCTCTCCAACTTATCAGCCATTTCATTACAGGAGATGTTGCAGTAACCCGGTACCCAGATTAGCCTTACCTCATAGATTTCCCTTTGAGCTATTATACAATCCTCCATTAGCTGTCGAAATATATAGTGACCTCCGAGCCCCCAGCAATATTACCCCTTAACAGTTTAACGGCCTTTAAAATCCCTAGAACTTCCGCCTAAAATACACTTCAGTCGTCAGGAAGCCTATTTGACATTCCAATACCAAGATCCTCAATATATACCCCTGCCCTTCATCTTCGTGCCATCAGTAAAAATAGCAAATCTCTTATAAAATCTGCAACGACCTGACAAGCTGTTCCTAGACGGCAATTCCACCCTTGGTAAGTGCGGGCGGGTCCAGGCAATAACTACCAATACCAATCACATCTAAGATCCGCGAGCGACGCATCGCGAAATTTCCTAAGGCGCAGTTCCCTCAGTCTAAGAAGACTTCTGGCTGCCATTCCCATCACATACTGCTCAATAGAAAAACATCCAAAGCCGCTTGAGAAGTAATTTGCATAGCCCATGTCATGCCGATCGAAGGACACATCCGAGCCTTACACAGGTATCTCCGACTTGCCAGCCTCATTGCATCTTACCAAACACATCATCCATACGTAAGAATGGGTCTCAAAACCGACGTGTATAGCCATCTCACTACTTACGGCCTGAGTCCACAGTCTTTACTAATCGATCGATGATTTTTATTTTCTATTGATTTAGGACGTTTTTATTCGACTAGAGTTTTAACATACAAAACGTTTGCCGCTCTTATTTAAGTTAAACTGCTATTATGTGAATAGACAATACGGCCCCTATTACGGTTCACAACTCAACTCAGTTGAGTTGTACACTTCAGTCGTCAGGAAGCCTATTTGACATTCCAATACCAAGATCCTCAATATATACCCCTGCCCTTCATCTTCGGTAAAAATAGCAAATCTCTTATAAAATCTGCAACGACCTGACAAGCTGTTCCTAGACGGCAATTCCACCCTTGGTAAGTGCGGGCGGGTCCAGGCAATAACTACCAATACCAATCACATCTAAGATCCGCGAGCGACGCATCGCGAAATTTCCTAAGGCGCAGTTCCCTCAGTCTAAGAAGACTTCTGGCTGCCATTCCCATCACATAATTTGCATAGCCCATGTCATGCCGATCGAAGGACACATCCGAGCCTTACACAGGTATCTCCGACTTGCCAGCCTCATTGCATCTTACCAAACACATCATCCATACGTAAGAATGGGTCTCAAAACCGACGTGTATAGCCATCTCACTACTTACGGCCTGAGTCCACAGTCTTTACTAATCGATCGATGATTTTTGTTTTCTATTGATTTAGGACGTTTTTATTCGACTAGAGTGCTTTGTCCGAGGGTCTGCTTTGTTTGACAATTAAGTTATAGGCCAATCTAAATAAGAGCGATTAGCGTCTGTTAGATATGAAAAATGTTGAGTCCAATACATAATACAAACCGACGTAGCGTACCGCAAACTAAATTTTTCAGTCGCCTGTTGCCGAATTCGGTCAATTAAGGTTGGTTTAGTCAAAAGTTTTTACATAAAAAACGTTTGCCGCTCTTATTTAAGTTAAACTGCTACACAGAAAAAATTATTGGCAGTTTCTTTTCAATTAATGGTGATTTTTGAATTTTAAAATAAATCTAATAACGTTCTTAATTGATTGAATTAAAAAAAAATTTTTTTTTCAATTAAAATTTTACTTGATTTTAAGCTTAATTTTTAGTAAATGTTTAATTGAATCAATCAACTCTGTTGTTTGAATTGAAAACTTTGTTGAAATAATGCTAACACAAACATAGTATAAGAACGTAGATATTACGTTTATTTTCATATAAGTTGAGTGCGCCGGTAGGCTAGCTGGTAGTGAGCTAGACTATCAACGCCGGGGTTGCTGGTTCGATTCCTGCCAGAGACTCTGGTTTCTTTCCTGCAGACAAGCGAAGAGCTTCGCGGTATTAGCTTAGGGAATTAAAAAAAAAATAAAAAAAAAAATTCTGTGTTGTAATCAATTACGTCAGTAATTGATTCAATTAATATATTGATATTTTTTTAAATACTTTGTTAATGCATTCAATTAAAAGATTGTTTAATATTAATAATTTTTTCAATTATTTTTGTAATTGAAATATGAAAACTTTTTAATTGGAAAAAAATCACTGTTTTGCAATTTTTGCAAGTTTGAGTAATTGGTATAATCATTTCGGTGATAGGTGCAAAATTAAGCAATTTTTTGCTTGTTTCAATTATTTTGGTGATTAAAACCGGTTTTTACTTTTTTCTGTGTAGTATGTGAATAGATAATACGGCCCGGCCCCTATTACGGTCCACAACTCAACTCAGTTGAGTTGTTATTAAGATAACTGGTTGTGATCAGTTGTAATTTTTGTTATGTTTTGGTTTACCGCAATACTTCACAATACTTGAAATGTGAACTGTAATAGGGGCCTATATTATTTGTTTGGTTAGCACAAAGAAAACGATTTTAAGGAAACTACGTGGGTTGGTCTGAATTTATTTACTCTTTATTACAAGTAAAATTGTTAAATGCATTTATATGTTGGTCAATAAGTGGTTAATGCAAAATATTTAATACATTATATGGGCATAACCTTGCCAGATTGTTTAATTTTTTATATTTTGGCCGTTTCTGTTCTTCACCATTAAAAACCTTAAATTTGATTATAAAAAGTCTAACAAATAATACATATCCCTAAAGTTAGTCGATGTTAAAGAGATAAGACGGTGTTCTTTTTTTTTTTGCATGCAATATTTTTCCTTCAATTTGGTTTTCTGGCATCCCTTGTGTATACATATTTCGTAAAAAAACCAACAGTTGAGCAAACTAATGATAAACAAACTAAAATATTGAGAGATTGATAAAATGAGCGAAATGTAAAGAGAGTATTGAATAATTGAGAAAACCTTACAGTGTTGTCAGCTAAGATATTTTCTCGGTAAATTTAGTGATTTTTAAACAAACTTTAAAAAATTTTGATTTACTATTAATAAATTTTTTTGACAACGTTGTTAAAGAGTTGCTTTAAAACAAACCAATAATCTAAACATTTTAGTACAATTCATAGTAATTTAGAAGTTAATACTTAGACCCCTTTCACACTCGGCAAGTAACTTGCTTACTTTTTAAATATGGACAATTTAATTAATAATTGACAATTTATGACTGTTTAATTTAACTTTTAGCATTTAAAACACCTGTCCAAATCGACGAAAAAGTTCAGTTTGAAATGTTTACTTCAAGTTTGTCATTCCGTTTATAATTTATACAATATTGATCATAGACCCACCTTATAATAAAGTATATATAATCTGGGTCCTTATAACTGGCGAAGTTGATATCCATGTAGCATAGACCCCAGATATGAAATTCTGTTAAATTTTTCCATTGAAATTCAGCCAGATCGGTTCAAAAATGGCTGATTACCTCAAATTTTCCCATAAAATTCCTTGGTGTTGTTTTTTACACAGAAGTTGATTAACCGATGTTCGCCTGTCCGCCTGTCCGTCTTTATTTCTGTATTTCCAAATAAGGCACAAGGATTATTTCTGGAAAATCCCATTTGAAAAATAAAAGTAAATAAATATTTTAAAAGTGTAGCTAATTTTCATTCTGTTTTAGCGATATTCTTTAAAAAAAAGTTGGCAACAGTGGAACTTACCCCACTAAACATCCCAATTAAACACACACACTTACACGGTGTGATGATGGTATTTGTCACAAGCTCACAAAAATGTATACAATATTATCAACAACATCGAAAACAGCACATCTGCCTGTATGTTTGTTGTAATTTAAATTTTCTTTTCAATTTTCGAGTATAACCTTAAATGAGTGAGTGCACACACAGTGCACTAAACAACAAATAGAGAGTGTATGTTTAAGCATTTCAGTTTCATATTTAGTTATGTTCTTGCTTTCGGTTTAATTACACACATTTTATTAAGTTTGCTGGCTGAAACTACGTAAAAAAAATAAATTTGCTTATTTTCTTTTTTAAAAAATATATTTTTTTTATATCATTTTCATCTTAAAAGAGAAAAAAATGTACAAAAATATAAATAACTAAAAAAAGATAGGACAATTGTTTAATAAAATAAAAATAAAACAAAACAAAAATTGGTTTTAAAAATTGTGTTTAATAAGAAAAATTAATAGAATTTCTTAAAAATATATAAAAGAAACAAGAATCTTGAAAAAAGGAAAGAAATTTAAAAATGTTTTAATAAAAGTGCGCAAAAAAATAAGGTTTAATAAAAAAAAAAACATTTTAAAGTTAAAGTTAAAGTTAAAGTTTTTTAAACAGTTTTTTTTTTAAATAACATTGTTGTGAAGTTTTTTTTATGTTGCTATTACATATTTGGCTTACAAATATTTGTGGAAATATTTATTAAAAAGAACTTTGAGTGTATAAAAGAAGCTGATAAACTGATAACTTTTAAAAATATACATACCTACGAATTGAAGAATTTGTATTTGTTACAAAATAAGTTCTAGTGTTTTAATTTATATTAATTAAACTTTATTAATATTGATGTTGGAATCGGGAGAATAATAATATACGCAAACACAAGCAACAAAAGCAGCATTTTGTACATACAGATATATTATCATCCTCATCTTTATCATCTCATTAACACCCCTTCTTTCAATTACTCTCTCTTCTACACTTAAAAAAATAAGTTGTTGTTATAATTGTTAAATGTACAAGGATTTCAACTTGAAACAAAGGTAAGTTTTCATAAATTTTAAAGTTAAAAAAAATATCTTTTGCTTTTTTTTTGGAACCAAGCGTTTGCAAATAGTTTTTATTTTAAAAAAAGTACGTTTTTGGTTAAACTGTATTAAAAACAACAGTTTTTGCAGCCCCTAATTTCTCTCTTATTGTTTGTAGTAAAGATTTTCCTTTTTTTTTGTTTTTTTTTAATTTTAACATCTGTTAACTATTGGTATTTGTTTTTTTTTTGTTTAATTTCATCCCTTACATGTTTTACATTTACACAAAAATTTTTACGTACTTTTTTCTAACATCTTTATGACACATTGTTTTCTTTTCGCATCTCTTTTAAAGGATTCTTTTCTAATTGTTACAATTATTATTATTTCGGTTTTACAAATGATTCATCATTTTTATTGGTTTTTTTTTTGTTTTGGGATGTTTCCCAACGAGTTTTATGGAAGGGGTTCAGAAAGAATATTATTTTGTTTGTAATAATTTACGCAATATTAATCTTGCTTGTGAATTTTCCGATGTAGTTAATTTAAAGTTAAAACTGCTTTTTAGTATTAGCATTTTAAACTAGAAAGTAAAGTTACTGTACGAAAAAAGTTTCTAATTTCCCGCACTTTTTCAATTTTTAGAAACGTGTAAAAAGTTTTGGTTTAATTCAAACACTCAAAATAAAATGAAATATAAAGCAAATGAAAATTCATTAAAAACTCGTTCAGCTCATTTTTCATTTAAATCAGACTAAAAATAAGTTTAATTTTAAATGTTAAAAAATAACTCAATAATTACAGTAAAATTACTGATTTTTAGTTTTGTTTCGGAAAAAAATCAAACTTCAAATCAGTTTTTTTTTAAATAAAAAAAATGTATCTTTACATTAAAAATGAAAGAAAATTCATTCGTCTTTTGCAATTTGTTTTTTAAGCAACGTTCCTGAAAAGATAAAAAATATGTTTCGTACTAAAATGACTACATTTTTTCAATTTGAACTAAACGGAAAACTTTTAATAAACTACAAACAGTCAATGTAAACGTTTTTTGAGTGCAGAAAATAAAAAAAAATATACCATAAAGTAAATAAGATTTAAGTTCGATTGATTTTCCAGATGTTGGTCTAATTCCTCCAAAAAAATTTTCAGTCTACCTATGTTTCTTTTTAAATTCGCCTAAAAAGTTTGAATGAACCCTTTCATTGTAAAGTAGCACCCCATCATCCATGACACAATTCATGGCGAGCCTGCAGCAAAACAATTTTGTAAAAAAAAGTCCCTATTAGATGTTTGATGGCAACTGACTGTATTTTGAGACTGTCGGAACGGGGTTCTTTGCACTCTCATATGTGCTACCTAGTTATTTACCGTTTTATTTTTTAAACTTCATTTCTAACTTTAACATAGCTCGAGTTTGGTTGCATTGTATTAAATATTTTTACCTTATCGTCGTTTTCTATTAAACAGGTTTTAACTTTCGAAAGCTTTTATGTCTTATATACAAAAGATTTTTCGATTAAGATTTTAGAAAAATGAAGAAAAATTTCATATTCACTTTTATGAGGATTTTTTTCATAAAATTTACAAATCAACTTACGACGTTCTAATTCGTTTTATGATATTTTTTAAATTATTATTAATTTATTGAACTGTGCCCGAATTACGATATGTTATATCGATCAAAATAACAATAAAATTTAAATGGAAAGTGCGACCGATATTAAATGCCGTAATTTGGCCTCTGATCGATCTCTAGCAAAATAATTTAACCGTTGAAAATCAGTCCACATTTCATTCCACATCCGTTCCTACCCCACCTCCGTATTATTTAATTGACAATAAGGAAATAATTTTTAAATTATAGCACAAATCTTTATATTTTTAAAAAATAGTAACTATCTCAGTTAAAAAAACATAATACATTTAATCGAATATGGTTCGAAAAGTTAAAAGAACTTCAGGAGATCCAGCGGTGTGTTAGAAATCAAAAACATAAAACGCAAGAGTTTTAAAAGGCGTTTTCCGTTTTCGATTTCCAGCACACCGCTGTATGTATATCAAATATTGTTGTTAATACATTCGGTCCCTTATGCAAAGAAAGTTAAAGTTCACATTAGTTAACCAACACATTATGCCCATTTTTTTCTGCATAAGGGACTTTTCTTTAAAGTTTGATTTGGAGGGGGTTTAAAAATAATATAAACTTACCTTGAGACGTTTATACAACTTCGAGAGTTGTTTAAACAGCCAGGCGTCTCTACAACAGAAAGCGAGACATTCGATTATTATTTCACCTGAACATGGAGACATGCCACTACCTTAACGTTGAGTTAAGCACAAAAGCTTAAGTAAGCGAAGCCGCTGTTTGTTATACCATAGAGGAGAAAATCCTTGCGCCCGGCTAAAGGACGGCTATGCAGAAAACCTTTAGTTAGCGAAGCTGGTATTTGTTTTACCATAGAGAAAAAAATCCTTTAGCCCAAAAGTGTTTTCGTTATATATTTAATATATACACCCAGAGAAAAAGCAACAAAACCATTTAAAAAAAAAATTTAACCATAATATGTTTATTTAACCAAATAATTGTAACCGACAACCATATTATGGTTAAATTAGTTTCTTTAAAAATACGGGCTTTTACAATCACGCGTGGTGTTTTGAAAATCACTCCGTTTTTGTGTTTCTCGGTGTGATTTTCAATAGCCGAAAACACACTGAGAAACACAAACACGTGTGATTTTAAAAGGCACATGTTATTTGAATTCACGTGATTTGAGTTAAAGTGATTTATAAAAGAGGCATGTAAAAAAAAAGCTTGACGCTCTTATTTAGGTAGTTTAGTAAGTTTTCTTAAATCGAATAAGTACTGCCATGTTTAATAAATAAATCTATAAATGATACTTGTGTATGTATTTGTTTGAAAACTGGCACTTAATTGGTAAAGCTACGGTCACACTTGTCAAATATTTGACGAAAAAAAACGGACACAACAGCAAACTAAAATATGTATATAATTTCCTTTAATTCCAATATTTATTTTGTTTATAATACCACATCTACTTAAAAGTTTTTTGCTATTTCTTACATTATAATGAGTTTTATTTTGTGATACTAAGACCATGTTAAATCTCACTAACTATACATAAAAGTAGTGGTTATGCTTATTTGGTCAAATATTTAAACCGTAGCTTAAGAATATACAATTATATTATTTGGGCTCCAAGACATGGGAATATCTCCAGAAATACTACTGCAAATTAAGTGGATTGCTTTAGTAATTTACAGACGTATTAAGAATGAAAATTTGACATGAAGTTAGCACAAAGTTCATTCATAATACACTACTAAACTCTGGCTAACGATTTGCTAGTCTCTATTGCTATTTTGTTGTTTTTTTTTTTAACTTTCTGTCTGTAATTTGCTTTCTTTGTTTAATTAATTTGATTTTAACACTTCTTAAAATTCAACATTTTTTATTTTTCGAATTTATTCTATGAGCTAAATTTCAGTTATGTATTTTATAAAGCTTTTTTGTAATAGTCAATTTTTCAGAAATGACTTTATACACTATCAGACTATTATATTGTATTTTCTTGTGACACAAAGAATGCTGACGAAGGCCGTAGCGGGCCAGAAAATGCATTACATTCTGCTGGTGTCTAATAATTGTAAATTTTTCTGTACATACAATATACCTCATTGCTTTCCAACGGAAAGCTAAGGTAAAATGTAACAAGAAAATACAATATAATAGTCTGATAGTGTATAAAGTAATTTCTGAAAAATTGAAGGAATATGACTATTACAAAAAAGCTTTATAAAATACATAACTGAAATTTAGCTCATAGAATAAATTCGAAAAATAAAAAATGTTGAATATAATATAAAGTAACCTTCGGAAGGAAATAATTCCCAGTTTCTACTTCTTAAAATGTTTATATGTGGAGGATAGAACAAAAAAAAATAAAAGACAAAACTAGCAATGATTAATGCAAAACGTGTTGCATTTTTAAGTAATATAATGTGGCATCATTAAAATTCAGATTTGATTTATTAAAAGTTAGCAGATGGACAAAAGTTTGTTATGAATAAACTATGTGCTAATAAGCTGCTAAGCTTAATCGTCATTCTAGTTAGCAGCTCGTTGTACATTGTGTATAAACTGTGGCTTACTTTTTGTAATGAATACAGCTGTTAGTGGTTTATGGAAAAATTCAAGTTATATACTTTTTTATTTTGGGTATAGTAAGAAAATATATCGATTAATATGGAGCGAAGTTGGTAGATCTAACAAAACAAGTTTTTTTTAAATCTAGAGCATTTGAAAAACATAAACATTTTCATTGTTCAGTGATACATAAATTAATTGAATGAAAATTATTTGAGCACCTTAAAAGCAAAATAAAAGTGTAGTAAGCTGTATCGGTTTGATTTAATCCGTTTAAGGAGATATTAAACTAAATTATTTTCCAGATAAAATTTTTTTAAAGTAAACAACTCAGTTAAGTTCAATTAAATTGTTTAATCATTTAATTTACCATATTCAAAATAATTTAATCTATAAAGGAAATCATTAAATTTTGTAATTACAAAAAACATTTTCAATAAATACTGTGAATTAAATAAAATTCTTAAGCTCGACATAAATCATTGCCCTCGTTTATTTTTATATAAGTATTTTATGCGTTTATTTTTTTTTTTATAACAAAAGCGATTAATTGTAAAATAAATGCACTGAATTTTTTGTAAAAAAAATAATGAAAACAAAAAATTTTAACAAAGAACGCTTTCCATTTATGATAAAACTCGCTTGTAAAATTGTTAATTAAATGCCATTTAAGGTGTTTTAGTCGCCACCACCAGCTCCACTGCCACCTTTTGTCGATCTTCAACAAGCAAGTAGCTCCCATAATTTCGCAGTTAAAACAAACTCATTAGTATTAAATAGTTATACCCTATACTAAAATAAATAAGAAGTGTAATAACGTTTTAGATAAAGTCTGTAAAGCAAGCAAATGTTGTAATGGTCTTAGACCAATAGCGCTGATCCATTATAAAATGGGCTTGTAGGTTGTCTTGACTGCATTTCCACTATGTAACTCCCTCCTGAACTAAAGACTGGATCGGCTCTTATCCTAGACCAACCTCAAAATATAAAACGACAATCATAACACCAATTTTTAAAAACGACTGATTTTCGACTAAGACTACCATGCTCATAACAAGGCCGAATGTTTTATCTACACACGCAAATATTAAACTGCAATTTCGATCACACTTTTAACTCCCAACAAACACGGAGGTTTGATTTCAAATTGAAATTGATTTGAAATCAAACGTTTTCTCAAACGACAAACGTTTGATAATGATTTGAAAATCATAGCGTTCTTAACAAAAAGGGGAAATTATTTTCAAATTGAAAAATGCCTTTATTTTCCTTGCTTTCAAACGTAATTCTCAAATGTTTTTCAAATGTGGATTATAATACAATGTGGAATATAAATAAAACTATTTAATTTTTTTAATTTAAATTTATTATTTATTTAAATAAACTTTGAGACAAACATTCGGTACCATAGCTAAAAGATGAAATAGTGGTCTATCCATCCTCTAATTCATGGAAAGACAAAATACTTGGCTCCCTTTTATTTTGAGGATTGTAGTACCGCGATCGTTCAACAAACTTTCTTTACTTTCCCGTTTTATTATTTTTCTTTTTTTTCGTATTTTTAATCATTGTAATTTCTCACAAATAATTTTTATTTTTCACAAGAAATAAACTGTTCACTTTATATTAAAATTTATGTTTAATAGTAAAACACATGTAACCACAAAGTAAAAAAATTTAACTTTAATCGCCATTTTTAATGCTTACATTTATTTTTCGCTTTAGTATTGCCAAGTTTATTTTTGATTTGATTTTAACTTTTGACAAACATTTGACATCAAATTGATAAAACATTTGATATCAAATGTTTATTTTCTAATCATTATCAATTTGAATTTAAATGTTAAATCAAACAATTGAAAAACGTTTGAGAATTGCGTTTGATGTCAAATGATAAAGTCATTTCATATCAAAGGTTTGTCTTCGTGTTTGTTGGGCTCTTTTCCCTTTTTTAATCTAAAATCTCGGAGTTTTTTTTTCGAATATGAAACTGAACTGAGAAGTTGTGCAGGTTATTAAAAAGTCGTTTTTGCCCATCTACAATTTCTTCTTTTTTTTATATTTTTTCATTGTTTTTTTCTGATTAAATTATTTGTGCAATGACATTTAGGCATAGAATAGACGTAAATAAACAATTTCATTTAATAACGTTTGCAATTGTTTTTTGAAAAATTTTTTTTACGTTGACTATTTTATTTTGTTTTGTGTCAGTTACACATCTGTGAATTTGTTTTTTTTTTTTTTTAATTTTCATGAACAAGTTCGTACCTTAATTGTGTGGGAAAATTTAAAACTTATAAAAATTATGTATGATGAATGTATATGGACTGGTACTATTTGCAACAAAAATTCGTATTATATGTATGTATGTATGTATTTATGTATGTATGTATATACTTATGTAATTTATACTTCGTACAATAAATCTGGTTTTAATATTCAATGCTGATTTAGGTAATAAACTAGTGTAAATAAATTAATTACGTTGCAATAAAAGTGTATATCAATTGTTTTATTTGTTTAATTGAAATCTTGATTAAAATGATGAACACAATTGCAACGATTCTGCTGCAATTTGACGTTCTGGGAACGAAAAAAAATTGTGTTTTTTTTAAATAACAAAAACTTTCCTTAAATTTTGTTATATGTACGTACTTATAAAACGTCTATGTCTTTTAAAATCGTTACGATTTGTTAAAATTGATGAACACAATTAAAGCGATTTTGCTGCAAATAGACGTTCTGGGAACAAAACATATTATGATTTGTTAAAAAATTACTAAAACTGGAAGTCCACTCATGCTTTTTGTATTTTACTAGCGTTCCAAGCTTCAAGCAGCGTTGCCGATTCAGCCATTTAGTTGCTCGATTATCCAATTTTCATCTTGTTAAGCCATGAAAAAATCAATTAAGTCATTAGCCATTTTTATTTAGCCAAATTTTCTATAAGTTTTTAAAATTGTTAGACCAAAAAAATATTAAACCAAAATAAATCCTGCATTAGTTGTGTTGTTACGTTGAACTTTTTGTAAATTGTTAATGCAAATTACTTTTTCGCTTAATAACAATTTGGCAACTTTTAATGAAACCTTTTTTAAGGGCCATTATTACAACTTGCCAATAGTTAAAAGTCGGATTTGGTCGGACCGATAAATAGCTTTGCATTATAAAACCTTCATTTATTATGTTTTCATCTATTAAATATTATTATTATTGAAAATTACAGCAATAAAAAATGGAAGTTGTAATAATGCAAAGCTATTTATCGGTCCAACAAAATTTGACTTTTAACTATTGGCAAGTTGTAATAATGGCCCTAAGAAGTATGGAAATTTTTTATTGTCTTTGTATGGGAGGTACCATGCCCACTTCTTAAATCCAGCCCACTTTTTAACAGAGGTTGCGTATTAATAACCATCTATTTGTATTATATTTTGACTTTTTTACAGAATTTTATTTTTTACCACACCCACATATCTTATTCCGCCCATTTTTTTAAACAAATGCAGCGTATTGATAACAAGCTATTCGAAAATTTAAGCTGTTTAAGTTCTCCAGATACATATACAGAAACTGGAAACTTTGCTTATTGCCAATCTCCAAATACACGGATAGATATAAACAAATCTATTTTGTACCACGCCCACTTCTCCAATCCGCCTTCTTTTTGCCAGATGTCATGCATTTTCACCAAAGCTATTTAAATAAATTTGGAAACTTTAATAGAGTCTCCAGATATACAGAAATCTGTTTTGTATTTGTATTGGAGCTGCCACTCCCACTTCTACAATTCCGCTCACATTTTTTCCTATGTTGTGTATTGATAACCAAGATATTTGTAAACTTTAGCTCTTGCCGTTTTCCAGATACACAGAAATCTAAACCATTTTTGTATGGGAGGTGCCACGCCCTATTAAAATTTAAAAAATATATAGCTTTTATTATTTGATTAGTTTAAACGCCGTTTGTAACACTTACAAAAGTATATCTACTTTTCGCATTCCACACATCAATTCATTTTACGCTTTTGTACATGCCACTTGCTGCTAAAAACTTAAGAGATTCTACTTTTTTGAAACCTGCTGAGGGTGAGAAGAAGAGTAGAACGCGTGGTGTGGACGAACACCTATTATAGGGCAATCTTTTTGAATTAATTGATCGAAAAATAGTTTGTATTGATTACTATAAGGATTACCAAGTCCAAGAACATTGTCATGTGACCTGGTTCTTTTACATCGCCAGTAAAAAGTTATAGAAATGTTTTGGTTTGCATTGTGAAAATAACACAATTAAGATTAAGTATTAAGATTTCGACAATAAATATATGTGACATTCTCCGAGAAAAGGGACCAAGTGTGTGAAAATAAAGTTTTGAGAAAAACGCATTTCATCTTATTCTACACCCTTTTAGGTACCAGAATCCACTCTTAAGTCCAAACCCGTTTTTAACACACTAGGTCCCTTTTCTCGGAGAAGGTCCCATATAATTATCTAATGTTTCGAAATTTGACAAGAATAATAATCTTATAAGGTGTTTGTGTTGTGTGTATGGAGCAAATCAGACCACTATTTTATTGAGGTTACACAAAAACATCCTCCTTCTTACGTGGCAATAATGTTTTTTATTATGCCTTTAAAACAGTTTCGCTTCTTTTTCAATATTCACCACCCCTGGTGAAAATTAGCATTTATTGTTTGACACCTTTTTAACGTAATTTTATTTTCCTAAGCTAAAAAACAAAACCAAAAAACTTACAAAAAAAAAAAAAAAACTCACCAGATAGAAAATTAAAAAATTATACTGAAAACATAATAAACCAATGTAAAATAAAAATTGTTGAAAACATATTCAAAATTATTCTCGCACAAAGAATATTCTTCTCACCTTTAATGCTTTCCTAAAAGAAAAGTAAATATAATCAAGGAGGCCCGTAGTCTCAAATAATAAGCTTTGTGTGAATGATAAATAAAATGATAATTTAGAGTAAAGAAAATTTATAGCTGCCGTAAGTTCGTTAAAGGAATAAGTGATTTTTTTTTGTGTAGGTGGAAAATTAACACCCGGGTTGGATAGTAAAATTATTGTAAAAGTAGTTTATCTTTCATTTTTTTACGCCATAAATCTATAACAATGAATATTTAGTTTGTATATAAAATGTAATCACCTAAGATTTGAGGTTTTTTTTTTAACTGCAAAAGTAACCTAAATACGTTATGTATATTGAAAACAGTTCTAGTTCTACTTAATATTTATTACAAAAAAGGTAAATGATAAAATATCAAAATGAATAAGTGAGTTTAGTGCATTTCATTTGAACTATTGAATGACTGGATTTTAAGGTATGATTAACATTATTATACCGCTAATTGTGAAGAGGGCATACTAAGTTTGTAATTCCGTGTGAAACATTTTTAATATTCTTCTAAGATCCCATTATGTAGGCGAAACGAAATAAGCCTAATTAAAAAAATAAAATAAACCCCAAAGAAAAATTTCAAATACCAAGCAGCTTTGCCAAATTGCAGATTTATTTGTTTTCTGGCAGTTTTTTGGAGCGCAAAACAGTCTTGCTGATTTTTATTTCTAAAACTGTTTTTTTTAAATCAAGGCAGTTTTTTTTTTAATTTTATTCAACTAATACAAAGAAGCATTTCAATACGATATACAAACATTTATTCTCAAGCAACAATTTTATATATCAGGGGCGTGCTGGAAATCGAAAACGTAAACCGCAAGAATTTGAATGTTGTCTTTAATACACTTTTAATCTAATTTTTATAAGTTTTGTTATAAAATTCTGTTTATTAGAGAAATATTTGTATAATATTTGCCATAAAATTCTTTTATTACAGAAAACTTATTAAAAAACGACTTTGAATTCTTGCGTTCTGCGTTTTCGATTTCCAGCACAACCCTGATATTTGCCTTAATTCCAATCGCCCATAAAGTAAACATATACATAAGTTCTGGGTCCTTGAGCAATTCTAAGTCGATTTAGACATGTCTGTCTGCTCAAACCACACTCACTTCCGAAAGACTCAAGAAAAAATAAAAATTTTGTGTCAAATTGTTTCTAGTTCACCTGAGCAGTTTGCGATTGAAATCTTGTACAATCGGTGCAGAAATGAAAAGGCATATCGCTCATTTGCTGCAAGACCGGCATAAATCAAAAAATACAATTTTCAAGTTAGTGATGCAGAATTGTTCGCTATGTTTTTCTTTTTATTGTGTATAAAATTCATCTTTATATCTTTTATACTTTAACCATTTGAAGAGAATGTATCGTTATTTTTTCTATGTGATTAGAGCAAAACGAAAACTTTAAACGCGTTTATCTCGAAATGGATTTTTTTGACTTATGCCGGTCTTGCAGCAAATGAGCGATATGCCTGTGTGATATGTGATTGCGAGAAAGCGCGAATTATAAACAATTGAATATTTCGCGTCCCTGGAGAATTCCCGGCAACAAATTCTAGTCGCAATACATAATCGAACCATCAATTTCGTAAAGATCGGTCAGTATTTTACTATAGTGCCCATTTAAAGCTAAATATCCCACCACCGAATTTTGTAAATATCAAAGACCTCGATTTCGGAAAATACTTTAATGCGCCTAAAACTGTAACCAATAATGCTTTTGCAGCTAAATTTGGTCCGTCATAGGTCTATATGACAGGAAATCACACTGTCTTTCGTGAATATCGGTTCATAATTTACCATTGGCCCCATATAAAGCCGACTCTTAGAAAACACTATAGAACGCCTTAAATAGTAACTTATTTATAATCAGTTTTCGAAAATAAACATTAGTGTTCGGTTCGGTAGATTTGCGAAAAACACAAACGCTAATCATGTGTGTGTAGTAAATCATTTAAAATAACTTTTCTCTGTTTGTGATATTTAAACACAAAAAGTTAATACTGAACTTATCCAACTTGACAAAAAGATGAAAACATTTAATTGCGTTCTGTTTTTTTTTCAACCACAAACTTCGTTGTGTTCGGTTCAGCTCATTAATGTTCGTTAATTTCAGTTGTGCTTAGCACAAGTTTTTTACAAAAACAAAATACATATACGAAAAATACAAAAAGCCAGTGAAAAAATTTTACACAGACAAAACATGTGCACAATACACACACAAGCTAATCTTTGTTTGCTCATTTCCTTATCAATGTAAAAAAGAAACTCGATAGAACATTAAAATATATGTATGTATGTCTACAGAACCACTATAAAAACAATTTCTAAATTTTTTTTTTGTTTTAAATCTTATTTTATATGCGAACGTCAACGTGTTTTATAACGACGAACAGAACACTATATAATGTTCGTAACTTTCTTGAAAATTGTTACAATTAAAAAAAAAATATATCGTTTCTGGGTGTTAATAATGTTCTGTTTATTTTCGAACACTGATTATAATACTGTTTAATAGATCTCACATAAAGTCTACTCCTGACATATTCTTACTCTCAGTGGATGGTACCAAAAATTCGGCCCAACCGAGTATATCACTTTTAGTTGTTTTCATTTGAATTCATTTTCGTTCAAAATTTACTCATTGAATCATTACAAATGCAATATGATAAACAAATAAATGTACATTTTGTTGAATAAATACGAGTAAATACAAACAAATTAATGTTTATTTTTATAAGTATGCACATATTTCTTATTTAATATTATTACCATATTAAACAGTTTGACTGATAAGAAATTGAACACATTCTACTCGTAGATTATTCATGATTTTAAAAAGGGAAGTTAGAAAATCTACTGATAACCTCTGGTATGACAATAAATAAGGGGGCCACTTTGATAATTTGATTCTATTATTTGGTTACTGTCATTAAATGTGTAAACTATTTGCCATATTTATATGTTATGATAATGACCTTTTGACAAAGAGAAAATGAAGGTTCATCAATAGGTTAGGTTTATAAACTCTTAGGAACTACCCAATAAGAAATTAAGTTTCAAACGAAGCAGATTTGTAAGGCGGAAAAGTGAGACTTCCGCTAACCATCTCGCTTACAGAAGGCACTATTTTTATATGGTGAGTTCCCTCTTCGAAGCAATACATTTTTGACACAAAAAGCTATTTGTTAAACGCATATAAAAACTGGTGATCGTACCAAGCAAAAACTTTATTTACCTGTTTAGTTAGCAAGTAATGTTGGAGCAAAATAAACACTACTTATTTTTGTTCGAGGTGTCCACAGAATTCAGTACTTACAATATACTTTCCATTTTTATGATGCCATATTGTATTACTCAAAAATGCAACACGTTTTGCCTTAATCATCGCTGAATTTGTAATGTTTACCATTTTTTTTTTGTTTTTTCCTTTACATATAAAAATTTTAAAAAGTTTTTAAAATTAAAATAAATTAAGTAAAAGACAGAAATTAAAAAAAAAACAGTTAACTTAAAAAACCAACAAAATTCTTTGACATTTAACGGCTGCTTTTTACAAGTTGGCAAACGTCTGGCAGCTCGTTAACAAGAGTTTAGCAAATTGTTAGCCAGAGTTTGGTTTTGTGAATGTTTTTTGCAGTTATTTTTTAGTATTCTCCGTTACAAACCTGCTTCGCAGTAAGGGAATGCCGTGTCACTTGAAATATTATTTTTACTTCTATAAAACTTGTTAAGAGTTTCTTCACTTACTTTACTGCTTCTCTGTATTTCGTAGCGCATAATTGTGCAATTTTAACTTCGCTTAAAAACCAAATGGTTTTAAAATGTTCAAATATTTTATGAAATCTTCAAAGGTTCCTTATTTTTCTAAAAAAAAATCTTTTAAACGATTTTTAAAGCTGACATACGGTCAATTTTTGTTTTATTAAAAATTCATAAAAAAAACGTATAAAAGCGAAATTACAAACAAAACAAGCCATAAATGTTTAAAATATGTTAGCAACTTTTGATTTTTTTCACAAAAGTCGAAAAATTTTAATTAATTTAAGAATTTCATTTGAAGCCTTTGGTCGCTTCCATTCATTTAATTTACAGCATTAGACACGAAATTGTGATGTTGATTCCGTTTTAAAATTATTTTTATAATTTTTCGGTGATTACCAAACTTTGGTCAAGCTGATATATTTTTTTTTTTGTTAGAAAGCTAAAATAATTAATGGTCAACTGTTTTATAAGAAGGTTATTAAATTAATACAATACCTAAAGTATACTTATTGTTGCGAAAAACTCTTTTTATTTTGCTGCAAAAGAACATAGTCTGTGAAAAAAACACTCGTTTCAAGACGCCATTGTGAACGCTACATCATTTTTGTTGGAATGCATGTAAGGAGAAAAATTGCTTAAGGCCGTTTTGCACAATTACACAAGTCTTGCGTATTTTGACGAAAATGCATGTATGATCAAATTATTTGGGGGATTTACAAGGTGTCATAGAGTCATATGGCTTAAAAGAAAAAAATGAAAAAAATCATGTAATTTAAACAAATATAAAAAAATAAATATTTACCTAAAATCAAAATATATTTCAATTCTAATCCATGAATTAATGAATTTAATTAGATCTTACCTGACTATTTCCTATTTTTCAGACGCAAATCACAAATAAATGTTATTTTGTTTGTTTACCAAACATCAAAGTCCTAAGTCGATCTAGTTTGACGCCGCAAGTGTTTTGTTGCAAAAAGTTCTTTTAATTTAATGGTGTTTTCTTTTCTACAAAAAAATTTTATTAAAAAAAAATGCAATTTGGTGTTCGTTTCTTAAAAGTGCTTTGCTCTCTAAAAGGGCTGCGTTTTTTATTCTAAAAAAATATTCACCCTTAAATGTCATACGCCCCGTATAAATCGAGAGTGTTGATAATGCCCTGTAAAAAGATGGCTTCTGTTTATATATAGTGTTACCAGACGAAGTTGGGAAAAAATCGCCTCTAATCAGGACAGTAAACATTTTAAGTTTTAATAATTATTTTTTCTATTATTTTATAGTAAAAAAACAAAAGAAAGCATTACATTGTTAATGGTAGGTGTTATAAAACTGTTTTTGAAAAAAAACGTCAACTCAAGAAATCGTTAAAACTTGGTGTTAATAAATCGGCAATCTGGCAAAGGTATTTTCTTGTTTACATATTTGTCATTCATTTATTTATTTATTTAATATCAATCTATTAACCAATTTGGGTTTATGTACATATTTTTTTTATATATTGTAGAACAAACTTTTTGTCAACAGGGCGATCCAATTTTGTGTTTTCTTCTCGACAAATAAAAAATTACAGTATTACATGTTCGGAAAGACATTTTATACTTGCGCCTTTTAAAAAATGGTACATATTTTTTTTTTGTAGAAAAGAAATCACCATAACACACTTTTTGTTTACAAAGCAACAACAATATTTTTAAACCATTGTAAATGTTAGAACATTTTGATAATATAACATGATAGCACACCTTGTGAATACCCCAATTGTTTAAAAATTTAAAAAAAAAACAATAACAAATTACCATGCCAGCGTTGTAATTTTTCTCAAAATATGTAAGACTAGAGTGATAGTGTAAAGTACCCTTTGGTACTAACAATAATGATATTCTGTAAAAACTTTGCTTACTTTTTCAAAATGAATGGCTTCCTTCACTCATTATTTAGTAGCTTTATTCCATAACTATTTCTATATTTACTTCTATAACTCCTTCTTTCTAGATGTACATATGTATGTACGTAAAAAAAGAATGACTTACATTTGAATACGTTCATTTTGGGACATCCCTTGTTAATTCATTGGTTCCTTCAGTAGAATTGTAAGTAGTGCTAAAAATACTAAACACATTATTTTGTAGGCGAAGTTTTTACTGGAAAATATGTGAGATTTACGGTCAATTTCACCAATTTTTCCAAAAAAAAAATTAATTTCTGACTCTGCAACAAATGAAGCAAAAATGAATACATAATCTTTATATTTATAGTATCATTTATCATTTAATTGGGTTAAATAAAATATACATAATTCGAGTATTTTATTTCGCAAAAATGTTTATGTTTATGTCTTTAAAAAAATCGATTATTTTACAATTTCGAACAGGATGTCTCGTTCGATTATAAACAAAATTTCAAATAAACACTCAACGTTTTATGTAAACGGCGATCATGACGGACGGCATGGTCATGCAACTTTGTTAAAAGATGGATTCGAGAATCGAATGAAAAAATGTTTATTTATTATTTACACATTAAATGATTTAAATGCAAGAAGTCCAGTTGGAATCAGGAAAACTTTAGATTTAACATAACTGAAGAACAAATTATAGTGTTTTTGGATATAATCTGATTTAAATGTTTTTTTTTTATGCGGGTGTTGAATGAAAAACTTCTGATGTTTGGGCGTTTTTATTTTTTTTGAATTTTTTCATTTTTATTTTCAGATTTTAAAATGCTACTTCTAGACTCATGTTTATGTTCGAAAGTAATTTAAATATGTATTACATGTTGCATTTTATGTATACCCAACCAACTACATTTTTTATATTTCTATGTTGGAGCAGTTTGTCTGTTTGTTTCCTTTGATTATGAATGAGGTGATGAGCGTTGAAATTAAAAAAAAACCACAATGTTTATAATTCAATTATAGCAACCTACACACAAAAATAAAAGAAATTATAATTTTTTTAAAGTTTTAAACGCAAAAAATACACAGCCACACACAAAATGAAACGAAACCGAAAACTGAATTCCGTTTAGCGTTTTTTTTTCAAACTGAATATAAAAGAAAGGCGGGTTATTCTTATAGAGAAGTAATTTTGGTTTTAAAAATATAAATTTTTATACCCACACCACAATGGTGGAGAGGGAATTATACATTAGTGCTGATGTGTGTAACGCCTTAAAATATTGGTCTTAGACCAACCTTAAAGTATACCGATCGACTTAGCATCACTTTCTGAGTTGATCTAACGGTGTCCGTCCGGCTGGCAGGCTGGCTGGCTGGCTGTCCATGTAACCTTGGTCGCAAAGTACAGGTCGCAATTTTGGAGATAATTTAATAAAACTTGGTACATAGGTTCTTATTGGCACAAGGACCAAGCCTATTGAAAATGGGTCGAATCGGAGGACCACGAAGGGAGATCGGGTGCAATATTTGCCTCTCAGAAACTATCAAACCGATTAAAATTAAATAGATCCCTATTCATATAGCCATACACTTTCGAAAATTTGGTTTTAAATACTGTGGTGTTGCATTACTATCCATATTATGAAATTCTTGTATTGCAATTTTTGTAGTTTTATCTTGTCTTTCCTTTTCACTAGAGGGTTTTTTTCGGTGGTCGAATTGTCAAAGTTTGTAACAAATTACAGTTTTTGATATTTTTGGCATTCGGACGACAAAAGCAGTGTTGTTTTAGAGATGACCTTACCTTCTAGTGAATTCGCCTTGATGTTATATAAAAATACAAATACAACTCCAAGTTGAAATGTGTGTTAATTATAGAACAAACCCGAATTACAGAGCACATGAAATTGAATAGCCTTCTCGAATCTTCTCACCTCTTTCACCAATAAACTAAAGAATTGTTGCAACCAAATCGCAATTCTAGAACATGACATAGAAATCGGAATTGCTAACTGAATTGGAATAAAGCTCAGCCTTTATAGTTCAACAAGAGTATAAGACCAAACTTTATCTTCACTTATAACTTGAAGAATTCCAAGACTTTTATGACCAATGCATTTTTTTTTAAACTAATTCTAACTTCTTTGAATTTCCCTGATCCGATAGTGAGATTCGGAAATCAGCCGATTTTGATTTTTTAATTGTGCTTATGCCGCATAAAAAGCGTTGCATGTTACTTTAAACGTAGATCGCAAGTAAGGTATAGAAGTCATAAAATACGTTTTGACGAAAACGCGTGTTGTGTACATCTAGCTTTAAAACAGCTTATCCAGTTTGAGGTCTCTTAGCTTAGCTTAGCTTTTGTTCATGTGTCATTTTTGTTGTTGCTTACAGTGAACGCAAATGATTCTAATCGAAAGAATAAAGTTTAGATATATAAATAGGCTTAATTAAAAAACATCATAATAAGGGCTTGTTGTTTTTAGAGGCATACACCTTTTTAAAAATAAAACTCAACAAATTTAATGGCCATAATTTTTGCTTTATAAGCTCACAGATTTAATGGCGTCCCCGAATTCGCCTTAGGAATGTTATTCTATTAGTCCAATTTTGAACTACTTTTTAGGGCAAACCCGGTTTCGTGGCGTCAATAGAGCCTTCGGATATGGCATAGTCTCATAAGGATTGTACTCTCTCCAAAAACGACAATTCTGCTTGTTTGCATACACGTTCGGCCAATTTTTAGCCTTATCGCTAAAGATGATTTGACGATAAAAATCTGGTTCAACAACAATTTTAAATAAAGTCCCAATATATTTTTTGGGGATTGTTTAATTTTCAAATTTATAACGAAAACGTTTTTGGGCGCAAAATATGGTATAACTATAGAGAAGAAAATTAATGTGCACGGTCGAAGGCCGGCTATGAAGAGAAGCTTAAGTAAGCGATGTTTGTCATGCCATTGAGGAGAAAGTCCTTGGGACCAGCCGAAGGTCGGCTATGCAGAAAAGCTTTAGTAAGCGAAGCTGGTGAAATCCCTACGCCCGGCCGAAGTCCCAATCATGATATCTATCGCGCGATTCTTTTTACCAAAACTGTCCAATTAATTGTATTCTACATTTTGGGGTCTTATTTCATTTCAGAAATTGAAATGTTAACAAAGTTTTTTAGTTTTTTTCTCTTGTTATGGTTTTGTTTCAGGGATGGCATTGAGAATTTTTAAAATTATACCTTTACAAATTGTACTTGTTTACCCTAATTGTACTAAAAGATTTTTTTAGTTGAAATTAATTTTATTTATGTTCTTAAAAAACACCACAAAAAGGTATTATAAATCTTAGTTTAAAAAGTATAAACAAAAAGTACAATTGAAACTACTTAGCCATCCCTGTTCTGTTTATTTTAATAAATGTTGCCAACTTTTTGTTTATGAGAAACCTAAAAAAGCGGCAAATCGCTGAATTTGCCCATAAACCGCTAATTCAGCAACACTTTTTATATTTCAAGCTTGAAATGTCAATTTTAAGTTGAACAATTTTACATGTTTTTTGACATAACTTCATTTTTTATCGATAACTTTAGTAAAATTTTTGACAGTTTGCCATATATCTTAATACAGCTGAACCCTTCGTATTTGCATTGTTCACCAAAACTTGAACAATGCATTAAAAATGTAGTGTCATAAGTCCTTAACCACCTTTAACAAAAATCACCTGGCATTCATAAATAAACAAAAATAGTGATGCCAAGTTATTCAAATCAATTTACAAAATATTTAAAAAAAATACAGTAGATTTTTTATGGGTGACTGTATATTGATAGAACTCGTATAAAACGTTTCAAAATAACACCACCTTTACAAACACTTTGTATTAAATAAAACTTATGTTTTTATGGCACACTTTTTCTTAAAACAAAAAATATTTATTTGATAAAATTATTGTATTTTAATAACTTACACAGGCGTCTAATAGACGTTCAAATCAAAAGCGTTTTCAAAATTGTTATTATTATGATAAGAGTGTTTATAAATGTTAAATATCAAAGACAAACATAAAAAATATGAACAAAATTTCATAATTCAAAATTTAACATAATAAAAAAACCATTTGTGCATCTTTGAAATGTTTAGATTATTAAGATTAATTTTTGATTATTTTACGATAATCTAAAGTAATTGTGATTATTTTTAATTGTAAACATTCAAAACTGAAAGAAGTTTTATTGAATCAATAACGTAACATTTTAAATTAATAATAATCATTACGATTAGTAATCATTAGTGTCCGACCGATGCTACTTTTTTTAGGCCGATGCCGAAGCCGAACTTTACTTATTCAATGTCACAACAGGAAACAATTTCAAATTTTTCAACACAAAAAAGTACACAATATAGCACATTATTTTTACAGCGGGTACAGATATGAATATTACGTGTCAATATTTTCCAAAAAGGGAAAAAAAAAATTTTAAGTTAATACCCTCTGGTTCATCAAATGCGAATTCATGTACTATAAAAATTTTTAGTTGTAAAAAAAAACGAACAAAAAAGTTTTTTAAAAGCAAGTACTTGTTCTTTTAAAATATTTGCTTGATTAAAAAGAGAGTATTAATTCAAAATTTTTTTTTCCACTTTTTGGAAAAAATAGACATGTACAGGGTCCGCCAAATAACTTTTTTTTTTTTGAAAATGCTATAAAAAAAACTACTAAATATTTTCTCAAATTTATTTTTTTATTTAAAAGTACAATCCTTCCGGTTAATAATGGAAAATAATTTCATTCAAATGGCTGCCTCGGCTGGCCATGCAGTAGCCTACACGATCGGTCCAATTTTTAAGCACATTATCGATTGTCCTTTAAAGCGTCAATTGTCTCTGGCTTGTCGGCGTAACACTTATCTTTGACGGCACCCTACAAATAATAGTCTAACGGTGTTAAATCGCAGCTCCGAGGTGGCCAAACGACATCAGCTCTGCGGCTGATAATGCGATCTTCAAAAACAGGGCGCAAAACATCGAGTGTAGCTTCGATTGTGTGGCACGTAGCGCCGTCCTGTTGAAACCAAATGTTGCCAATATACTCCTCTTCAATTTTTGTGAACAAAAATTCGTTCAACATGACCCGATAACGATCGCAATTGACAGTAACGGCCATTCCTTGTCCCTTTTCGAAGAAAAATGGCCCCAGTAAATTGTCAAATTGTCGGGATAAGCCCTATAGGTTAAGTCGTATTGAACTTCTGTTAAATATGTTTGAAGAAAAAATGACTACCTAGTAAATGTTTAAAAGTTCGATATTATTTTAAAAATGTTATACCTACCTATCTATTTAAAGTTTTTTTTTTAATCTTATTTACCAAAAACGTAAATACTTTTCATTATTATAAGTTTTATATGTTTTTAATCTTTAAATTTCACAACTTTTCAGAAATTTTAAACAATGTCTGTTTTTAAGTAAAATGTGTAGCTATATGTATGGTTAACAAATTTCAGTTTATTAGCGCTTTACGAAAAATAAAAGATATCTACTCAAAACTTAAATAACCTTTGATACCTCGAACTAAACAGAATTTTAAAAATAAAATGTTTATTGCTAAGAAAAAATGCTGTAAAATAAACTGGAAATCTATCTGTTTTTTGACTTTAAATTTTATAAAGATATAAAATTAAAAAATTGGACTAATTGTAAATGAATAATTAAAAAAATATTTTTATTTAACAGAAATTCTCGCTCCTTAATGTATATTTTCATTAAACATATGTACATACTTGTTGCTCTGCAAACAAATGTTTATTTATTTCTTTTTCTCCATTGCCATTTCACTAATTTGAGGTCATTTTCTTGATTTTTCTTTAAATGTTTTCATTTTTGTTATTACAACTACTTTGCCATGAGTAACCATGGCTAAGACAGTTGGCACAACAAAAAGTCCCTTCAGTATTTTTTTAAGAGCTCGAGTAGGTATATTTGAAAAAAAAATCAAAACAAGTGCGCTTTTACAATATTTTTTTAAAACATTTTTCATTCAAAAATAAATTTTGAGTTCTTTATTTGTCTTAAAAAAGTCTTGATATTTTGCTAATTTCCAAAAATAAATAAACAACATGTTTGTGCTGGCCCAAAACAATTTATAGTGTATTTAATGATGACATGAAACCTAAAAAAAATAAAAATGGCCGAAAGACTATAATCAAAATGAAAAAAACACCAAATTAAACAGAAACTTACACACACTCACAAGTAAGTGCTAAAAATCTTATTTTGTTGTCATTTTGGCAAGAATTCTTCTTCTTACATCTTAAAAACAAATGTGTGCTCTAGTTTTCTTAAAAGAAATGTTGTTATTTTTGTTTTTGTCATCATATTCTTCTTACAAGTGAGAACACCTAACCAAATGAGCGTATGTGTATGCATGTTTACGTGCATAAGAAAGTACCTACATACATGTTGTTGTTGTTGTATACAAAATAATCAAAAGCCAGCCTAGCCTGCCTGCATGTTTTATTTATGGCTGCCTACTTGCCAGATCTATTCTTCACCACAAATGCATTTAATTAATAATAATTTGTTATAATTTTCATATATTTTCTAATTCATCACGATTTTCTTTAAAGTGTTGTAAATTTTAAAATGTTGACATGATTTTTCATGTCTTTTCTTTTGTTTTTTGCAAAAAAAAAAAATTACAAAAATGTGTGAAAATTTTAATTTTTTTATTATGATGAGAATACTCGTTTACATACATACATACTTACATATTTACATACATGCACTTTATAGCCTGTGAACATTTATGTATGTCAATATTTCTTAACGTTTTGTTGTTTTATTTCATTTCTGTGACCAGGGGGTGCGTAAAAGTTTATTTCTATTTTAACGAAAAAAATATCGTTAAATTTTACGAAATTTTGAATTTAATTTTGACATTTTTTAAGTTTATGTAGTATTTGCAAAAAGTGTTACAAAAGTGATGGAATGGGAGCAACATGATTTTTTTACATGTTTATTAATTTATTCTTACAAATCGAATACACAAACCTATGTACATACTTTGTATTAATGTACAGTAGAATCCCCCTAATTTGAACAAACTTCAATAGTTTATTCGATACGATAGTATCGAATGCGGTGATTAGACCCCTGATCTCAAGAAAATAAACACACACACACAAGCAAAACCCATGCAAAAAAATAGCGGTAAACAAAAAATCATTCTTTCCATCCCTGCAAATAATAGGACTAGTCCAAACACGCGTGTAAAATGTAGAAAGAAACAGTAAATACCTAGTAGAAAGAGCAAACTATAAAAAATGTAAACAAATGTTTTTTTCAGTTTTTCTTTTGTAATGATTTTGTGCACTTTATTAAATGTTGTTAACTTTTTGTTTATGAGAAACATAAAAACAAGACTTGCCCCTTAACCGCTGATTCAGCAACGCCACGGCTACGAGTTACATGGTACATTCGATCAGTCCAATTTTTTTTTAATAAATCTGGCGGTATGGCGTCAATGTTGGCTTGAATATTGGCTTCCAATGCTTTCAAGAGTTGCTGTTTTGTCAGGCAAAACCAATGAGTTAACAAAGCCTCATCAAAAGTAATCCAGAGCCGTTAAATCGTACGAACGAGGGGCCAGTGAACAGCAACACTTCTGGATGCGCTGTGTGGCAAGTTGCGCTTTCTTGTTGAAATCAAGTATCGCTGATGTTTAGCAGATACATTTTTGAAAACAAAAACCCAGTCAGCATGGCTCGGTCGCACTTTCGATTCACTGCAACGGCAGCTCCTTGTACATTTTAAACATCAAAAAGTAAATTTTAATGGATGTAATGTTAATTCGTTAACGGCTTGAGGATTGTCTTCGCTTCAAATACGGCAATTTCACTTATTTTGACGTAGCTATTTAACCAGAAATGTGCTTCGTAAAATGGACAAGTGTTCTATGAACTTCGCGAACAGATTTATTTTTCCATAGTAAATTTGGAAGTGTTGTTCTAGCAATTAACGATTTAAGATGACTCGGATGTGATCGCTCATTATTCGACATGATCTATGTGTCTCAATAATCGAATGAAGACTTTCAAAATAGCGTTACGGCTCAGTTAGCCGTGATTAACAGTAACGTTGCAAATCAGCTGATTCATTTTGTTGTGTGTAAAGCAATTAGAACGATTATAGTTAGCAGTAAGATGTTACGTCTCAATCTGTAAGAAATAGATTGGTCTTACTTTTTTACGGTTAGGTTACTGTTACTGTTACTCCCGGCTAACTGAGCCTTTATTCTGTGCAAAGTCTTCCCATCATAAGTTTCCCAAGTTATTCAAAGTTTATTCTGAAAAGAAAAAAAACGTAAACAAAAATTTTATTCACTCATTAAATCAGAACGTTCATTATGCGTTCAATTATGGGACAATCACAAGTGAAATTTTTTCCCATGACTATTTGTTCCACTCGAAGGGAAAAAAGCAATCGTAAATCTCTCGAGAAAAATTTTTCACGCTATCAGTTTCAGTGAATGTAAAAAAGAAGAAAGATTAAAAAATGTACATTTTTATTCAAAAATATATATATTTTAAAGAAAGGTTAAATAAATAAAGCAAACAATTTAGTATTGGAGGGAAATTTTATGTAGAAAATTATTTTCCAAAATTCTGCCACCACGTCTTTTGGAAGCTTCACTAATTCGCTGGCAATCTACCTGTTACGAGGGAAAAATTAATCTCGATAGGGGTAAGAATTTTGTTATCAGTGGTAATAAACATACTAAAGACTTAAAATGTTTTAAATATATTTGTTAGGTTGTATTTTTGAGATCTCAGTTATCTAAACCTTAGTTAATCTGAAAACATATTTGTGCCGCCATTACCAAGTTTGTATACAAAATGTTGACGGAAAAGCTTAGTTTTGCTGTTGGTCTTTAATAAAATACTAAAAAAATTACATTTTGTAGGAAAAATCCGAGTTTCAGGCATCGTCAAACTAAGTTTGAACTTAATCCACATCTCAAAAACCCGGCCTTAGAGATACAGATTGAGGTAAAGCTGTGTATTATGGGTACCTACATACAATTTTTTCAAAACAAATTATCTTTTAAATAATTTGATTGAAACTTAAAAAATAAATCTAAATAAAAGGAAATACTTTGTTTAATAACATTGGTTTGTTAATAGTGCATTAGGAATTACAGTTATTTTTAAAATAAACAATTTAGAGAAATTTGGAAAAATAACATCATTTGGAGTATAAATTTGAAAAATGTTTTACTAGACTGGCAAAAAAAAGGCAAATTTTGTACTTTCGCTACTTTTTGGTAAAAGACATTTTTTTCAAAACAATAATAAAAATTATTGTGTAGATATAATCTTCATTAAAAACAAGAAATAATTAAGATACTTTTTAAAAGAACTTCTTTATAAAAAAGGGCTAAAGAGGGTAAAATATAAAATTATATAATTATATATATATAAAAATAGCACGTCATACGGAAATCGTATTAATAATAAATTTTGTATTCCCGAAAATAACTTTGATAATATAAAATTTTATTATTTTTGTTAATAAACATTTAAGGGACTTAAAAATTGAAAAAATCATTTATAAGTGTAAAGAAATGTCTTTAAAAATATAAAATTAAAAAAAAATTATTATTTGAAGGATCAAAAAGGGGTGTATGAGTAAACTTTTGGTACTTTTTTAATCACGTTTTTATCAAAACTATTTGGCGTAAAATCAAATGCACGTTGTGACGGGCAACGGCAGGTTTAAAAAGCTACATAGTTTTATACATACATATATTTCGCTACTTTATTGCAACGTAGTCATCTCAAAAAGTCGAAAATTCGAAGTTTCTCAAGCAATATCTCTCATTTAAACCTTCTTTATATGTAAAAAAAAACTGAGCCAAAGTTTATAGCAAAATATATTTTATTAAATCTGTATATTAAGGTACAATTTTAAAACTTATGGCCTGTTCAACTATCTCGACAGCAAAACGAAGCGATCGCCATCTATTCGCTCGATTTCGAATCAGATTGGGTTCAACAATTTCGACAGCTTTCGATCGCTTGCTCTTACGCTTGTAAATATTTGTTACTTACGTATTAAAATAATTAAGTATTGCCATATTAGATATTTCTATATTTTGTTGCTTTTTGTTCAAAAGTATCAAAAATAATACTAAATTGCTTGTTGACAAATACAACCGCGTTTGAAATTTTTTCAGCTGTATAAAAATGTCAAAAAATAAAAAACCTTTTTTGTTGAAACCAAAACTAAAGAAAAGTGTAAACAGAAATTGAATTTAATCAAAAACAAATTATTCAAGCAAAAAAAATTAATGATACAAAGAAATAAATAAATAAGTCAATGAAACCATACGTAAAAGAAATTTAAAAAAGTAACAAGTCAATATTTTGCTAGCATCAGCTTGCTCCTTGGAAGTAGGTTGCATTTGTTTCATTTGACGACAAATTAACGACAGTTGTTCCTCAACAACCATATTCCTCTTTTTTACCTGAAGAGCAGTTTGTATTTTATTTCTTACTCTATCCTTCTTCGTTTGGATGAAGTTTTAAAATTTTTAATGTTTTCCTTTAGAATTTGTAGTGTTTCACATAGTATTAAGGAGCCTGTCTGTTCAATTTTGCTTTCTTGTGCAACCACCGTCGCAGCTTTAGAAACTCTTGGCGGGGATTCTGATATCTGCTGACTGAGTTTCAGCACTTTTAACTTTACCCGCCAACACTCTACAACAAGGAGCTGCAGCCGAAGACCAAAGCAGCGTACGATCATTAATATGATCTAGGGAAGTTAAATAGTTTTGTTGATAGGTTCCACCACCGGTTTCTTGCAGGCTTTTGTTGTTTTCTGAAATTTATTTTTGTCCTACATTTCAAATCTTCCCATGTCTGTAAAAATATGTAATATTTTCAAAACCAATTCAAGCCATGGTTGTTTTCTGCCTTTAATTATAATGTGGGATAAAATTTCCCGCCTTGAATAGAATGGATGGACCAATGACGCTTAGTTTTAGGCCTATTATTTTCCATTACTCGCCCATTGAAAATTTATTTGCTCCAAGCACTGGTGCACCTTTCGCCATCTTAGGATGTTCCTCCATTTATTCGCCTAATGTTAGCAATATGTCACTCATTTATTTCTCTCAAGAAGCGTTTTCGAGATAGATAGTGCATTTGTTTTAGCTCGTTATTTTGAAAATTGAATTGTTCATCTGAATTGTAAAAACTATTGAATAAAAATGTTTTCCTCTTTCAGCACATATTTATACTGTGTTGATCGGATAAAAATTCACTGTGCTACAGGCCATTCGATTTAAAAAAAATTATTTTTTTATGTTTTTCAATATTAAACGTTTTCAGTCTCTGCATTAAGGCATTTTTTTCAAATTAAAAGGCTTGTAATTCAGTGAATTTGTATCCGATCAACACACTATAAGGAAAGGAGGATAAACATATTTATTCGAAATTTTGGAAATATAATATTAATCCAGACAAACACGATTTTCGCGAATAATTCGAAAACGATTATGAGAGAAATAAATGAGTGTAATATTTGAGTTTACCCACCCCATTAAGCTTAAACAAAATCTAATTTTTAAGTCTAATTTGTTGTGGCGTATTGTAATCAAAAAAAAATTACCAATTGTTCTCTATTTTTATTTATAATTTATTTAAAATACCCTTAAATATTTCTTGTTTGTTATAAATACCATGATTCGACAACAAAACAACAAGTGAGTGGTTTTGACATTGGTTTTCGTAATATCGACAATACCTTCGATATTAATAAACCGCTTTTTGTATGAAAGTACTTACGTTTTCTTTCGAGTTGTCGTCTAAACGAATGTTCGTATAGAATAAAGTTAGTTGAACCCAAAATAGTTTTCGATCGCTTAGAATGCGATCGAAGTCGTTCTTTCGAAATCGTTGAACAGGCCATTAAATCGCATTTTGCCAAGTTTTTTTTGAGATATGACTACGTTGCAATAAAGGAGCGATATGTACAAACATAATTTAAATGAATCATTTATTTTTAACATTTATTTATAGTACTTTTTTAGATATATTGATCCTAAACCTATATTTTGTGTAAATTTCTTAAAAAAAAAAACTTAGACAAAAATTTAAATTGGCATTGACAATAGTAAATATGTACTTGGTTTTTCTTAATTGTAATTTCTATTTCAAAAAACACTTTCCCTTTGTGTAATTAGAAAACAAATATCAGAGTGAATAAACTCGTGTAAAAGTTCCAATTATATACTTTACATTCGCAAACGTATTTGGTGGAAAAAAAGCAAAAGAACCCAACCAATTAAAACAAATTAGATGTAGTTGTTTATTTTTAAAAAATTTCTAATTCTAGATCAAACAAACGACCACAAAAAAGTAAATAAAATACAGAAAAAATAACAACGAATGAATAAAAAAACGATCCCTTTAAAGATCTTTTTAAAGAAGCAAATGCTGCTGCAAACTCTCCACGCAACACCGGACTCACTCATCGTTTTATTGCTGCGTGTGTGATCAAAATTGGTTGTTAAGTGACTCATGCTGCTGCATCATCTTATGCCTGCAACAAAGCAACAAGTTAATTTAATTAGAATCTTATATAAAATTCAAACTGAAATTTCGAAAAAACGTAAAAGAAGAAAATAACACACAACTCAAAGTTTAAGGCATATCAAATGATATCATTTATTTCAAATAAATTAATATAAACAAACAGTCATTAAGTTGGATTTCAAAAAATTTGAAAAAAAAAACAAATAAAACCAAAGATCAAGAACAACAATTAAAAAAAAAATGAAACCAAAGAGTCTGAATATTTGACAAAAAACAAAAATATTTTTTTAACCAAAAACAAAAACAGTCAAAATAATTTTTATTATTGTTATAATTAGATTAATATTTATATTTAATGCCTTAAATATGTCGGGTATATTTCGTAGTAACTCAACTTCGAGTCATACAAATGATTCAACGCCAAATAAACGTTTTTCTTTCAGTGCATTTTGGTAAGAGAAATATTTCTTTTATTTTTATTAATAATTTTTTTAACAGCATGCAGAATTTTTCTATGTCTAGTATTAAAAATACTTTATGACTGACTAGTTATTAATGTATTTATTTTTACTAACCACAAGCGGTTACCTATTAACCGATTTACATACTTTATTTTTTTAAGATTACCATTTTTTCTTTAACTTATTAGAACAAGTTGTTGAAAAAGTGTTATTTTTAGACAAAAACCACAGTTGTGTACCTGTTAAGCGGTTAAAAAAACTGAACTAAACTAACAAACCGAAAACCCGGCAGTCAAATGCAAATTTTCAATTTTTAAACATTTAAGGACAATTTTTAGGTTTGATATTAAAATTGTTTTAAATACAAAATTCTGTTCATTACTAAGCACTTAAATGCAACTTAATTCACCAATCTGCTGGTACATTTAAATTCAACCGCAGTTTCCATTGTAATAACTTAGCAAGGTGGCCTCAATTTCACAACAACAACAGGCAAAGCAATTTTATAAGAACACCTTGTAAATAAATGCAATTTTTTTATGATATTTTTTTGTATTTAGTAGTGCTACCATACTTTTTTCTTAGTTAAATAATACCATGTTCACACGGACAGCAATATTCGTGTTTCGCTCTCTTATTCCTGTTTCGCGCCCCAAACATGATTGAAACGACTTGTTTTCCCATACAAAATTTTGAGAGCGAAACAGGTCGTTTCATTTTGAAACAGGCTGCGAAATAGGAAAAATGTACTATCATCTCCAATTTTGATAACAGTTATCGTTGGTTTATCTGAACTAGCTCTCAAAAAATATCAAAACAAAGAAAAAAACAAAATAAAAATTGATTTTTAATAAAATAAAGTGATAATTATAATACATACCTTAATATTAATAAAAGTATTAAATAATATATTCTTAAGTTTTATTTACTTTTTTATCTATTTAAAAAAACTCACACTAACAACACACAAAAAATGTCAAAATGAAACAGGAATAAATCGTATGAACAGCATGTTTGGCAATCTAGTTTGAGAGAGCGAAACCAGTGGTTTCTATCGTCGTATGAACATAGCATAAGACTTTTCAAATAAAACTAAAAAAAATCAATCTGGGGCCTAATTCTGGCAGTCGTGATCGATTACATTCTCGATTCGAAAGCAATTTTATTTAAGTCGATACTTAACAAATCGAAATTATTTTTTCAGTATTGTGAAACTCGCATTAATGCTTTATAACACTGAAAAAATAATTCCGATTCGATCAGTATTAACTGAAAAAATTAGACAACAAATTGCTTTCGAATCGAGAAATTACTCGATCACGACTGCCAGGCGCCAGATTGATTTTTTTAGTTTTCATAAAAACTTAAATCGTATTTAAATAAAGATTGGTTTTTTGAGTTCTATTTGAAAAGTCTTATTTAATTAAGATAAAAGTATAGTAGCACTACTAAATACAAAAAAAAAAAAAATAAACAAGTGCATTTATTTACAAGGTGGTCTAAAAAAACAGCTGACTGTTAATGCTTTGCCTGTTGTTGTTGTATTTTTGTGATATTGAGGCCACCTTGCTTAAATATTACAATGGAAACTTTAGTTGAAATTAAGTGTACAACATCGGTGACTTAAGTTCCACTTAAGTTTTTAGTGAAGAAGACAATTTTGTATTTAAAACGATTTGAAATATAAATGTGTTTTAATATCTATCCTGAAAATTGGCCATAAGTATGTTAACTAAATATTTCTATGAGGTGTCCCACTTTCAGTGGAAGTAGCTCTGTGTAAATATCGATGGCTTAATATAAAAAATGCGTATGAGTTTTTTTTTTGTTGTAGTAGACAAATCCCAATGCACCTTGCTTTAAAATTTAAGGGGGTTTAGTATACAATTTGTTGCATCTTTATTACATTAAAATTTTACTTATTTTATTAAGATTTTTTCGTAAACGAAACTAGCAAAATATCGAGTTAAATTTTTTATATTAAGATATCGATATGTACATATATAATAAATAGTCTTTCGTAAAACTTCTCTGGGCGGGAATGCAGCTTGCGCGTCATTGTCTTTATCTTTTAAGGTCCATCCTCGTTTGTTTGTCTAACGTTTTGTGGCGTTTTATTTCGCATATTTTAATGGCTTGGCGTCGTATAACTGTACCGATTTGCAGTTTTTCGATGTTCAACATTATCAATAGGCACTCGTTTTTAACCTCACTGTTTTAACATGTTTTTCGGGTGGAGTACCATATATAACTCGATTTGAGTCAGTGGATTACCATTTATCAACTCCGACGGATTATTGGTAGAGAGAGAGAGAGAGAGTACTATTTAAAACTCATATTGATTACTGGTAGGGGTTAACCGATGACTTTAGAGCCGGGGGTTCTTATTGGTATGATAACCTGGCAATTACAAGTGTTATATAAAATTGGGGGATTCACAAGGTTGTCATAAAGTCATATGTCTTAAAATAATTACAAGAAATATATATGACTGCTGTGGGCAACCGCTTATAATTTAATTTAAAATATTTATTTTGTTTGAAACACAACAATATTTTTATTAAACAATTGTTAAATATTATTTAGGACATTATGACGATATGACTTGATAGCACACCTTGTGAATCCCCCAAATATATAATTTCAATTAAAATTATTATGCTTAAGAAAATATGGAAAAGTATTTTCAAAATAATCGCTTATTTTCTAAAACTTATTTTTCGCATTTCTTTAAAAAGTTTCTAAACGATAACATTGTTAATGCTAAACATTTTTTATAGAATTAAATTTATCTTTGCATGTATGTATATGATGACTGCGACCCAATAGACGACATGGTTGTTGCCGGCAACAACGTACATACATACGTTTGTATATTGTTTTTTAAATTTATTTATAAAATTCATTTTATTTCAAGCAAATAATCACTTTGTAAGAAGTCATCAACAGTCTATAAAACTTCTATATAAAACACATTAATGATGTTCTTGTGTACATACTACAAAAACAAACTAACAGATTTGCATTTTTTATGGGATTGACAATTATTTCAATTCAGTTTTTTCGCCACTAATAAAGAAATACGAATAAGACTCTTTTAGTTTTAAAAACCTGAAAATTGAAAACTTATTATTAAACTTAAACAAAAAACCATTACATTAATTTTAAAATTTTTGTTTTTTTGTGTCATTTAAATACTTAATTTGGTAGTTTTCTCCAAATTATCTAAAATATAAAACTATAACGGAAGTTTGTGTCACATTTGAAATTCAAATGAATGAAAATTATTTAAGCAGAAATTCTTGGGATTGTTTTTTTATCTTTTTTCGAGGTAAATATTTTAAAATTAGATTATTTTAAATATGTAGACAAAATGATTTTATTTAAAAAAAGAAAAGGCTAAAAGGTGGGACATGTAAAAAAGTCAAAAATTTTAAATTCCATATTTGATGAGTTTTAAGTTAAGCCAAAATATGGCTCCAATCAAACAATTAGAATTTCAATTATGCTGCCCAAACACGAGTGATTTGTGCGTGTGTTTTATACGCGTACCAGAATAACCTTAAACGTCAAAAAGAAAACATGAATTGTGAAGCGGATGATGCAATTGCACTTTTGATAATTTATTTGTGTACACAACAAAAAAAGAAGCATATGGACGAATAACTGGCTTGTAAGAAGAAATATGCGTTCAGATGAAATTTAATTAAAAAATATGGAAATTATATCTCCGCAATAGATACAAGTTAACGTTTTGTTGTACACTAAAATGAAAAAATTGTAAAATGTTCGCACACAAGCTCACTAAAACATCGAACAAATCACAACCAGCGGGAAAACTCTTTATGCCTTTTTAAATGCCTGCTTAAAATGTTTTTAATTAAATTATTATTCTTATCTAACGGTCAAAGAATGCCTCATAGAAGTCCTCGGCTCCTTCGTATAAAGGATATGATACACACTCCACATTCGCTTCTTTAAGAAGGGAGTAGCGTAGGAGTAAAATTTTTTGTTTTGTTTTTTTTTTTGCACAAGCAAAAGCAAAATAATTATTATTTTTGAACCCGTTACCTATCTTATGAAACAAGAGCGGAAGGCCTACTCTGCTATGACAACGTGTGTAAAAAAGATATGAGTATCAAATGGAGCGAACAGGCCTTGTACATCCAAAAGAGGCAGAGGCATTCTAGAAGGCAACCGTACTCCTTCTTTTTCTGGTGGGAAGAAATGGAAATTTTTAATTACTTGTGATTTGTGCGCGCACAATTAACAAGACATCGATAACGAAAAAATCATTCGTGTGTGGGCAGCTTTATTTTTATAACTTTGAATACTGTCTTAGAAAGTAATTTTATTTTGCAATTTATTTTCTCTTTTTTAAAAAATTTGCTTTCGCTTTGCAAGGATTCCTCGTCTTCGTGCTTGTTTAAATTTTAAATCCACTGATAACCGAATGATAAGTAATCGATTTTTAAACTGTTTTGTAAAATGTAACACTTAGGGCCATTATTACAACTTGCCAATAGTTAAAAGTCGGATTTTGTCGGACCGATAAATAGCTTTGCATTATAAAACCTTCATTTATTATGTTTTCATCTATTAAATATTTTTATTATTGAAAATAACAGCAATAAAAAATGGAAGTTGTAATAATGCAAAGCTATTTATCGGTCCAACAAAATCCGACTTTTAACTATTGGCAAGTTGTAATAATGGCCCTTAAAGTGTATTTCTTTAACATACATTTAAATTTCCATTAATAGCCGGATTGTTTATATTTAAGAACTCAATTAACCTGTAAACGAACCCAAACAATGTATTGTTTGAATTTCATAAGTGTTGCAAGATAAAAATTACTCCAATAAACTGCCCCACTCTATGGGCAGTCTGTTTATTATGTTTATTTAAGGGGTTACAATTAAAGTGTTCCAATATTTTGATAAAGTAAATGACTTTTTATTTATATCTTTTATTTAGGATTTTGTTTTTTTTTTAAATTATATAGAATATTTTTCTATCTAAACATATTTTTCCAAAATCGTTTACTAGAAAACTAAAGGAATTGTGTATTTTACCGACAAGGCCTACTATAAACATTGTTAATTGTTTTAAGACAAATGCATAAACAATAGATTTCTTAGCAAACGCTGGGCATTTTGTTTATGTGTACTAAACCGTTTGTCCAAATTATGTAAACACCAATTATAAAGAAAAAAAGTATTTGGATGAGAAGACCACACATTTAAAAATAATTAAATAAATGCGAACACAAAGCAGCGTGCAGTGGCAACATTACCAGTTAATACATTTAAAGAACAATTATATTGGGGTACACTGAAAGAAAAATGTTTCATATATTTAATGAATCATTTTCATAAAAAAAATTTCATTGGTTAAATGAAAATTTTCATTATCTAAATGGAATTTCATAGTTAAAATGAAGTATTTTCGTTAAAATCGCTTCATTGGATTTCGTAATTACGTTAAAAAATTTTCATTGGATATACATATGTTTGTTCAAGTTAAACAAAAAAATTTATTTGGGAACATAAGAAAACAATATACAAACATAACTATAATCACAAATGAATACAAAATTATAGTTTCCTTAAAAAAATGTTTAATTGCTAATTAAAAAATGTAAGATTTAATTATTTCATACATCTAATGTAATATGCCATTAAATTTATGAAATCAAAAATTTTTTTTTTATTTTGCCTTCATTTTTATTATGACAATGAAAAATGTCATTAGAATAATGAAACAAAACCTTTCAATCCATAAATTTGTATGTTTTTAGTTTTCTTTAATAAGTACATACCTACCTACATATACATATGTAGTATGTAATAAGTAATGAACAAACAAATGTTCTCCTTTAAAAAAATCCCACCCTTATTTTAAACTGTTGTCAACCAAACGATGTATACGAAAAATTATTCAAAAACTAATCTGCCCCGGTAGGCAAAGTGGTAGTGAGCTAGTCTATCAGCGGCGGGGTTGCGGGATCGATTCCCGCCAGAGACTCACTCTGGTTCCTGCAGACAAGCGTAAAGCTTCGCGGGATGAGCTTAGGGAATTAAAAAAAAAATTTAAAAAATTTAAAGTCTTTATTAAAATAGTGATAAAAATATTATTTTGAATGAAATTGTGTCATTAAAATCTTGTATATTTATCATCAAATTAATGAATACTATGAAATAAAACCATTGCATCTAATAAAAATATATTTATTCATCCAATCAATAATATTCATAGATCTAATGTAATGTTTCCTTAAATACATTTTAATGAAACAGGTTTCTTTGATGCAACGAAGCGCTGCATAGGTTTCTTTTTAATGCAATTTTTCATGGGTTTAATGTCAAAATGCATTGGTATTGTAAAGAATATTCTTTCAGTGTACTTTTCAGCTTCATAGTTTTTTAATTATACCAACCATTGAATGGAGAATATCCTGTTTCCGTTGCAATTTAACCATCCACTGCCAAATTTCCTTGGTTATTACTGAAACTGATGCGTTGCCAATTAGAAAGTTTTTAGTCATTTGCGAGTTGCCTAAAAGCTTAAATATCTACATAAGTAAAAGTATAATCGACTTTAGGAACAACAAGTGAATGCAATATATTCGGCTATACCAAACCAGTAAGCTTCATATATTCGGCTATGCCAAATCTTATATACCCTTCGTCATGGTGCGATAAGAAATGAAAGTTATATAAATAAATACAGCCCATTTTTATGGAATGTCTTGTATTGGCAATGAAGCTATTTGTATTAAATTTTTTTTATTTAACTTTTACTGTTACTGATCTATTTTGTATTTATATGAGATGTGCCACGCCCACTTATCCAATAAAAAACAACTTTTTAAAGGATTTTGTGTATTGACAACCCAGCTATGGGTACCAAATTTGGAATAATATTCTACTACCGTTCTCCAGATATAAAAAAAATTTATTTTGTGCCACGCCCACTTCTCTAATTCCCCCTAATCCCTTTTTGTCAGATGTCATGCACTGACGCCGAAGCTATTTGTACTAAATTTGAAAACGTTTACTGCTACGATTCTCGAGATATACAGAAAACTATTTTTTATTTGTATGGAAGGTGCCACTCCTAATTCTCCAATCCCGCCCACATTTTTAAAGAGGATGTGTTCACCAGATTTTGACAAATTTTTATCTTACCGTTCTTTAAATTTAAATACTAATACTAAAATATACAGAAATCCATAATGTCCTTTTATGAAGGTGCCGCGCCTACTTCTCTAATCCCTTTAATTTTTTAGAGAGGTTGTGTATTAAAACCGAGATGCTTGTATCTAATTTTGATACTTTAGCTCCCACCGTTGTCCACCTTTACAGAAAAAAACACAACAGCAGCAACAAGAGATTTTGGGTAAAATTAGAACCAGTCGTTTACGGAGCTTATGTGACATAAATGTATTCCAACCTAATCAACCCTATCATTTATGGGATATTTCGAAACCCCATTTCAACAGACAGACGGACATCGTTAAATCAACTTCGCTACTTATAAGGACCCATAATATACATACATATATATGTACTTTATAAGGTTGATCTACGATTAAAATTTCATCAAAATTGGTTTGATATTTTCGGAGAGTCTGTAATTTTCCCTATGTCCCCCTTTTGGTCCTAGTTAAAAAAGGCGATAAAGTGGAGCTAACGCAAAAGTCACTTTCGCATTCAGTCAGGGGAAGGTCGAGCTGACGAATAGAGTGGAGGTGGAATGGAGGGTGAACAGCGTACTCACGTTAAAATGGTTTTGTAAAATGTTTTGGGCAAGGAAACTATTGCTTTAAAATACATATCTCTTGTAAAACGATAATTAATATTTTCTGAGTATAGGAGTCTTAGGGCCCCTAGACCCTATCCTAAGCACTTAAGTGGTTCCATCCTTCATTTTCGGCAGTTCAAAGATTATCTGTTGCAAACATAGAAACACGCAAACTTTTCAGCTTTATAATATTAAAATATTATTATCTTTATTCGGCCTATAAATTCTCAATCCTAGTTTAATAAACAAGCTCGAGGCCACATATAGATTATAGATTTAATAAAAAAAATCAAGTATTTTTTAACTTTTATTTTAACTATTTATTTTGTTTAAATTTGTTGAGTAATTATTGCAATGCATTGCAATTTTACAATATTTAAATGAAAACACAATTACTTAGTTAAATTCAAATTTTTATCTGCTCCCCACTCTCACACAAAACAATGCTCTATATCAGTTAAACTCTTTGAGGTTTCATTACAAAACTCTTCATACACCGACCAAGCCGTCCAACCCTGCTGCTTTAGTATTATACGAGCGCACCTTACCGCCAATGTTATATCGTCCAATAGCAAATCGGAACAATTCATATTACACTCGTTAGCCGAATAGAAAAAATCTTTAGATTTATTTTCTGGTTGGCACCAATATTTATCACTTATTTGAAAAATTCCATAATCGTAGGAACCATCTAAATTACGTTTGCCAATGACATCGGTATTGAAGCGACTTTCATATTCCGCTATGCACAACCACAAAGGCAATTCCATTTTGGGCACGTCCAATATATACAGTTGACCGGCAAATTCACATTGTTGTAGTCGTCGCGTCTGCGCAAAATGAATAAATTTCCAAAACGTCACAAATATGCAAATGCGATAAAGAATTCCACGTGCTAAAGCGGCATTAAAATGTCGAAGGTGTTGACAAAGACAGTTGTAATAAGTGTTTTTAGAATAATTATTAGAATTTATAAACATTTTTTTTTTCGTTATTTATTTTTGGTATAAATGAATGCCGCAGTATCCACTAGTTGCAAATAAATTAATGAAAATAATATTTCAAGCACTTGGAATTGTTCCTTCAATTGCTTTGCAATTTTTTTTGTTGACAGATTTTGCATACAATAATCAATTTATTATTTTTTTTTGTCTATTGTTTTTAATAAAATTCATTTGTTGAAAACAACTTTCAAGTAAATTATTTGTTTATAAATAGCAGAATAGAGAAATAATTTTAAGTTTACTTATTTTAATAATAAACTTATGAAGAATTATGACAACAAACCGGTTTAAATTTACAACATAGAATTTTATTTAATAAGAAAAAAGTAAATATTAATAAAAGATTCTTAAATTTCTGTTGCAGTTTTGCGAATTAAAGAATTAACCTTTTGAGGAGCGATGAAATAGGTTTCTAGTAATACAATTTAAGACTTAAGCGATTTAATTTAAAAAGTCATAGTAAAAAAGAGTGTAAAGACTAGACTAAAAAAACTCGCCTCTAGACTCGACTACAATCTAAGCTAAGCAGGCATGTTCTGACAATCGCAATAGGCTTAACATTTGCGATTCGGACTTGAAATCGGATAATAGGTGCTCTTTAAATCGCAGACGCAAGAAATTTGGCGACTACAAATCACAATATAATGCTTGAGGGACATAGAACATTTTTAAAAAACTATAGCAGATCGCAAAAAAACGCACGAATTTCAGACCACCATAAAATAAATCTCGCGTTTTCGCGACTTGAAAGACTAACTTCTCAATTGTAGACTGAACTTGAGACTCGCTTATAGAATCTATTTGAACTCTACTGTATACTTAACTATAGAGTCGCCAGTGAAGTTGACTAAAGTGTCTCTTAAGACTCGACTATAGACAGGCTCTAAACTCGACTATATACTTGCCTATAGAGTTAAGTATAGTGTCTTTTAAGACTTGATTTGCTTATATATTTGACAATAGTTTCTTTTACGATTGGATCATAATGTACTGTAGACTCACCTGTACTGAAATTCTGTAACTTGTTAACGACAAAAATTGTCGTTAAGTAGTAAATTTTAAGTAAAATTTTTTAAAATTTACTACTTAACGACAATTTTTGTCGTTAACAAGTTACAGAATTTCAGTACTGTTGGCTCTCGTCCATAAAATCGGTTGTAGAATCGACGCCCCCGGGGTATTGTGGGAATCTTCTTTGGAATATTTCACCTTCTAGTGTTACATGCTCCGGGAAAATCAGGTGCCTGGGATATGGCAAAAATCCAAAATTAACTCTTGACATCGCGAATGATCAGTGGTCCTATCTGTTTCAACGGGAGTCAGAAGCCCCTCGTGTCTCGGCACCAGACTAGACTGACTATTAGTTGAGGCCTCCGGAAGTATATTTCTTGGCAGGAAATGCTTTCTGTTTTTCAGGAAAATTGTCTTTGCGGGGAGTTTTACTTTTCTGATAGAAAAGTACTTTTCCCATGTTTGTACTTTGTTCGATGGGGGAGCGCTTTATCCAAGGCATGGTCTCACAAAAAAGGTGCATCGAAAGAATACATTTTGGTCATAAATACTTTCGGGGATGACGTGGTGATTGTGTTTTTAAACCAAACTCGCGGGAAGAGTGATCCTGAAAAACCTGCTAGGACTGATTTTTTACCACTTGTGGAAGAGTTTGGTCTAAAGGACGGCCCATCCATTGGCGTTGTTGCATCTGGTGAGCCACTGTCAAAATTCCAAATGCAGCGTAGGTTAGATAGCTCCAGCTCCTAAACATTGAGAGAGTGTATAATCTTGACTGATTATATCGAGCCCTTACCGCAAGAGAGAAATACGTTGAAAGACAGCCTGAGACATTCAAAAATTTTAAAACGGTACATGAATTTCTGTAGAATGCAGCAACATTATATTATATATTAATACGCTACGCTGTAAGACAAACAGAGCCCCACTAAAATAATTGAACGAATTCTAAACAAATTTAAAAAAAAAAAAAAAATAACATTTAAAGGGCCATGGCAGGTTTGTAAGGGATAATAAATTAATAAAACCTTTAAGCCTATAGTACACGGAATGTAAAAAGCCACATTCGTATGTGGTTCTGACGTAATTTTGTCGTCATCACACATCACGAACTTGCTATTGTGGCTTTGTAGTGACGTCAAAATTACGTCAGAACCACATGCGCATGTGGCTTTTTACATTCCGTGTACTGTAGGCTTTAGAAACACAAAAATTAAGCTGATCGCTACACTTTCCACTTTTTATATGCGTTCAATAAAGCGCTTTTTGTGTCACAATTTTATTGCTTTAAAGTGGGAACTCGCCATATAAAATTCATGCCTTCCATGAGCGAGATGGAAGGCATGACTTTAACCTTTCTGCCTTCCAAATCTGCTACGTTTGTTGTCATCTCTGCAGGTATCCATGTATATGCTTTCACATCTGTAGAACCGACTATAAATTCAGTTGTAGACTTTTTTATAATCTCGACTTAGATTCTACCATAAACTTCAGTAAAGAAAGATTCTACAGACTTTTAAGCCAACTGACTAAAGAATCGACTGATTATAGATTCATTTAGTATCCCTCGTATTTTAAAAATTTGTATGTCTCTAGTGTAGACATTTATGTCATATATTTCTTTATTACAAATAGAAATAAAGTTGTTTAAATATTTAATTACAAATTTAGGGTGTTGTTCTAAAACTTGTTTTATTTTTTTATTAAATTTAGTTGTTCTTATTTGAAAAAAAAAAATTCATATCGAACATACAAATCTTGAGCTTAAAAAACAACTTGCTTAATTATGCAATTTTAGTTTTAACATTTTAACACTTAAAACAACATCTGCATAAACAGTTCGTTTTTTATTTGTTGAAAAAAAATGTTTACACAATTTTTACATCTTTTTCAAATATTAAACTTTTTATTGTTTGTAATAAATAATATTCACTTTAGTGATACGCGCATTTTTAAACGCTGCGAATTCGCCAAAGAAATGTTACGTTTGGAAACTCCAAAATCAGAACTTGCCACCTGGAGTTGCATAGTACAATTTGAGAGTAAATTCAATAGTTCTGCGGTTGGCCAATTAAACGGTAATTGGTCCAATGACTATGGTCTCTTTCAGTTCAGTGACCGTTATTGGTGTCAATCAAGAGCCAATCGAACATCGGCCAATTTGTGTCAGGTTAAATGTCAATCTCTTATAAGTGACAATATTGTCGAGGCGGTTAAATGTGCTCAGTACGTTAAAAAACGGCAAGGTTGGCAAGCTTGGGCTGCTTATAATGGCAGATGTAATAAGTTAAAATCATTGACGTCCATAGAGGAATGTTTTTAGAATTACAAAAAAAAAAAAAACCAACAACACATGATAAAATAAAAGACAAGATCATTTTACTTTCTATATGAACAAGTGTTTTATTTACAAAAAAAAAAAAAAAAGAAAGAAGTTTGTATGCTGTTCTTTATGTGCAGTAAGCAATTGGTGGGAGTTCTTAAATGGAGGGGTTATCGGGGTCTTTAGAATTTTCTTGTGTTTTTCTCATTGAAACAATGCCCTAGTGTCTAAGGAATGATAAATTAAGACAGCTTTATCTTTTTAAAACACAATTTTACAAAGCACTGCATTGCAACAATAACATCATCAACAACAACAAAAAAGAAACGAGAAAATTAATACATAAACAAATATTTTATCGTTACTTTTTTTGTTGTTATATTTAATTTATTGTTAAAACTCTTATTTTAAATGCATTTCATTCATATTCGAAATGCATGAAGTGGAAATTTCGTGTGCGAATTGAAATGTTTCATATTTCGCCAAATGATCTTTTTTTAATGTAAATTTTTTAGATTTTATTGCATTTTGTACAGGATGTGTAACATATTATTTGTTTGTTAAAATATTTAGGCCATTTAACTCATCAATTTCATCATAATTTTCCTAAAAATTCGTTTAAAATTTTACGAATTAATAGTTTTTTTTTTATTACAAAATCAATACTTTAAAAAGAGGTTTTTTGGAAATATAAATTATTTTTTTATTACAATGAAAGTGGTGTTTATGGTTTAAATCCCCAATTTAAAACAATGTGGTTTTAAAAACTTTTAAATAAATTAAATTATGCTGGGAACACAACTGGGTCGTACGTCGTAGGAACGTTGGATGTAACGCCGTAAATTTCTAAAAACACGCTTTGATTACCCGCAATTGGAGGGCTCAGAGCTGAACCGAACCAAGTCATAAAATATATCACTTATAGGTATTTGAAATCTGGTACGAAAATCTCCGCAAAATTTAACCAAATCCAGATCTGTAATGGGGTAAATCAAAAACAGTTTCGTTCCTAAGGTAACGGTAATAAACCCAAGTCGGAGGCTCCAGTAATTAATGGCAATTTACTTACTCAAACTCAATATATTTTCAAATTTTCTTTTTTGACTTGGTTCGCTTCAGCTCTGAGCCCTCCAATTCATAATCCAAATTTATTGAAATTGTTTTTTGTTTTCTTCTTTTTTTTATTTTTTTTTTAAATATTTAATTTTAAAAACACAACAATTATTTCATTTTATATTCAGAATTTTTCTTTTTCTATGAAATTGCGGCCGTAACCGGCGTATGAAATAGTATTAGATCTATGTCGACGTACGACGTAGATACGCTTTAGCGTTTGCGCCAACTATTGTGTGCCTTTGTATTTAATATTGCAGATTTTTATTTGACAACGTATCTACGTCAAACTTTCATAAGATATCCGATGCCTAAACCCAGTAAAAAAAAATTGGATTTTTTGAAGCCCTTAAGAGAAACAGCGCATAATCGAGCTGTTATAAAGCAGTCAATGATAAAAAATGAAATATACTAAAAGCTACTATGTTAGTGCTGACAACGAAGCAGGTTTTAAAGCGAAAAAAATTAAAATATAAAATGATTGAAAAAATGCATTTAAACCAGTAAAAGAAAAACATTAATGAATATGTTAATATAGTTAGCACTTTAGGAGTGCTTTGTTTGCATGCTAAAAGAAGCGCTTACTGTCAGCAGAAAATAGTCCTCCAAACCGGAAACACCCCATACAAAAATCAGGCATCCCATCAGCAGGTTTGAAGCGATTTGAGATGTGAATTCATACATAAAACCTGCACCTTTCGGAGCACATTTTTTACTGGGAAGGGTCAAATAGTTATTTTAAATTCTTACCGACTAAAAACACCTCCTTAGTCGTCCTTACGCCCTGCGAAACTGTCTACCTCTACCATGCTGTTTTGTGGATACCATCTTCTATCCTCAAAAGGATATCGACAACATTCTCTACTCTAAGTTGTTGCCCGACTGCATTCTTTGCTCTTTGTCGCACTTCGTTGAATCGGAAGCAGTAAAACATCACGTTCTCGGAGCTCTCAAACTTCTGTATCCTTTTTCGCCAAACGTACGGGTGGTTTTTTTACAGTCCGATCTTGAAGTATGATATGCCAATGTTTTTGTCTCGAGGAAATCAATGTTTTGCTCTTAGGGGCCATTTACCCCAAGTATCTTGTTATAGAATTTATCCACCAGATCTCTGTTCGTACCACCCTAATGTCAGAAAATTAAAGCTCGCTAGAAACTATTAAACTTTTGCTAAAGGCTAGTTTACACTATTTATACTAAATATGTAAAAGTCTGATAGTTTGAATGCATGTCTGATGAAAATGACAAGTATTATAAAAAAAAGTTTGATATCCCATACGACTTCATCGTTTTTTTTTAAAATTTCTAAACAATTATACTTTTCAAAGTTTTTCTTGGGATTCAAAAAATTTTTAACTAAAAAGGTTTCGTTTAAATGTGCTAAATTCCCATTTCATACTATTGATAAACTGAAATTTACTGTTGATGGCAAAATGTATTAACAAAGTGACCCTCAGTACTGCAACAATGAAACAATAGAAAAAACAACAGGCATTTTGTTGTTAGAACTGAGACGGCAAATGCCATTATAAAAAATTTAAATAAACAAAAAAAAAAATGACGCCAAACGTCACATACGAAGAAAATCACTGCAAACAGCTGCGCTTGTGAGGTCACTTTATTAGTACATTCTGGTTGATGGGATAAGAATAAGGATGGGTTGCATTTTATTTCATGTGCGAGTCTTTACACTTTGTGTGATGGTGTGAACACAAACTGTTATGTTAAATTAGATTTTTTGACAGTCGCATCAAAACTCATTAGATTTCTATCTCACAAAGTATTATGGAATACGTAAGACTTGTGAGATAGTGTAAACTAGCCTTAAGGAAGTAATTCGATAATTCCAGCAGAAACAGTTTTAAATTTAATTAGAAAATTAAAGCTCGCTAAAAATCATGACAGTTTTGCCAAGAAACCCTTATAATTCCTGCAGGACAGTCAGCATTTACAGTCGGATCTTTAAATATTATATTGCGAAATCGTTACTTTTTGTCTACCCTCTTGCTTCCAAACAAATGCAAATGTTATGCTTTTTTGTTTGTTTTTAAAAAATTTCCGTTTGGGAATTTACATTGAAACGACAATAAAAAAACTTAATTTTGTATTTGTTTTCAATATACATACATACATAAGTTCTCAAACGAAAATTTTTATTTTTCGTTAAATATTTGTAAGTCTGAACATACCTTTACAGATTTTATTTACATATGGTAGCTTTGATTTTCCAGACAAATCTTTCGAATCGTTAATCGTGCTGCAGAAAAAATGATTTTTTCCGGACAAAGTTTGGGTGAATCCATCGTGTCGTGTCTTTGATTTCTCTTTGATATGGCAACCTTAAAAAGTGTTGCTTATTTAATAATATAGAAATAATTTTTTTCCAATATGTTCAAATACTAAAAATTTTTAAAATTCATGTTTCATCTTTAAAAGTTTTTTGATTTTTTTTTACAAAAGTTTTAAACAATCAATTAAAACGAAAATCGTTCACATTTTGTCAAAATTTTTAACAGCTCTCCAGCTTTTGAAACTTCCATGCTTGGCAGGCGTTTCATTTTCTTTTCAGTGAATTAGACATGTTACATGGCTGATCTTTTATATTTCAGAAAATTCTATTTTTGAACAAATTAAAAAAAAACACATTTCATGCTTGAACGTATTTTTTTTTTTTATTTCTTTTTATACCCTTCACCACGGCGGGAAATTGTATATTTAAGTTTGTCATTCCATTTGGAATTTCTCCAAAATTTCTCAAAAATGAAATGGAAATGGCCTGATCTTAGATTCTATAAAGTATATTTATGGCAGTTTTCTCATTACACGATTAACTTTTTTCCCAACGAAAAACTGCACATTAAAGAAATTTGATTTTCTCAATGTCTCATTTGCTTCTATTCTGTCGCAAAGCTAACCAGCACTCATCTGCCGATTATTTATTTTCCTTTTATTTGCCGTACAGATAAATTCAGTTAGCTGACTCCCAACTTTTACATGTATTTTGAGAGGTGTTGCCAACTTAAAACCATGTTTTTTGTCGGTATATTGAGAAACCCAAAATTGTTAACAGACAGTTTATCGGTCTAATAAATTTGTGTTGACATAAAGTAACAGGCAGTTTGACGGTACATTGAGAAAATGACCATTAAAATTGGTCCTTACGAGTAGCGGAGTAGATTTAACGATGTTCGTCTGCCAGTGTGTCCGTTGAAATGGGGTTTGCGAAGATCCCGGATATAAAGAGGACTAGGAAGCTATACATTATTGTCACATATAGGCCGGATTAGCTGGCTATTGAAATTCAGCCTGATCCATCCGAAAATGAATAAGCAATGAGCAAAAAGACTGTCTTTAATTTCACCCATAAATCCCTTGTTTTTTTTATCTAGAAAACGGCAAGATTCAAAGTTTCTTAACTAGATACAAGCATCTTGGTTACAAATACACAACATCCGACAAAATGTTGGCGGGATTCAATAAGTGGGTTTGGCACTTCCCACGCAAAGACATTATAAATTTCTGTATGTATGGAAAACGGCCATAGCCAAAGTTTCCAAATAAAGTATGTACAAACATCTTGGCTATCAATAGACAACATCCAAAGATATGTAGGAGGCAGTGGAGAAGTGTGCTTGGCACTTAATAGATTTATTTAAATCTAAGGAACCACAAGAGAAAAATCGTTCAACAACCTTTTTATAAAGTGGGCGAGATTGGAGAATTTGGAGTGGCAACTCCCACACAAATAAAAAATAGATTTCTGTATATCTTGAGGATCGTAGCAGTAATAACTTCCAAATTTAGTACAAATAGCTTCGGTGTCAATGCATGACATCTGGAAAAAACTGGGCTGGATTGGTGAAGTGGGCGAGGCACCTCCCATGCAAAGACATTATAAATCGCTGTATATCTAAAATCCAAAGTTTCTAAATTGGGAACAAGAATCTTCGTTATTAATACACAACATCCGACTTGGGCGGGATGGGAGAGGTGGGCGTGGCACAAAATCAATTATTATTATGTCTAAAGAACGGTATATTTTAACAACTTTCTGTTCTTATCGCACCATGATGAAGGGTATATAAGATTCGGCATAGCCAAACATAGCACTCTTTCTAGTTTAGATTTTAAAATAGAATTTGTGGAAAAATCTTCGAGACTTTAAAATGTGATATTCAGCTATAAATTAAGGGAAACTGAAAATTGTGTTATTTTTTTTTCAAATAACGCCTTTATGTCTGCCTGTAAAGTAAAACATAGAAAACTGATTATTTAACAAAATTAACTCTTAAAAAAATCTTTTTTATTGATGAAAAAAAGTTTAATTTAAAAAAAACTTTAATTGTGTTTTAATAAAAAGATTTAAATTGATGCACAATTGTGTATCAAATATGATTTATAAAAGACTCTTTTGTGAATTTTTTTTAAGCATGTGTTTTCTCATTATACATAGTTTTTTCTTCAAAAAAAAAAACAAAAAAAGATCTTAAAAACACTTGAGATGTGATGACAAAATTTGTATTAATGTTAGTGGACAATTTAAATAATTGTCATATGAGGTCATTTCGACAAAAACAAATTAAATTTTCTTATAAAGGGTGTGCTTTTAAGCCCGATAGAACTTGAATTGGATAAATACCACGTTTAGTGGCTATTTCACCGATTGTATTTAAATATCAAATTATGTTTTTCATTTCAAAATAAAAACAAAATTATGTATATAAAAATCTAAATAAAAACTGTTCTGGAATTCATATGAAATTGAAATCATTTGAGATGTTCAATTTAATAAAAAAAAAGTAGCTTCTTCGGATTTAAAGAGTAGTTCTGATAAAGATAAGTGGTCCTCAAAGTATAAGGTACATATACATATATATAAAAAAAGGATATTTTTATGAACATGGAATAGAGGATCGTTTTTGTTTCACTCAAATGCGATTTGCAGAACATGTCTGATTAACATTTGAAAACTATTTCGGCTAAATGGACACCGCGGTTGTTCTTGAAGAAGCGCATTCTAAACGTCCAATTTTCATTCAGTTTAAAAGAAGTAAGATCCGCACCAAACTGTGCATTTTTTGGATTTAATGAATACCGTAGGGTCTGATGTGGATTGGTCTCTTTCCATATGCAGACATTTTGTTTATAAACAAAGCCGTTAAGTTAAAAAGCCTCATCGCTGAACACAAAATTGTGCGCCATTTAAACTAAAAATTTGTCTATAAGTTGTGCAAAGCGATGAATGATTTTCAAAGTAAATTCATATAATTTGGTAGCATTGTCCAAGCATGAATCTCTTCATAATGATTTGCGAGAGTATACTAAGCATAAATGTCAAAAAATTAGACCAGTAGACAGTTCGGGCTTAAAAAAATACCCTTTAGAAGACTCTCCATAATAAAGTTTAATTTTTGGTAATATTTAATAGTTTAATTGATGTTTTAATTTAAATAAACGAATAATTTTTAATATTTCATTTAATAAATCATGCCTTAATTAATTTATTCAATTCTTTTTCTTTTTTATTTTTAGCACAAGTCCCGGTACTCTACAAGATGTAACAATGGAAAATCCATGTAAGTTTTCAAAATTTTTTTTTATTATTATTTTTATGTTCACTTTTCGGCGACTGTTCAAAAGAATCATTTACATACATAAAAAAAGAAAATAAAAATCTGTCAAAAACTTATGGTTGACTAGATCATGAAGAAAATACAAATTTTGGCGAAAATCCAAAATAATAACACAGGGTAACACAAAACTTTTAACAATAGGCCTACATATGTATATAATAATGCCTAAAATCTTGTTCATATAGATCATAGACTAAACTGTTATCTAAGTTATAAATTTGACGATAGGCTTAACCAGACGTTATTATCTACTGGGCAATTTCATACGTGACTCTGACTCTACATTTGACACAACTTGCGTTTTGTTTTGTCTTATATTACGATTAGTAATATTTTTTTAGTATCAATTTAAACATGGCTATGTAGCAGTTTCAACAATTATCCGATAGAGAAAAAAAGGCAACCAACGATATTTTGAAATACAGTAGAATCGCGAAAAAGTTAACTAAAATGTCCCAAAGGCTTTTAACTTTTTCGAACTATTAACTTTTCTAAGCGGGCTTAAATTTGAGAAATATACAATAATAAACATGGATCTTTCAGAAAAAACACACTAACTTTTTCCTATGGCTTAGTTTTCATAATTGTAAAAAAGAAACTCATATTTTTTACATTTATTCACCACAGCCTCGAGAATTTCAAACATTTTTTTCTAATTTTTGAGATCCGTAATCCAACGCTATTAGTTTTCCCTGAATATCTTAATTAATTTTGTTCAAATTCTCTACTTTCTGCTCATTTCCTATGTTTTTTTTTTTATCAAAACTTTCAGTAAAGTTAACTAAAAGTTTACTTTTTAGAGCGACGCATTCACGTTAAAATTCGGTTAACTTACCCTTAACCGAGAGCTAACTTTTTCGCGATTCTACTGAATCATTTATTTAGTAAAATGTTAACGTGACTGACACTTCATGCAAAAGGAAGTCGTTTTCGAGAGTGTTTTTAAACTTCAATAATCTTCCTCTGCACTTTCGTAATAACTTTAATTTGTGTTTTTATCGAAAGTTCAAGAATCAAACTTATTTAACAAAATATTTATTAGTAAAATAAATTGTGACTGACACTACAACCCAAAACGTGACCGACACTACACTCACTTTGTGTAGTATTTTTCATGAAACGGTTGAATTGAAATCACAGCGCATAATATAGGAACTCTAAATTTATTTGAAAGATACAAAATTGTAATTAATGAACCCGTTAAAATGCTATTTTTGAATCACTAATAATACGGTAGAAACCAAAATTGAAACTAATGGTGTTTTCTTTTCTACAAAAAAATGTGCCTTTTTTTAAAGATGCAATTTGGTGTCTGTTTCTTAAAAATTTTGCTCCCGAAAAGCATGAGTTTTTTAGAATAAAACAAGCCACCCTTTTCGGGAGCAAAATTTTTAAGAAAAAGACACCAAATTGAATTTTTTTTTAAAAAAAGGCACATTTTTTTTTAGAAAAGAAAACACCATAAAATAATTCAAATCAAACCCTTTTTAGAAATAAGAAAGATAACAGCCTGTTCAACGATTTCGAATGTTAACGTTCGCATAGAAAATAACATTTAAAACAAAAACAAATTTTAGAATTTTGTTATTTCGCATAGAAAATAACATTTAAAACAAAAACAAATTTTAGAATTTTGTTATTGTTTTAAATGTAATTTTCTATGCGAACGTTAACGTTGGAAATCGTTAAACAGGCTGTAAATGTTTATAAAAATTTGAAAATTTATTTTTTTTTAAATCTATTTTTTTAAAAAAATATCAAATTTTTTAAAAAAATAAGTTTTTATTGTTGCCACTATAAAAACTCAAAAGTAAAATAATAAGGGTATTCACGTCACAAGTTGCACCCTTGCAAAAAAGCAAAAGTGCAAACACATAACAACAACCACAAAGAAAATTATTTACGCTCATCTAATTGTCTGTGGTTGTTGTTAAATTTTTGCACTTTTGGTTTTTCGGAAGGGTGCAACTTGTGACGTGAATACCCTTAATGTTGCCACCATACTTAAAGCCTATAGTACACGAAATGTAAAAATGTAACATGCGCATGTGGTTCTGACGTAATTTTGTCGTCATCACACAAACCAAACTTGCTATTGTGGCTTTGTAGTGACGTCAAAATTACGTCAGAACCACATGCGCATGTGGCTTTTTCAATTCCGTGTACTAAAGCCTTAAGTATTTTTACTACCAAAATCAGATATTAATGTTTTCCATTTATGGTAGACTTTTGCCCTGCCCTACTACACTATATTCAGTCATGTTCTGGAAATCGAATTCGAGTTAAATTTATTGTTATAAAATTTTTTAAAAATATAAGTGTATTATAAACATTGTGCTAACTTCATGCCAAATTTTCATTATGAATACGACTGTAAGTAACTAATAGAAAAAAAATTTTTAAAAAAAGAAAGAGTGCGGGTAATTTTTATCACCGGTCGGCGAAAATCTTAAGTGTGAAGTTAAAACTATATTGCATACTTTTATTAAGTCTGGTGAATTATGTACACATGTGTGTAGTTTGTTGACAATTTTAGGATATTAAATTGATTACAGAGGGTGTATGTGAAACGATACAAAGTTCTATGGTGAATTAAAATTGTCAAGAATTTCTCGCTAATGTTAAAATTTCTACTAGCACCCAGGGCTATTGAAATTTTATTCACCTCAACAGTTTCAAAATTTTACTTCCATGAGTACTTTGCTACCGTTTCACACAAACCAAGACAGTATAATCTAATCTTGGCTATACACTCTTATAAAATCCCAATTATAGACTTGTGCGACATTTGATTTTATATAGAAAATGTTGTGTGAAATTCGATTTTATATAGAAAATGTTGATATTGGATTTTCTATAAAAAAAAATTTATTTAAAATTTGATTTTCTATAAAAAAATGTTTTTCGACATTTGATTTTATATAGAAAATGTTGAGCGACATTTGATTTGCTATGAAAAATGTTTTTCGACATTTGATTTTCTTTAGAAAATGTTGAGCGACATTTGATTTTCTATAGAAAATGTTGAGCGACATTTGGTTTTCTAAGAAAAATGCTGTGCGACATTTGATTTTCTATAGAAAATGTTGTGCGACATTTGATTTTCTATAGACAATGTTGAGCGACATTTGATTTTCTATAGAAAATGTTGTGCGACATTTGATTTTCTATAGACAATGTTGAGCGACATTTGATTTTCTATGAAAAATGTTGTGCGACATTTGATTTTCTATAGAGATTGTTGTGCGACATTTGATATTCTATAGAAAATGTTGAGCGACATTTGATTTTCTATAGAAAATGTTGAGCGACGTTTGATTTTCTATAGAAAATGTTGAGCGACATTTTATTTCCTATAGAAAATGTTGAAAGACTTTTGATTTCCTATAGAAAATGTTATACGACATTTGATTTTATATAGAAAATGCTGTGTGAAATTCGATTTTATATAGAAAATGTTGATATTGGATTTTCTATAAAAAATTTTATTCGAAATTGATTTTCTATTAAAAATATTTTCGACATTTAATTTTCTTTATTTATTTTATTAATTTTATTCGTTGTTGATGTCAAAGAAAGAAAACAAAGACCAAACATATTTTCTCTAGCCTTTAGTTTTTCATAATTATTTTTACTTTTAGCCCCCCGCCAGCAAAACAGACAAAAAGAAAATGCACTCAACTATTTGGTTTTCTTTCAAAACAGTATAGTTTTCAAAATGTTTTCAAAATTACCTTGAAATAAACTAAAAAAACATATAAACGTCTAAAATATAGAAAATAGAAATAAATATAAAAAATATTACTGTTAAATAACTACAAAATTTTTTGCAAAATATCATCTTCGACCCGATATCAATATTAGAATTGTGTATTTCAATAAATTGCTTGGCGGAAATAGAAATAGTTTATTACATTTAATTGAGTACAAGCAGACACAGATAATTAGCAGGCAGTAGCAGCTGTGTCTGATATCGCTAAAAAAATGCTTAAAAATTTTATGAAATTAAATGAAGTCAGTGATAGCAAAACTACAACTGTATTAAATGATAAAGAAAATAATCAAATTTCCATGCTGCAAGAAAATGTTCCCATTGTTTACAGTGATTATGAGATTTCCGAGAATGGGGGTAGGGTTGATCATCATAAAAAAATTGTACAGAATAAGCGTTTCTTAAATTTCTCTGGAAATGTTTTATGAAAAATATTAAAGAACGTTAAATTTATTAATTAAATATAATTTTTTTTTTAGAAAATGTTAATGGACAATAATTTTTCTATTGAAAATGTTCAGTGACAATATATTTTCTATATAGAAATATTAGGCAACAGCAAATTTTCTACTAAAAAATATCAAAGGACAATAAATTTAACAATGAAAATGTTAAATTTTCTTTAGAAAATGTTCAGAATAATTATTTTATTGAAAATGTTAATCGACAATAATTTGTCTATAAAAAAATTCAGCGTTAATTAGTTTTTATCATTTAATCATGTAACTAATCAATACTCTCTTTTTTACAGATGGCGTCGGTTATCGCTCGCCGTGCGTCAGTCTTCAACCTTACCAGGGCTCGACTTCACCTGCCGGACAGGGTCGCTCTGTTCGCGAATTCGAAGAACAAATGGCCACTTTGCGTAAAGAAAATTTTAATCTGAAATTACGGTTGTATTTCATTGAAGAAAGTATACCCGGCTATAAACAACCCAATTCAGAAGATACTCTAATGAAACAACTAATCGACACCAAAGTGGAAACAGAGATTTTACGCAAAGAAGTGCAAGAAAAACAGGATGTGCTGAAAGAGGCTGCACATGCCATGAACCAAATGGAAAAAATGCAAAAAGAAACCGAGACAAAGTACCTACATGCAGTGGAGGACTTAAATCAAAAAATTCAATATTTAGAAATGGAAAGGGATTTGGAAAGGTCACATAATACAAGTAATGGCGTAGCAGGAGGGGAATTAATGAATGAGCTTTTAGTAAAGCCAGATATAACGGAGAATGTAAATGTCTTGCAAAAAGTTTGTATATTTTTAGTAAATCTTTTGTTACATTTATTTTAAATAAAATTTAAAATTTCAACTAAAACTGTTTTTCGTTTTTCAATAGATACATGAGTTGGAAGGTTTACTGAAACAGTCCGAAGACAAACTTCTGGATTTCCAACAGCAAATTTACAGCTTAGAAAATATTTTAGTCAAACGTGATGAAACCATTAAGGAATGCGAGGATAAAGTCAAAGAACTTGTCTTCCAAAATGCCGAACTTTTAGAGTCCATTGAAACCAAGGACAAGGAAATTGCTAACAACGAGGTATGTTATTTTTATTGAACTTTTAAAGCCAGACATCAGTCATCATAACTCTCAACCCATTTTATTTCAAATGAAATCCCTTAATATTAATTTACAAAAACAATTTATTGATAATAAACAAAAAGCGTTTTATAAGAGGTCTTCGCTGTAAGAACACTGATCTTAGAGCTGATAATGAAAAGCTTATGGTCGCCTTCAAACAAACTCAAGACAATTTCAGCAGAGAAATGTCGAACATGCAAACTTATGAGAGGCAAATGCGTGATCAACAAGATGTTTTATCGAGAATGCAAGTAAGTTCGTTTTGAGCAAAAATAAAAAAGGTCTTTTGTTCAATTCTGTTGTAATTTTTGTAACGTTATCCAAACCACTTGAGTTATTTTTAATGGTTGGTTTAAATTTTGCACAAAGGCTCAGAGTTGGAAAAGAATGTCGTGTTATTGCTTTTATGTATTTAAATTTTTTTTTAACAATTGCAACAAAAATTTTCAAGATTATTTAAAGGAACATATATCCATGTGCTTCTTGAAATCAAAATCGAGTAAAATTTTACATCGATAGAAACATCCAGTTAAATTTTTTCGAAAATTACGATAGTTTTTCTTGATTTTAAGTGTAGTTCTGAAGAAGATAAGCAGTTCTTATAGTATAAAGTATATATAACGGAAAAATAATGAGCTATAAACACTGGATCGTTTTAAAATTTTAATTTTAATTTCAATCGAATTCGATTTCCAGAACATGGCTGATAATTTAGAAAATATTCACCTTCAACAAGCTTTCTTTAAGAAATATTAAGCCGCAATAAATTTTCTTTTAGTGTCATTATTACAACTTTTCATTAGTTGCAATCGAACCTATAACAGAAGTTGTTTGCAAGATAAGCTGTAACATCTCTCAACTTTATTCTGACTTAAGGCTTAATGGCTCTTAAAAATATTAAGCGAGATAACATTTGAAAACTTAAAGCTGCAACGTATTTAATATAAACAATGTCAAGCGACAACTAAATTTCCATAGACAAATGTGGAAATGATTTACATGAACACGTGCCATATGGCCTAATCTGATGGTGGATCTTAAGCACTAGTTGACAGACTATGCATTTACCAAACTCTTCCGAGTGTGAGTGGCACCATCACACCCACTTAGCAATTTGAGTGTGTAATCCGACATTGTTTAGTAGCGCCGTAGCTATCTAACCTCCGAAATTCCAGGCCTAGAAATTTTTGAATTTATCAAAAATCCGTTTTACATACATTACACTAACTTTTGGCCATCAAAGACCCCTAGTAAAATTTAATGCAGAAAATATTTGTGGAACATTTTAACCCTCTTAAGTGCCGTTTTAGTATACTTTTGTGGGGGAAGTTAAAAAAAGGACAAAAATTACCCTTTAAATGAGTGGTAGAGGGCTAATATAGTCGAAGAAAAGAATCGCCATACAATTCCACTGAAGACATCTGAAATAATCTTAGCTTAGAAGTACATTTAGTTTATTTTTTTGACTTGTACCAAACGCCTTTTCAAGAAATTCGGAAATTTCAATGCCCGAAATTTCGAAAATCGGTTTACATACATTGTACGAACTTTTGGTTTTCGAAAACCCCTAGTAAAATTTAATGTAGAAAATATTTGTGGAACATTTTAACACTCTAAATTACCGTTTTGTTATACTTTTGTGGGGAATTTAAAAAAAGTAAAAAAATCACCCCTTAAAATTAGTGTTACAGCGTTAATATATTCTAAGAAAAGAATCGCCAAACAATTATACTGAAGACATCTAAAATTGTCTTTTAGCTCAGAAGTACATATAGTATTTTTTCTTTTGACTTATAGTAAACGCCTTGTCAAAAAATTTGAAAACTTTAGGGGCCGATATTTCGGGAACCCGAGCTAACTTTTCAAAACCCTTTGGCAGATTTGCTCTACCAATAGTTTCATTTGTATTTGTATTTATTTTGGTGCCTTTCTAATACAACAAGATACAGAATCTTATAAATTACAGTATTAGAATCCGATTAGTTGCAAGTATTGTGGCTGGCGGCGATGACCCGAATTTTGTTGCACTGTGTAATAAACAGTTTTACAGGGGTGTGCTGGAAATCGCAAACGTAAAACGAAAGAATTTTAAACGTCGTTTTTTAAAAATATTTCTGTAATAAAAGAATTTTATGACAAATATTGAGCAAATATTTCCCTCCTTAACAGGATTTTAAACAAAAATTTATAAGAATTAGGTTTAAAGTTTATTAAAAACAACTTCCAAATTCTTGCTTTTTGCGTTTGCGATTTCCAGCACACCCCTGTTAGCCTAACATTTTTTTTAATAATTCTCTTCGCAAAACTATTTTTTGAATAAAGATCACAGGGAACACATTCTTTTCCACTTCTGCACCTTTGTTTTATCATTCATAAGGTTTTGGTTGCATTGGCTTTTAAATGAATTTCATGATTTTTTTACACAACAAAGTTTATTATACATATACATACACACATACATACATTTTTCATAAAATAATTTTCATTTATAAAACAATTATTTAATAAAAAAAAAACAATTTTGATAAAAAAAATTCCAAATACAAAACGAAAACTTTTTTAAAAAACATTCACTGAAAGTTTTCATTTTCTCGAAACAGGCAATATTTCCTTTTTGGAAGCAGTTAATAAAATGCCATTACTTTATTTCCATATTAATTTAATGACGATTTTTTTTTTAAAGAAAAATATGTTACATTGTATGCATGTTGCACTTTTTAATATTACCTATATTCACTTGATGTGTTACATGTTGAACATTTTCAAAACTATTTAAGCGGTTTCTGCACACTAGTATGGTTTGGAAACCAACATTGACAACGTTACTATGTGCAAAAAATTAAATCGATAAGATATATAATAATATTTACTCTTATTTTACATTTTAATATGTAATGATTTTTATATATTGTGTTAAAGCAAATTTTTGTCTAAATTTTGACCGGAACATATGTACCATGACAAACAAATTTAAATATCGGTTGTGTTGTAAAAAAGAGCAGTGTGAACACCGTAAAAAAACTTGGGGGAAAATATTCACAAATAAAAAATTTACAATTTTTCACGCAGTTGTATTTTTTTTACAAACGAACACAAAAATCTAAAACATGTAGCATATATGCAACATATTTCTTAGAAAAGAAATCGCCATTAAACTATTTAAAGTTCAATGTGTCCTGTCCTTATCTTCCCTAGTCCAAACTTTCTATTAAAACTGAAAATACTGCCCGTCTTTTGGAACGTATACAGGATTATGAAAAAATTGTTACCAAAATGAACGTTGAACGTAACATTGTAAAAAAAGAAAATCATTTTTTTCGAACTTTAATCAATAAATTACAAACCTCCAACAACTGCGGAGAATGTTACACTTTTGAAAAAGAAGAAAGTTATCAAAAATATAAAAATTCCGCTGTAGATGAAAATATAAATAGAAAATTTGCAACAAATTATACAAAAAACATAGAACCAAAAACCAAAACAAAACGTGAGTACAGCAGTCAACATCATGAAAAATCTCGAAGAGAAGGGAAAAGTTCTGCTTCAACGTCTGGTTATAAATTGAAACAAAAATTCTCTGTCAATGTTTGCAAAAATGCCTGTCATTTAAGACATTTTCAAGCAAAAAATTTTTTAACTTGTGAATGTTGTTCATCGTATTTAAAAGAAGAAAAGCCAAGATTTTGTTGTGATGACTTTACAACTTTAAACTGTAATATAGATTTAGGTCCATCGTCTCAAGTTGTTGGCGATTATTTGCACAATTGTTTGGATTCGAATCATCAGTATGAAACAGAAATTCCCATACGTTATACTTTTAGTGATAATAGTTTAAATAGCAACCATGAAGCTGGCCTTAGTTTAGTAAAATCAAATAGCAGTTGCACTTCTCTAACGCCCAGGTTGTCCTCATGTTTCTTAAGCTACAATTTTGATGAAGTCGAAAAGGATTTTTTTTTGAAGGTGAGCAAAGATCCCATGGGAAGAAATTAGTTTAAACATTTTTTTTTTGTTCCAATAAAAGTTTTTGATATAAATTTTGTTCGAACAAATGTTTTCTACATAAAATTTTTTTCGAACAAAAGGTTTCTATAGAAAGTTGTCTATTTCCTCGTCCATATTATAAAACATTTCTCGCGAAACATTAAATTTGTCCCATTTGTTGTTCACAATCAATGGTAGCAACAATTTCGTTTTTTCTTATTTCTTCCAAAAGTACATTTTCGTTCGAAAAATTAAAGGAAAATATATGAATCCTCTTATTTTTCGAACGAACATGTTACTTAAGTTTTTTTTTAAAGTTGATTCTACTTCTTGCAACAATTTGAATGAAATTGTAAATGACGTATATAAATCTTGTGAAAATGTTGTTGCCATTGTGATCGGAGCTTAAAGTGTGATGGGTAAAGGGAAAAGAAGCATGAAAATGTGTTCTTTGTTTTATTTTCCTGCAGTTTTTGTGAGTTTGCTATTGAAAGGAAGATGAAAAAAAGAGAGAATGCATACAAAATACTTTAAATCCTGCAAAACAAAAGTTTCATTGTATGGAAACTAGTGAAGTTCCAAAGAGACATTTGAAGATATATTCTGCATCAAAGGTTTCATAATATGGAGGAGGACTAAAAAACTTAAATTCAATCAAGTTTTTTTTTAAATGAATGTTCGAACAAAAGTTTTCTTTAGGAATTTATGTTTGAACAAAAAAATTCTATAAAAAAATTTTCTAAAGAAAATTATTTGCGCACAACTAATTGTCTGTGTGGTTGTTGTTATATTTTTGCACTTTTGCATTTTTGCAAGGGTGCAACTTGTGACGTGAATAACCTTATTAAGTTTTGGTTTTAAAAATCGTACGATTGATAGCATAGTTAGGCTTTCGGCCATGCGCAAGGATTTTTTCCTCTGTAGTATAACGAACACTGGCTTTTCTTACTAAAGCTTCACGTTATAGACGGCTTTCGCCCGGGCGCAATGATTTTTTCCTTTATGGTATAACAAACACCGGCTTCGCTAATTTAAGCATCTCTGCATAACCGGAAAGAATTTTCTGCATTTTATATAAGAATTCGGGGTTTTTATACTATTCCTTTAGGGTGATTTTTCATTTCTAAAAATTTGCATTTTTTTATTAGTAAACGAAAAATAGCCCCATAGTAAAAATTGTGATTTAATTTGGGGTCATTTTTCATTCCTTGATATTGGGGTAATTTTTCATTCCACTTAAAATTCAAAACACCCTAACGAAAAAATGAAAAATAACCCAAAAAAAAAAAACAAAAAAATGCTCGAAAATTGCGTGTTGTTGTGTCGCATGTAAAATTTTGAAGCCGTTCTACACTTTCCTTTGGGGTCATTTTGCGCACCGCCCTGAAGTAGACTCAACTTTTTAAAAAAACTTTAGTTAATTTTTGTTCGAAAAATGAAAGGAAAATGTATGAAATACTTTTTGAAAAAATAAGAAAAAATTCAATTGTTGCTACTATTGTGAACGAAGAACTTTAAACTTTGTGAAACGTACAAACAATTTATTGTATTATGGTTTTGTTCTGGCAATTGCAAAACTCTTTACATTTACGATTCTGACTTGGTGTTCTGTAAATCGCTAAAAGTTTGGCAACCTCAAATTGCAAAAGTATACTCTATGGAATTAGAATGCTTTTAACAAGCTATGTCAGGTCGCAAACAATACGCAGAAAATTAGAACATCAAACCTTGCGATTGTCAGAACATGACCGAATATTTTGTAAACATATTTTCTTTTATCTGGGTTTTTTATTGTTTTACATTTAATTTTTCATTTTCAATCAAGGATTTCGATCAGAACCAAAAAAAATGCAAAAAGAATGTGGGCAAATATACAAAAGTCGATGGCATACCTTATGTTTATTCAAAATTTGGAAAATATCCTTAGTTGTTTTAAATGAAATCAATAAAATTATATTTAATATAAAATGAGTTAATCAAAAGTTGCAAAATCAGAAGAAATTAATATAATGCAGTTGTTTACATTATTTTTTGTTAAATTAATAATTTAAATCCTTGAAATGTTATAATTGTTGATTTAAAATGTACATACATATATTTTGTAAATTTATATTCTTTTTTTTAAATGGTCATTTATTTTATAGAAATTCGTGATTTGTTTGAAAATCATTTGAAAAATTAACTTATAATCTTCATATCCCTTTTTTCTAAATAAATTTATAAGTCTTTTTGAATATTCGCTTTGTATGTATTTGAAATGTATTTCACCAAAAATTTCATCGGTTGTTCGTACATACATAGTTCACATTTTAAAATGGGTTGAAGGTGATTTAGTTTGGTAATGGTAATATTTTTGTAAATGTTTGTAATAAATTTATTTAATTAAAATATTACTTTTAAGGCTCAACAATTGCGTGAAGAATTACAAAAACTTAAAATGGATGCAGCCGATAAAAGTTGTATGATCCAGGATTTAGAGGAGAAACTTGAAAATCGTGATCAACTTTATGATAAGGCTCGTCTAACAATACAAAAACTAATGCTAAGCATTAAGAATCAGCAAGTCGAAAATAGTCGTTTGAAGAATACCACCCAGGCTTCAAATGTCTCAAATAATGAAAAGGAGGTAAGTAAAATTTTAGATGGAATTGCTCTAGATAATTTCGTTAAGGAAATATTGATTGGACAATAATTCGTTTTCCTTATCAAATATGTTTCCATGTTTCTAAAGAAAATTTTAATTCGCCTAAATTTTTCCAAATTCAGCAAACTTTTTTTGAAAATTAAGTTTCCTATAGAAAATTCATTTGTTTCATTTTGTTTCGACAAAAGTTTCGTATAGAAAATTTTGTTTCGAAAAAAGTTTCGTATAGAAAAATTTTGTTTTGACAAAAGTTTCGTATAGAAAATTTTGTTTCGACAAAAGTTTCGTATAAAAAATTTTGTTTCGACAGGCCAGACCAGGTATGTGATGAAAAACGATAAATGTTCGTTTTTAGCAGGTTCGATGAATTTCGACCGATTTCAATATCCATTTCTGTTTAAAACACACATAATAAAGAATATATACAGAAAAACAGGAAAATGTATAAAAAAATCAATTTTTAAAGATACTGAAAAATATATCGTTTTCAAATCGTATTGTTTTGAAAATCGTTTTCCATTACATACCTACTTGAATGTTTTAAATTATTAAAACTATTTCTACTCCAATTTCTTTTAAAGCATACCACAGGCGCAGGCATCAGTGGTCTGGAATGTACCGGCCTCTGTCGTTCTTTTAGCGATACCGAAGCTTTGAATGATTTAACTTCATTGCAAAAACAAAAATACGATAACATAATCGAACAACAAGAGGCCACAATTAGAAACCTTAAAACTGAAGTCAAAAAGAAAACTGCTGATTTGCAGGTAAGACTTAAGATTTTTTAAAATGCCTTAAAATAAAATTATTAACTTAAATTTGCGTGTTAACAGAATCTCGTCAACAAAGAACTTTGGGAGAAAAATCGTGAAATCGAACGTCTCAATAAAATTCTTAATAAAACCAACGCTTCTCCCGTTTCACCTCTTACGCACAATACCAGCCAGGGAGAAAGTGCAGGAGAATTACAACAATCCTTCTCCGATGTGGAATACAGCAAAGCTTTGCAACGCAATAAGCTATTGCAACGAAAGGTGGACATTTTAATACAACGTTTGGGCACAGAAAGACAAAATGATGCTTTCATAGCACAATTGAAAACTGAACTGAAACAGGCCCGTTTAGATGCTGAGACAGCAGAAAAATGGCGTCAACAATGTTCCGACTTGTGTGTAACTCTGTCTACGCGCTTGGAAGAATTGGCTGGTTTCCTTAATTCCTTACTTAGACACAAAGATGTTTTGGGAGTTTTGGCGGTAGATAAACGTAAAGCCATGCGTCGGGCTGTTGATCGTAGTTTGGATTTATCCAAGAGTCTTAATATGACTTTGTCTGTATCGGGTCTTTCAATGATCGATCAAAGTCTAGCAGAGTTACACAATCTTTCAGATATTTTAGGAGAAATGGATGTAGATTTGGAAAACAAAACCTTTAATTCCCACGAAGATATGCATAGGCAATCAATTGAGACTTTGAAGGCGGAAAATAAGGCTCTTAAAAAGGAATTAGATAAACGGCGCAATGCGGACACAAAGAAAGAAAGACGTTCTTTGCCTTTGCCCATAATGGCAGAAAATAGAGAAAGTGAATCAGAAGCTTGGTCTGAGCCTGATCGCAAGGTATCCTTAGCCCGCATAGGCCTTGAAGATCCCTCCGCCTCGTTGATGGCTAAAGAACCGACCCTGGCAGTACAAAACAATGAAACTGACAGTGATTATAGTGAGTCAAACAGTCGGTCATTTAAGGTCCACAGCCAAGAGCGCATTAGCCAATTGGAACAACAAATCCAACAACGTGATAATCGCATACTAGAAATTCAATGCCAGCTGGTAGATGCCGATAATCGTTTGAAAAAGGAGAATTTGAAAGTATTAGAAGCCACCCAGGAACTGAAGCTATTAAAGCAACGCAATGAAGAACTGCACAATGACCTTATAGCCATAGGCAGCCAGGAGCCCAGCAATTCGCATAACGAATCTCTGCTGTTGCAACAAATAGATGAAAAGACACGTTCTCTAGACAAACTTCAAGAAGAACGCGAACGCCTAATGGTTGAATCAAGATTAGCTGAAATGCAAATTAATTCCTTAAAGGCCGACATGGACATTGTCAAACAAACTTACGAAGAGGCTTTACAACAAGCAACCGATAGAGAAAAACGGCAACTGAATGCACTCAAACAAGAAATGGAGCATGCTTTGCAAGAAACACTTCTATCGAAAGAACGCGAATTTAAAGAATGTTTAGAAAGAGATTATGTGGCCATGAATCTCTATGAAGAATGTTCACAACAATTAAATGATTTACGAAAACATTATGTGGAGGCTCAAAGAACCATTGAATGTTTGCAGGAAAATGAGCAGGAACTTAAACAAACTCTGGTGGAATCAGAGCTGGCCACACGTAATCTACAAAAGCAAATCGATGAAAGTACTTTAAGAGCCTCAAAAGCGACAATGGAACGTGTCAAGGCGTTAAATGATAAATTACAATTAGAAAAACGTGTAGAGGAATTATCTTTGGAATTAAACAAATACGAAGAAGAACGTACACAAATGCAGCATCAAATTGAACATTTTATACAAGAGCAACAAATCTTACACCAACGTTTGGCTACAATGCAAAAGAAACAGGAAATGGCTAAGAACGAGGATATTTGTCCTTCTGGTTACACTTCTGAAGAAGTACCTATGGCCCATACCTCCACTGAGGGAAATGGTGGCCATATTACTGTAGTACAACAGCGTTTGGGAGAGCAACGCATACAAAATTCTTCACCCGATTTGGGTATTGAGAGTGATGCAGGTCGTGTTAGCAGTGTTGAGTTGAATAACGTACAGCGACCGTTATTGAAGACGGTGGAAATGAGTGCGTCTTCAAAACATAGCAGTAATGAATCGGATGATAAAGAGGGTAAGTTGTTTTTTTTTTTTATTAAAAAATTTGCTTTCATATTTTTTTTTCAACAAAAAATTTTAAATTTTCCCTTTTTCCAAGGTCTCCATGACAGCAGTACGGAAAACATTAAACCTTCCAATGTTACAGATGCTAATGCCTACACCCAACAGCTGGCGAAGAAACACGATTGTCTCAAGGTAGAACAAGAAAACGCTGAATTGCGTCGCAAATTATTACGCACCAAACGTGCCTTTGAAGACACTTATGAAAAACTGCGCAATGCTAATCAACGCAAGGCACAAATCGAAAAAGACATTAAAAATCAAATACTTAAAACTCACAATGTCCTTAAGAACGTACGTTCCAATATGGAAAACGAATTGTAACGTACGTCGATATCAAAACACAACTAAAACATCCTAAACATACCAATCAACCATATTTTTGAAGCCATACGCATATTCTTACATACATAAAAAACACTTACGATTAAACACATACATACATACGTTTACATTTCATGCATACATCAAAACACACGTGCTGCACATGTTACAACTAAAGACACTATAATTTTTTAATGTTTGTTTAACAATATTTGTGAAAATGTTGTTTAATTTTTTAATTTATTTACCGTTTCCAAAGGAAATCTAATATTTAAGGGTTGTTTTCGGGAGGTTATAAAAAGGAAGTTTTATTATTTATTAGAAAATGGAAATGGGAGTTTTTTTTTAAAAAATTCAAAAAACTTTTTTAAAATTGTTTACTTTCCAATACTATTGTGGATGAAAAATTCTTTAATTGAAAATTTTTAATTCTTGTGAAGATTTACTTTTACTTTTAAAGAAAAGAAATCTTATTGTGAATACAAATATCGATCTTCGATGTTTTAAAGCTTTTCTTATTTTCATCGAACATAAATAAGCTTCAATGTTTTGAAAAGATCTAATCTGAGACGAATAAACCAGTTTTTTTTTAATCTTCTGAGTAAAGCATCTTACATGTGAACATATTGACTGAAGGATGGCAGCCTACAATGTCCAAATAAGTTCGTAGTATGGAGAAATTAGTCGCAGTTGTTGACGATTCTGCATTCACCAATTCTTCATGCCTAAGTATCTATCTGAATTTGTCTTGGAAATCGTTTAAAGTATTATCAGTCTCCCGCTCTCCAAGGAGTTCAGTGTATTTAAACTTAGTAAAGCAATATCCATTGTATGTTAATGAGGCTGGTGGGATTCTTAACGGCTGATGCCTTCTGTTGTCTACTTCAGGGGGTCTACTCTCTATTGCGATGCGAAAGAAAATTGTAGTAAATCTAGCGATTGGTACTCTTTAATACGTTTGCGCATATGACTTTCGCAACTTTTAAGTTTTTTTTTTTCTTTCGTAAATCTTTACTTTATTTTATTTAAATTTTCGAATTTCTATTTATTTACACACTTTCGCATTTCATTACTGTAAATTCGCGCCATCTTTAATTTTCATTACCACTATTCAGCTTCTTTTTCAGAAAATTTTGCGAAAGTGATAGAGAGTTCCAAGTTGGCATTTAGCTTTTGCATCGCAATAGAGAGTAGACCTCCAGGTGGCATAAGCGTATTATATCCTACATAACAATTGAAATAATTACAGTAAAGCCATAGAGCACTTCCAGACCCCTCAGATAGATGGAGGCTAATAGATGATGACAGTTGAGGGGTTATTTCCAGCAAATATAAAATCTTCCACTTAAACGACTACCATAATCAACCACAGGGGGATATCGCTGATGTCTACTGTAAAGGGCTTAACGAAAAATTTCCTTTATTTTAGCTACAACATTCCGCATTGCCTGGGGCTGTACATAAATATATTTTCCTCCATGGTCTCTTACAACGTCTAAACTAGTTGCCATATCTAAACACGGGTGTCAAAACGATTTATTTATTCCAATTATTGCTAGATACATACGTTGTTCATCTAATTTTTCTATGGTTTTTGTGGTATAATACCTGTTAAGGGGTTTATTAATATTTCCTAGGATCAAGCTCTTCTACTGATATATTGTGTCTTGTTGCAGGATGATATTTATCATCAACAGGAGCTGTAGTCTGGAACATTTGTGCTTGATAACTTGTCATTGGGCGCATCTCGTCCAATATAGTGAGAATTTGATTCAGTTTATTATCCATCAATTTCACCTGTATTTGCAATGATTTTATTTCTGCTGCAACATTAACTGCAGGTTCTTTCACTGCCTTCGCTGATGCAGCCCCCTTCTTGCGAAGGTCCTGTAGTAGAATTGTCTTGTTCGCTTCCATCGATGTTGAAGGAGACCCACCTACAAGAGTATCTTCCTCGTAATCAGCACTTTCGTGTGTTTCTTTGCTAATATTTCAGGTAAAATTGAGTATTGCGTCTCTAGAATATAATTTTGTGTATAATGCGGTACACCCTTCGTCTCCTGGTTGTTTTATAATGCTGCCGATTACCAATGCCTTCTGTTTTCCTAAGAAATCAAAAACTATAACTCTCCGATTGCGAACACTGGATAATAATCCTAGATCCCTCTATAAAAATGCTTAAGTGTCCATATTTTCTTTCAATATTACTCAGGGCCCATGACATATGTAAAGAAAACTTAGACTGCATTATATCTAGCGTGTTGTTCCACAAGGTAGTTGGAGAAAGTACCCATATTTTTGGAACCGTGCAGCAATACAATACTGCCTCATTATCATACAGGACCTGTTTGTGTGGCAGCCTGAACTTGCCGATAGGTATTCTTTTATTGCAGAATACATCTTTGACTACATCAGCTCTAATCTTCTCTTTGCACAAGTTAACCAATTTATCTCGAACATATTGCGATTAAACGTATTTCCCAATAGTCTGCATACTTTGGCAATATGCCGTGAATTGGTGTTTCGTAATTGTATTTTTTGAAAAATGCATTTCCCAGAAATGTTTCATAAGTATCGCCAAACCAATCTGAGTATATGTCTGCAATTGTTATAGGGTGAAAAGGTTTCGCTAATTCTTTTAAAGCCTTCATGCAATTTTGTCTTATTAATAACCATTGTCAGTGGCGGAAACACTTCATATTAGTAGGAGAGTAGTTAGGAATAGCATGTTGGTCCTCTGAAGTAATGGAATGTGATAGATACCCTGCAACAATTGGTCCTCTACTGTTGATCAGAATTGTTAAAATGTTTGGTTCAATGATTGGTGCTCACTAATCTTTTTCAAATGAGAATTTGAAGAGTCAAAGGAGTTGTGTTAAGTCTTTTTAATCTACCATATCTGCCTGCTCCCTTTTTCTTGTTGGAACTAATCTTCTGCATCAGACATGATGATGACGGTTTTAATTAATTGTTCTGGTGACGAGACTCGTATTTTTTTAATTTTTAAAGTTTCTTCAATTTTTTTTTTGTGATTGTTCAATTTTTGTTTTATTTTTCTGCATCGTGTTTTAGGTAAATTTTATAAAAAAAAGTAGTTTCAAAAAACTCTAATTTTAAACAGATTAAAAGATTATATATTTTTTGAACATTTTAAACTAAAAACTTTACTTATTGTGAATGAAAAATATCAATTTTATAAAATTCTTCATTATTTGTAAAGCTTTATTGAATTAGATGTTAAATGCTTTTGTAAGATTTTAAATGAATTTAATAAATTAAAATCTTATAAAAGCATTTAACATATAATTCAATAAAGCTTTACAAAATCAAAAAAAAATTATTATTGTGACTGGTAAAATATTGATTTTTTTTTTTAATGTCGTCTAATGAAAATCTCCACAAAAAAAAATATAACAAAACACTTCGAAAAGCCATAAAATTCTTTAAAATACCTAATTTTAACAATGGCCCATGTTCTTAAAACCCACATCGCCTAAAATTCGCGTTTTCAGTTTGAAATATTCAATTTTTATTTTATTTCAAATCTTATTCAGTTTAAAAATGTCTCTCTTATATTTTGAGTTTTTTTTTTTAACTAGTTATAAAACTAGTTTTTTTGTGCCATTATTTTTTATGACTTGCTAATGAAAACTTTTCGAAAACTCCCCACAATTCTTGAGGGTTTCCTGTGGAATAAACCAGTTGTTAAAAAATCAGTTTTCTACTTTATATAATTAACTATAATTTTGTCTGCATTTTGTTTTTTATTTGTTTAAATAATTTTAATCTTAGTTCATAAGTTTGTGTTTAAGTCTGAAATCATAATAACGAAACGATAAAAAAGGTGCTGTTCCTTTAACTTAAAACACCCATAAAGCCAATTAACCAAACAAATAAATAAAATCGATTCTAAAAAGTCAAACTATAATTGACTTCCAAATAAAAGACTTTTTGCCCTTAAATAAAGTCTGAGTCAAAAGGACTTCAAAAAAAAAAAAAAAAAAAAAAAAACAAACCTGTTACACCAACTTTCCCTTAACGCCATACTAATTTTAATTTACCTATAACATTTGTTAATTTATTTAAAAAACAATACTTAATTTATTATTAATTCAACTTGCATATAAATAACTGTGTATGTCTTTATTTAAACACACTTTAACATGTAAATTAAAATATTAATAAAATTTAACCTTAAAAACATCATTCATATTGAATGAAAGAGTTTTTCCTAAAAACCAATAAAATTTTTGAATTTCTCTATAAACTTAATCTTTTTATTTTTATATTTCTTTTTTTATAATTTGCCTGTTGCTGTTATGCTTATATTTCTTGTAGCCTGCATCCTGCTTTCAAGAAGATATCGAAGTTATGCTGTGAAATTTACAAAAACAGAATTTAAATTTTTTTAATTTAAAAATTTGGCTTAAAAAACAACCAACAACTTCTAAATCTACTTTTTCCTGTGTTCTTTTTTTCTAATTAAAATTATTTTAATTTCACCTTAAGTTTTAAACGAAAATAATTCGAATTTCGAACGACCTTAACAAAAACAAAAAAATAAATTAACTGCCTGGCCCACGATGTCGACAAGACCATTTATTTCGTATATTTATATTGAAAATGATTGTTTTCAATATAAATATGCGAAAGAAATGTGTTTGTCGACATTGTGGGCCTGGTAGTAAATGTAATTTTACACGAAAATTATTAACTCTGGAAATTGAAATTAGGTGAAATTAAAATCGAAACTAGTTCTAATAAAGATAAATGGTCCTCAAAATATGAGATACATATATAAAAGCAAATAGTTTTATCAACTTTAAACTCAGGATAGTTTTCAAAATTTGTTCGATTTAAATTTCAGTTGAATTCAATTTCAACTTCCAGGCAGTAAATCTTGTATTTATGTAAAATTGTAAAAAAAAATTTAATCCTAACAAAAATATGTATTTGAATAAAAAAAAATAAATAAATTAACCTCAATGTATATAAATTTAGTTTAATTCTTAAACTAATATAAACAAACAAAACACATTTTTCAATAATTTAGTTAAGAAAATTTTGTTGTTAAGCTCTTAAATACGATTTAGATTATTTTATATACAAAAAGAAAACAAACCCACAAACAAAAAATGTCAAATAAAACGGAAAAAATGTTAATTATAAAAGATGTTCAGAGTTTTAATTAAAAACAAGTAAGAAAGTACATATAAAATACCCAATATAAGCCTCGGAAACTTCCGGAGCGAAGACCCAATTGTCGTGAAAATGCCATGGGTGTTGGATATGTAAGTGTATTAGGCAGATGACCAGTTACCAGCTCAAAAACAATTTGTCCAGTAAAAATAGAAAATGATTGTTTTTTTTTATTAATTACATACTTATCCCCTTATTCATAAGGAATATTTATTAGAGGTTTATTAAACAAATTTTCATATAAAATTTATCTTATAAGCCTGTTAACATGAAATATTTCTTATGAATAAGACCTTTAATATAAAGGAACAATTTATATCTTGCCCAAAGATATTCCAATTTATATCCAAAAATGAGAAAAAATAACGTTCAAAATCTATATGCATAAATGGATCTCTTTTGTATTTTCCATGCCAATTTGCAAGGCTTTTTCGAAAGTACAAGAACTGCCTGTTTTTAAATAAACGTAAGCAAGTTAGTGAGTGAGAAATTATATTGAAAACAATAACCAATTTTCGTTTTTTATTGTTGTTTTCAATATATGAAATTTAGCTCATAGAATAAATTCGAAAAAATAAAATAAATTCTTAATTTTAGCCCGATTTTATAAATCTTATCAGTGGAATGCACTGGTCTATTTCTACACGTATTGGACAAAGATCTAAAATCGTGCACAAATAATTTTTGATTTTCTGATAGATATTAAGATAATTTAAAATAGAAGCCTATTGGAGGCCTAAACGCCTCTATACAGTTAGGGTCCTCCATCTCTGAGCCCTGTCTCGCCAACTCATCAGCAACTTCATTGCCGCCTATGTCGTAGTGACCCGGCACCCAGCACAACCTCAGCATATACTCCCCTAATACTTCCTCCAAAGCCCTCCTATAATCATCGACTAGCCTCGAGTTTACATAACAGCCCCTTACGGCCATAAGAGCCGCCTAGCTGTCCACTTATATAGTGACCTCGGAGCCCCTGTCAATGTTGTCCTTCATCAGTTCCACGGCCCTCAAGACCCCCAGAACCTCCACCTGAAAGACACTACAGTCGTCAGGAAGCCTATATGACCTTCTAATGTCAAGATCCTCAATGTAGACCCCCGCACCCATGCCCCTCATCTTCGAGCCATCAGTGAAAATAGCAAATCCACCAAATAATCTGCTCCTACCTGACCAGCTCTCCCTAGAAGGCACTATTACCTCCAGCAACCGCCCAAAATCCACCTTGGTTCCCACATAATCAGTGGAGCCAGGTGGTCCCAGGCAATAGCCACCATCCTCAATCTCACTTAGGATCCGTGAGTGACCCTGCGTGACATTCCCCATCAATCCTAACTCCCTCAGTCTAAGAATGCTCCTGGCCGCCATTAACATCACATACTGCTCAATAGGCAGAAGACATCCAGGGCAGCCTGAGGAGTACTTCTCATGGCACCTGTCATGCCACCACTGACGGCCGGAGTCCCCAGCTCCTACCTATCGATAATCTGCAAGCATAGAAGACATTGAGACCCCTCTTAAGTCTCTCCTGAGTATTCCTTACCCATGACAGCTTGCTGTCCAGAAACACCCCCAGATACTTAGCACTATCAGATAGTCTAAGCTCAAATCCTCCCAGGACCGATAGCCTAAAATCCTCCACCTTGTACCTCCTAGTGAAAAGAACCAACTCTGTCTTCTCCTTATCACTCGCCCATGCCGACAGTTCGCCCAGCACCCATTGCATGATGTCGCTAATTGTCGGCAGAAACTTGCCCCACACCAATATAACTACATAATCCGCGTAGGCTTCTACCTTCTGACCCATTCTGTCAAAACGTTTCAGAATGACATTGACGGCCAAGAGCCACAATAAGGGAGAGAGAACTCCCCCCGGTGGGGTCCCCCTAGTCACTGATTTTCTTAAGCGTTAGTTTCCCCAGTGCGAGTGAATAACTCTGCTGCTAAGCATCATAGTTATCCATTCGACCAAGAACAACGGAACCCATAGGTCAACCAGTGCCTGCCTGATAGCCTCTATCCTCAAATTGTAAAAGGCGCCCTCTATATCCAGGAATACCGCCAAGGTGTATTCCTTGTTTCTCAAACCCCGCTATACATAACCAACTACATCATGCAGCGCACTCTTAACAGATCTACCCTTAAGATAGGCGTGTTGAGCGCCGCTGACGATGCCGGCGTCAATCTTCGTCCTCAGATGTAGATCAATCAGTCTTTCCAACGTCTTCAATAGAAAAGACAAGCTGATTGGTCTAAAATCCTTGGGTTTAGAGTGACCGGTTCTATCCGCCTTGGGAATAAAAACAACCCTAACCTCCCTTCACCCTCTAGGAATGTACACGTTCAGCACACATACCCTATACAGTTCCACCCACAGCAGGAGTGATGATTTCCCGTTATTCTGTAGCATCGCCGGAAAGATACCATCCGATCCCGCCGATTTGTAGGACCCAAAGGTATTTACCGCCCATGTTACCCTATCTAAGGTAATCATATCCCCCATCGTCTCCCTTTCCTCACCGCCGGAGCCCGACCCAGATAAGGGGACACCACATACAGCCTGTTCCCCCGACCCACGATCCACACACCCCGGAAAGTGAGTCTCCATAAGCAGACAGAGAGATTCAGAGCCAGATTTCGTCCATGAGCCATCCGGTCTCTGAATAAATCCAGGGACTACCGGGTCCTTGGATAAAATTCTCCTGAACCTAGACATTTCATTCACGTATTCAACTGACTCGCAAAACTTAATCCACGATTCCCTTTTCGCCCTTCTAATATCTCCCTTATACCTCCCGTAACTCAACCTGAAGTTACTCCAATCTTCCTCCCTACGCGTAAGCTTCGCTCTATTGAAGAGCCTTCTGACAGTGGACCTTTGAGTCCTCAACTCGTCTGTCCACCATCTTGGCTGTGTACGCCTGCCCAGAAAATTTTACGGACAGGATCGCTCCTAGCTACTGGTCAATACCCCCGTGAAAGTGTTCACTAGTTGCTCCACACCGGTCGGAGTCGACCCCCAGTCCCGTGTAACCCTAAGGTTACTTTGAACCAGCCTCGAAAAAGAATCCCAATCCGTCCTTCTCGAATTCCTATACGGACACCTTTTCGACCTCTCAAACATTAGACTAAAGGACAAGCGACTATGGTCAGAGAAGGAAAAGTCCAAAGCCACCCTCCAGTCCTGTACTAATTCCCTACAGTTCGTCAATGTTATTAGGAAACCTAAATTTGATAGACCCCAACACGAATACAGCAACCCCTCCCATCGACTTCAGCTTTTTGAGAGACTCTTGGTCTACTGCGAACCTGAAATCTCTCCCTTGGTTCTCCTTACAACCCAGTGAAGCTATCAACTTCCACTGGCCTGTAATGAGACAATCCTTCTGGTTGGCCAGTAACCCCAGTATGACCTCCACCGGTTTTATAGGTGGAGGTATCCATACCGTGACTACCGGCCTTAATGGCAACTCAGACGCTAGTATAACGTCCAATCTGACTGGTTTGTCCCGGTAATTCCTTTAGTGACTCCCTTTTGGGGGTGACTGTCGGAGATTATCAGGACTTTTTCAGTCCTCATCGCGCGACTAGTAGTGGGTGATTCGTCCGCAGACTCAGCTCCTTTAGCCGTGACCATGCTGTCACGGTTAAGAGGAACAGGTGCTGACTCTTTACCCTCCTTTTTTTCATCCGCTCCCTTATTGGAGGATTCCTCAGCAGGGGTTGCTGAGGATTCGTTGTCTTTACTGACAACCTTTGAGTCACCGACAGAACCGTGGATTCGTTCGAATGTGACAACGTTCTTTCGGTGCTTCCTCAGCAAATGCCTATCCCGTTCATCGTGCAGTGAGAAGTCTTTCTTAGCTATCTTTTTTAGAAAGGCCAAGGAGACTCTCACACCACTCTTGGCTTTTTCTAAGCGCGTTCGGCTATCTGATTTGACCTGTTCTGTCGAATCCTGCCGAACAATGGGTTTTGATACACTCGCCAATCCACTTTCCATCTCGAGTGTGACCTCAGAAGCCGATGGTCCAGCCCTTTGGCCCTGATCATCAGCCGAAATCATTGTCATTTCGTGCTCATCATCAGAGCCCAGAGTTAGATCACCGAGGCTTTCCGAGGCACCTGTTCGAGATGGGGAGCCGACTGGGGAGTCCATCACGTCCGTCTCTGTCAGTTCTGTTAATAACTGACCCTCCTGCAGCAGAATATCCCTGTGAATACTCAACCAGTCGGAGTCTGGATCTGACACCGAACCTGCCGAGTTGTCTGAGACACTCCCTGCACCGCGTCCTAAAATCGCGTCCTTTTCCTTTTCGTTTGGTTTTTAAATTTGTCCAGTTTTTGGACCCACGAGTATGCACGTAAGAAAGAGGACCGTCCCGCGCAGTGACGGCTTGCACGGACTAGGATAAGTTACAACTGACCCTTGCCATCGGCATCAGAGGGAAGCTGTTCACGATCAGTTTCTTTAACCAATAACTTGTCATTCAGGTCCTCGGCACTGCTGTCAACCACCTTGACCTTTAAAGTGGGGGATGTGGGAAAACAAAAGGGGGATAGATAGGATTATAGGTAATGGGATAGGGGATGGATGGATGGATGGATGACCCTTAGTCATGCTGGCCTTAGAGCTTATGCCTTATTACTTGTTTCGGCTAGACTTACCGACTCAAGTTACAAGACATACACTACAGCCAGTATTTAAGCCCCCACATTGCGGCAAGATAGTTATCCAGGTCTGGCAACCCTAGGGTTATATGAAATTATGGACCGTTTCGTCATTGTACAACTGAATGCTATGTACCAAATTTTATTAAATTATCTTCAAAAATGCTTCCTGTATGAACGGACAGCGTTAGATCGACTCAGAAAGTGATTCTGGGGGGCAACTCTCTATTGCGATGCGAAAGAAAATGGTTGCATATCTAGCGATTGGTACCCTTAATGCGTTTGCGCATTTGTCTTTCGCATTTATTAATTTTTTTTTCCCAAATCATCACTATTTATTTTATTTAAACTTTCCAATTTCAAATATTTTTACATATTTTAGCGTTTCATTACTGTCAATCTTTCATTTTTGTAGCCAGTATTGATCCATTTTCAAAACAATTTGCGAAAGTGATATGGAGTACCAAGTTGGCATTTAGCTTTCGCATCGAAATTGTTTTCGCATCGCAATAGAGAGTTGCCCCCCTGAATCGCTACATAGATCAGCACAAAGGCAGAGGGTATTATACTCTTGTGGTATGGGTATAATAACATTCAGAGATAATATAGGTTGATGGGATGATATTGTACAAGGGAAAAATAAAATATTACGACAACGTTAAACGATTTCTTTTAGTATTCATAAAAAAAAATTGCACATCAAAAAAATAACGATTTTTGCAAAAATTTAAGTATTTAAAATCGAGTTTTTCATTAATTTTGATGAAGTATTGCATTAACACAAATGTCCACAAAAAATTTTGGAATCTTTCGACCAAAATTAGTGAATTTATTAACAAAAAACAATCTACCCTTTCTACAAAAGATTAAATGATAAACGCCAAAATATCTATCTGAACAGTTTTCGTAATATGCAAAATTGTATATGTATGTCAAAACAACTGGTAGATTTTACAAGTACATAGAATAATTTATAAACAGCTTAAGGCGATTTATTAATTTAGCTTTTAAAATAGTTGTTTGCATCTGGTGGCGATATATTTTCTGGGCCCTTATGAGTAGCGGAGTATCTTCACGTAGATCACCAATTTTTTTTTGGAAATTGAATCTTTGAAAAATTAATTTTCTGCAAGGGAAGACGAACTTAAAACATCAAGTTTGTGAAAATAAGCCAGGAGGGGAGTTCCATAAGAGAAAGAGACATGGGCATTGCGCAGATCGATAATTCTGTTAAATTTGCCTCAGGAAACGGCGTGAAGATATCTTCGGCACGTAGAAATGGCTGAAATATGAACCCAAAATAAACAAAAATTTCAAACCCAACAATTTCCTTTAATTTGTAATATTGCGGTGGGTATACAAGAGTGCACAAGGCCGAATAAAGCACTCTTATTTGTTATTTTTAAAGGGGTGGACTTTGGCAGTTTCGACTTACTACACTTTGATCGTTCGATAGCTTGTGGAGGAGATGCATGTATCAGATGTATGCTGAAATTTGTGCAGTCTTCATAAAAATTTCGACACCAAAAACATCCTCCTTATTGGATTTATTAATTGAATTTAAGTACTTTTTCAATAAAATATTTTTAGAAACTTAGGAAAAAGAGATTAGAGTGCTATATTCCTAATTCTTCCTAATGCGTGAGCCTACGTGATATCATTTTTCTTTTTTAGGAGCGTGCATGATCGTAAATTGAAAACCACTCAAGCGCACAGCTCCATTCAAAAGGTTATACGTATAGAAGTATAGAAAAATTTATGTATGAATGCATGTTCATCTTTATGAAAAGATCATACCTCAGCACGATATTTTAAAGAGCATGAAAATATGGTTGAAGAATAAGTAAGAATTTATTTGGCTGATCCTTGAAATATATAAATTTTCTTCTTTAAAATTTGAACAACTCAATTTGATTAAAAACTTGCAAACATGTTTTCGAAGATAGTTATCTGTCTCTCCTAAATACTGTAATCTTAAGATAGTTGCTAAAAACTATCTATCAGTTAGATTTTAAGTTCGAGTTTGGTCTAAAAATTCTACTGAAGTTCGACTTCAAATTGAAAAATTCTGTTCGGTCGGACATTAGTTATTTATTTTTGTTACGAGAGTCATTGTAGTGATCGAAGTCAACGTCTATGACCATACAAAGCACATAGAAAGTATGTCTACGACAACGACATTCCTAATAAGACCGACGACTGCTTTTCTCTATTGTGGACAACCCGTTTTTCTTTCTATAAAGAGAAAAAGTTGTGGGAACAAGCTTACAAAGCATTCCTTGAATAATTAAAAGAGGTTCTTTATTTTTTTAAAGTTATTTAAAATTGATTGTTGTTTTCTTTATTTTTTAAATTTTATTTCAAAACTATTTTATTTTAATTTTGCATTGATTAAAAGTAGAGATTATTAATTAATTAATTTTTTATTTTTTCTGATACTTTTTGGCATAATTTATTATTTAAAATTAAAAAATTGTTAAACATACACATAAGCTTTTTTTTAATATAAGATAATTTTTCGTTTAGTTCTTTGTTAATTCTTGTGTTAAAATATTTTTTAAATTGCCATTTAAAAAGCCTTGTAATGAAATATTCAGATATTTCTTTCTTTTTTTTTAATAAAATTGTTATTTTAATATTTATCTTGTTTAAAAGCTAAAACGCTAAAATTAGGTACAATCTACAATATGTTTCATTGAAATTGATGATTTAATGATTTAGGCTTTTTAATTTGTTCTGATGAAAAAGTGTTTTGTTATTAATTTTAATTAAAGTTTAGTGTAAATGATTATAGTAAATATATTTTTTTTAATTTTATTTTTTATTTTATTTAACTTTATCTTCATAAAGAATTGCACTTTTGTTTTTATTTTTAATATTTAGATAAATTTTATTTTAAAACCATAGATAGAAAGCTATTTTTATAAAACAGAAAGCAATTAAACTACTAATGAATTCATATTTTTTGTTTTCAGAAAAAGAATTAAATAAATTAAAAATGTAGCTGTGCGTTAAAAATTTTCAAAGCTAAAGAGAAATTATTAAGCTAAAAGAAAATTTAAAAAAAAAATAAAAATGGAATTTAATAAAAAATCGGAACCTTCAAAACGTTTCTTAATTTAATATTATACTTTAATTAATTATTTAATCTTAAGGTCACCTTTTTATAAAATTAATTAAAATATTTTTATTTTAATAGTCTGATAGTGTATAAAGTCAATTCCGAAAAATTGAAGGAATATGACTATTACAAAAAAGCTTTATAAAATACATAACTGAAATTTAGCTCATAGAATAAATTCGGAAAATAAAAAATATTGAATATAATATAAAGTAACCTTCAGAAGGAAATAATTCCCAGTTTCTATTTTTATTTTCAATATTTCGATTTCCGTTGGAAATCTTCTTCAGGAAATTTTTTATAATAAAATTAAATTTGACAATAAATGAAAAAAGGATGGAAAAATAAATTTTAAAATTTCAATCAAGGCAAGGCGAATTTATTACAGGTGGTCTTAAAAGCCCTGCTGATATTAGCTAAAATCACTGTTGGATGTCAAAATGGTGTTTATTCTCTTTTATTATCTTTGTTTCTTTTTTGTTTTATTTCTGTTTTTGACATTGTACAATTATTTTACAAAAACAAATTGCTTGTGGTTTTGTACGAGTTGTCCTTGTTGTAGTACCGAGATTACCTGGGATGAATTCGCCTTGAATCATGTAAATGTCGATACTACAACAAGTAACAACACCAAAACACAACAATGTATTTTTTTGTTGGTTTCGTTGGCCGATATGTCAAAAACACAACGCTTTCAACGCCACCTGAAAAATTAATTCGCCTTGATTTCAATTAACAAAATTATCATAATAAATTTCAAATTCCATTCTACAAAATTTAAACAAAAAGGAAAAACAAAATTTTAAACAATATTCAAAGCCTAAAACCTATTTTAATGTCCCTTTCCGTCAATAGTTATTTTTATTTAATAAGGAAAAAAGGAAAAATAAAGAATAATAATTTGTAATTCTACCTGATTAGGCAGGTTTTTGATACCAAACTATCAATAATTTACTTCCTTTCCAAATAAGGAATTCAAAAATTAAATTCCCTTTCAATAGTGAACTTAATATTCTGATCAAATGAATTAAACGTTGATAACAGAGTATCTTTCTCGTTCTCATTAACAAACAAGTCATCTACATATTTCGTTATTATCTTTGGTTTAATTGTCAATTTTCCTAAACATGTATCTAATAATTTCTCCATAACAATATCAGCAACTATTGGTAAAATTTTAAATTATTATTCTTAACACCCGAGTAGAATTATCATTAACACAGCAAGGAATCTAATAGATAGTGACAATAGATTTCAAAGGAAGAACAATAGTTTTCCTAACAAACTGATTTGCAAATTGGTAAGACAATACAATATAAAGAGATCTCGTCATATTGATGAGATTTCGGAACCACGTATTTATAAGTCATTAACTTATGTAGCTGGGTTTTCGGAAAGATTAGAAAACTCGAATATATATGATAAAGGGAAATACAGAATGGCACATAAGGTGAATAATAATGTTGGGAGATTATTCACAAAAACTAAGGATAGATTACAAAAGTAAGATATGTCGAATTTAGTTTATAAGAATTAATGTGGTGGCAATGATAATGAACAATGTAGGAAAATATATGTAGGAACAACTGGGACAAAACTGAAAGTTAGATTAGCAGGACATAAGCATGACCAAAAGTATAGGAATTATAATTCGGCCCATGGAAGGGCGTTATCAACCCATTGTAGGGATTTTATTCATTATCTTGATTTTGAAAACACATCAGTTTTGAATACGGAAAGTTTTGAGAAACGTAGATGTATGTTAGAAATATTGCAGATAAATAATGTTCCTTTTGTAAAAAGAATTAATTTTAAAAAAAATACTGAGGGCTTAGCTCAGATTTATAGACATTTATTGAATAAAAATAAATAGGTTGATAAAAGGGATAATTATAAATAGGTATTTGTTCTTGATTGTTTGTACAATTAATTTCAAATGGCATAGCTCAGTTGGTGAACATTTACGCCCGTATTTATAAAAAAAATTTAAATTTTATAAAGGTTACAAAACAAATTTTGTATGAAAATTTGCCTTAATAAACGTTTGTTAAATTTAATAATCGTTTATAAATACGGGGGTCATTAAATAAAAATAACTATTGACGGAAAGGGACATTAAAAATTTTGTGCATTTATCTTAAATGTGCAGGTATAGAAAGTGCACTTAAAAAAGGATTTTGTATGGAATTAGAAAGAATAATTCCAAAAATTATCAATTTTGTGCAGTTAAGTCAAAAGTGCACGTAAACAAAAGGCAGTTAAGTCAAAACTACTGTAACCGTTCATAAATACGGGGGTCATTAAATAAAAATAACTATTGACGGAAATTGACATTAAAATAGGTTTTAGGCTTTGAATATATTTAAAATTTTGTTTGTCTTTTTGTTTAAATTTTGTAGAATGGAATTTTAAATTTATTATGATAATTTTGTTAATTGAAATTTTAAAATTTATTTTTCCATCTTTTATTTTTCCATTTATTGTCAAATTTTGAAATTTTATTTTATTATAAAAAATTTCCTGAAGAAGAATTCCAACGGAAATCGAAATATTAAAATTTTAATTAATTTTATAAAAAAGTGACCTTAAGCTTGAATAATGTATTAAAGTATAATATTTAATAAAACAGGTCGAAGAAATTGGATTATAATTTCTTAATGAAGGGAAAACATTTCTTTTTAAATAACTTTTAAACAATTTTTTTAACAATTTATTTACGTAGAAAGAAAAATAATAGTGGTTTTCACCCTTGATAGTAAAGTCCCATGTAGTCCTTGTGAATCTTACTAATTTAGTTAAATTACTCAGATTTACAACACTGCAACAACAAAATGTATTAGACTACAATTTAACGCTGAGGTTGAAAAATCCAACAAAAAGCTGTAGTAAACACGTTTGTTAAATAAACTACAATAAATTAGTTGAAGAAACAATATCTGTCTCTTTCCCTCACTCAGCAACTTCATTAATTTACAATACTAACGAAAAAGACACTCATGCTTTATAGTATCAAATCGTATTAAGAAAAGCAGAGTTTTACACTTAATACAAAGGGTGAAAACCGCTTATTATAATGCTGGGTACAGACAGTGCAATCGACATGCAATATGTTTCAATGAAACCTTAAAATATCAAAGCGTGTTGATGTTGATACAATCTGGAATGAATGAAAATGAATTTAACTTGCTAGATTGCGTAAATGCATTGCATTGTGTGTTCTGAAAATCACATGCTTTTAAAATCACACCGAAAAACACAAAAACCGAAACTACAACAATATCCATGATTTTAAAAAGCACATGTGATTTGAATTAAAGTGATTTCCAGAACAGGCCTAATAAAATTTAAAACTTTTGACAAATATTTTTTCAATTGGAAAAGTTTTATCCCAAAATTTTTTAAATCAAAAATCATTTTCTACAAGAAAAGCTTTGTTCAAATTTTTTCTATACGGAATGGTTTATCACAAAATTTTCCATACGGAAAAAGTTTTGTGCCAAATTTTCTATACGGAAAACCGTTTCTCATAAAATTTTTTTTTAAAAAACCGATCAGTGACAAAAAAAAATATTTTTCATACGATAGAAAAACCTTTTTGGCCAAAAATGTTCAAATATGTACATATATAGTTTTGTCCAAAATTTTCTATACGAAAATCTTTTTTTTTATTTCTCGCTTATTTATCTCTATTTTCTTTAAATTTTTTTTTTTAATAGAAAAATTAAGATTTTTTTAAAAGAATTTTCTATTTGGAAAGGTTTTGTCACAAAATTTTCGATACGAAAATCGTTTTGTACCAAATTTTCGATACGGAAAGCATCTTCCCATAATTTTTTTTTTTCGAGAACCCATAAGTTACAAATATTTTCTATACGAAAAGATGTTTGGCACAAAATTTTCGATTCAAACGATTTCTCCTTAATTTTCGATACGGAATTGTTTTGTCCAAAATTTTCTATGCGAAATTTTTTTTTTTTATTTCTCGCTTTTTTCTTTTTTTTATACACATTTATATAATTAGCTGTTCGGTCCCGGCGCTGCTCGGGATTTTCTAAATAAAAATAAAAAATAAAAACTGGAGAATTTTGTTAACAACTTGACCCCAGCGCTATCTATAATCAATAACAAAAATTTAAATATCACGACAACAACGCCACCTATCGGGAGTTTTATTATAAACCATCGGTGAAAATCGCTTGAGTGATTCTGAAGTTATAAAATGACGAACATATTTATATTTAAAGCATTTTTTTCTTTAATAAAACATTTCAAAAGATTTCTTTCAAAAGTTGACACAATCTTTTTCCACAAAAGTATCGAAAAACATTTTAATATTAGAAAACTTAAAAGATTTTTCTTTGGATAACTTTTCTTTTTGAAGAACCTGAAAAAAAGTTTTTTTTAATAGAAAATTTAAAAAAATTTTTTAAAGAATAATATAAAAGAAAATGTTCTCTATAAAATTTAAGGCAATTTTTTCAGATTCTACAACTAAGCGAGTTTTGCATACATTACGAAATTTGGCAACATTTTGCTATTTGAGAGAAAATTTAAAATGGGTTTTCTATCCAGGAGCATTATTCCATTTTCAGTTAAGCTCAAAGCGTATTAATTTTTTGTTTGAGTTGTAAAAGTTTTTTCTAATTTATATCATAATGTATCATAATTTGTAGTATCATAACTTTAAATTAATTTTGAGAAACTATGAAAAAATAAACCGTTAATTTCGATTACTTTTAAGTTTTATATTCTTTAGTTTCAACAAGTTTGTAAAGTGTAAGTAGACAAAAAAAAAACCAAATGTGAGAAATGAAAATTTTGTAAAGAGACTATCGACTACTGTAAAATTGATTGATGCCTAGAACATGTTTTTCTTCATGGTATTTTTGCAGGATATGTGTTATAACCGAAGTGGTATCATTGTCACCACCCCAAACACGTATAGTATGCTCATTTTCCAATATTGCTAAAAAGGCTATTTTTTTTTGATTAAGAAATAAGTAAATTTTTAAAAAACTAAATGAGTAAAGAAAACCAGAAACTTACCCAATAATATTTTCGGATTGCTTAGACTCAATTGTACTTGTGGCAATTCAAGAATTGTTTTTAAAATAGGCGAATCTTGGGCTAAACCTTCACGTAATTCAACTAAACTTCCGGTACGATTACCGCACAACCATTCACAAGCAGCCGCTTTATTATTGCAAGTCTTTTTTAAAGCTTCGATAACATCACTTTCTAAAAAACCCATATCCACAAGATTTTGTATGGTTTCGGGACTGGGTGGTATATCACGATGACTATAAATGCGCACGATTTCTAATAAAGCTGCTATATTTTCAATGGGACCCTGTACACAAAATAAATCCATTAATTTTTGATTTTCCAAAAGTTTTACCAACAAACTTACATCATTGGATATGATACCCGAGGGCGAAGCCATCGAATTAGTCCTAGGCAACCCCATGACAGTTGCTTCAATGTCCATTTCTTCTGATTGCCGTTGTATAAGCCATTCCAAAGCATTTGAATACACATTGCTATAATTTCACCAAATGTACATTAAAATCGGTTTCTCAACGGACTTTTATTTTTAACTTACTTGTGTATTTTTAAAGCATATTCAGCCTTTTCCTTTTTAAAACCCATGTCCACAAGGCACTGTAAAGTATCGTTTTGATAGTTACGCTTATTAATAAGTTTTTGCTTAAGCATGGCTATTAATCGATTGGCATAAGGACCGGCTCCAATGATAACTGATGAGGCTTGAGCCAAAGAAATCAAAACTTTACGTACATCAAATTGAAGCTGAGAGAGAATAAAAACGCAGAATTTGGGAAACATGTTAAATTTTTTATTTCAATTCTATATAGGGAGTATTTTATATACATATGTACATATTTTTTATAAAGAAAATAAAAGACAATTTTTCTGCTCATCTAAATTTGGCTGTTTATGTAGTAAATTTAGGTTAGAATATTTTAGAAAATTTGAAACTAATCAGTTGTGATTTTGAAATGAATCGATTTGAAAACGAAAATATAAAATTCAGTATGTTTAAAAATTGGTTTATAATACATTTTCCTCTTATTTCCTGCCTTTATCCCTTTAAGTTGTATGCCATTGATGTTAATTGAACTTTTAAAAACAATCGTTTTTAATCGTTCAATTTTCATAACATGATATATTTTATTTACTGTATACTTTGTCTCAAAATCTTCTTAATAAAAAAGTTTTTTCCACAACTTTTAATACGAAAAGAAATTGTAGCAATTTTTTCGAAACGAAGAGTTTTGTCTTAACATTTTTAGTTCGCAAACATTTTATTACAAAATGTTCAATATGAAAAGTTTTTATCTAATATTTTCAGTTAACATTTAAAAATTAAATTTTTTACACTTACATTGGACTGTTGAAATATTTCATTTATATCGACCATGGGTATTTCACTCGTGCGCACTGGCAGGCTTCGTGTAGCCATTTCTATTTCAACTTCTGGCGGTGATCTAGTCTCTCTAGTTTGATTCATTAAATTTTGTAAATGATTACGCTTGGCCACAAAAACCAACGTGTCATTGTTAACAATTTCTAACTGAGCCAAAGTTAAACTCTCATTAAGTTCGGAACCCTCATAATCAGCTTTTAGTAAGCGAAACCTTGGGCCTAATGAACGGGGATCACTGGCAAATAAAGGCATGGAACCCATATCATCTTTAAGCTCTAGAAGAATTTCATTTTTCAACTCTGACAGACGCTTATTAACATCTATTTGGAAAGCCAATATACGTGCTGAGGGACAAATAATGCGAACTTTAATACGCTCTTTGTTGGCGGGACCTTTAAGGTGTTCATCGGAACCAATGGACGAAGAGGCAGCCGAAGAACGGCGAGAACTTCTTCTATAATTGTTTAAAAAACAAGAAATTATCAATTATGTATTATTTTTTATAGATAAAATTACTTAGCAAATAAATTTCTTAGTTTTTGCATAATTAACAGAAAATTTTTGAATAAAGAAAAAATAACTTAAAACAATTTTAGACTGATGAAATTTTCATGGCAGACTTACATTTTATTTAACTTAATAATATTTGTTGAGTTGGTCAAGGAACATGGTGATGAATGGTGATGATGATGACAATGTGGCGTCACAGATGAAGACCCTCTCATAGATCTATGGGCGGATTGTGGTGTCCTGCTGGCATTAGCCACAGTTGCTAAAGTGGTGGTAGTGCTATTTGCCGTTTCATCGGGATTATCTTGAAGGCGATGCAATCTGGGTGCTATGTCACTGGCACTAGTTGATGAATTATCATCATCATCCTCACTTTTATTTGTGGAACGCTTATTTCGGGCCGCCAGCCATTTGGCACGACGTTCTGCAAATTTTTCTCGGACCCATGGAATCATTGCTTAACATGGCCCCTTAATAAAAGAACTCAATACTATTAGCAATTAAACTATTTTACTTAGGTATGAAGAAACATTTTAATCATTTATTTTTTTAATTAAACTGCTTAATTTTTCAATAATTTTACATTTTATCGTTAACTTTTTTTCCTTTTGTTTACAAAACTGAGGAAACAGTAGAAAATTTGTTTCAATAATCTTTTGTGGTACAATTAATATAAGGCGACAAATTCACCTTTATTGTTTTTTCTTCTTTCTCTTTGAACAATCTACCAGCGCTGCCAGAAGATAAAAGAGTAAAAGTGCCAAGTCGCCTAAAAAAGTGCTAAAACGTTCTACAGATAAAACAAAGTGCTGGATTTGTTTTATAACAGTTATTATACCCTTCACCGAAGATAAGAGGATATATATAACTTTGTCATTCCGTTTGTAAGTTCCACAATATTGTTCCTACACCCTATAAAGTATATATATTCCGGGTCCTTATGAAAAGCAAAGTTAATTTAAAGATGTCCCTCTCTTATTGCCAAAACAATAAATATACGGTTTGACAACACTGCCTATACTAAATGTAAACAAACAAACACACATACATGGTTCTCAACTGAGTTAAGTTGTGAACCGTAAAACGGGCCGTATTTAATTTTAGTGATATTCAAACAACGTTAATCAATGAATCAGTTGTCTTAGGGATTTGTCAAGGCTAGAAACTGTGAAGCCCCTGGTTCGAATTTTGGTTTTTCAAAAAGATGTTTTTTAATTTTAATGTTCTAAAAACGATTGAAAAATGTATTTACCAGTATTAACGTTTTAAAATTAATTTATAATGAAATTTTTAGTATTGTAAATTTGTATGTATGTATATGTTGAAATTATTTAGTTTTTTGTCTAGTTTCTCTGTATTCTGCTCGAATAATGGTGAGGGATATATGTATAAGATTAGCCACAGCCGAATATAGCACTCTTACCTGATTTTTTTAAACAGGTAAAATGTTTAAATACAAATTTACATTTTAATTTTTGTAAACATATTGACACATACATATTTTATTGCTTATACAAAATTTTTAATTATATAGTTTTAACCCCTCTCTTACAATTACATAGCATCAAAGCTTTATATTCAGTCTAGTTCTACTTTAGCATTTATGAAAGGTAGAACTAAAAGAGACTTTCAATTCATTAAAAACATTTTTGACATTTGAACTTCTAAAGTTATATACTTGGATCCAAACTCCATTGTATCACATAGATATCCCAAATCTATACACTAATATAGCTCCACTAGTTTTGAGTTTTTTTAGGAGAAATTTATATGTTTTGTATAAATATGCATAACATACAAAATACTTATAAAACAGTGCTGAACTGGCTCTTACATTATTTTTTAAAATCTTTTTTGCTAATTTAGAAAAAAGTGATAAATATAGTACTAAAAATGCTAAAACGGCAAGCCTGCAATACACTTAGAGAAAAAAGTGATGCCGTTGCAATTTTCTGCAAGTACATTCGCTAAACAAAGAACTAAACATTTTTAGTCTTTATTTAAAATAATTTTGTGTCAAATTAGAAAACGAGTAAGTTAAAGCACTGTACAGTGTAAACAGGCAACTATTGAAGTTTTGTTGATAGGAATGACGCATTATTTTTAAGTTAACTTTTTTTTATTTATGTACATATTAAGATAGAAAAATTACTTTTTATCTTTATTTACAGTTTCCTATTGACTTCTTTACAATATAAGATAATAGTAATGTCATTTAAGAAAGACTCAAGAAAAAATATACTTAAAAGTGGGTATAAGAAATTTTAAATTTTTCAATCATATTAATGGAAAATTAAATATTGAAAAATGTTTAATAAAATGCTAATTAAAAATTAATAAGGTAACTTATTACTAAAAGTATGGACAATTTTTAAGCGGCTCATACACTTGCAATATAATTGTTCCATATTAATAGGGTTCAATTATATCGCGAATGTGTATGTGATATTCGAAGGTGGCACAATATATTGACAAGAATCAAAATCCTTTTGAATTTTATTGCACAACGAAAAGAAGTGCGATATACTGTGTTGGCAACTATGTACGCTGTTGTTTTGTTTTTTATAAGAGTTGTGCCATATTTTAATTGAAATAATTTTGCCACTTATTGAATAATATAGGGCAACATAGGAATAATATGGCGAATAACATATACAATAATATTGTAAATGGATGGGGCGCTTTAGATTAATTTACTTTCGTAACAACATAATTCAGAATGTTGATGAATGAAATAAGCTAGTACGCGATGATGTATGGTTCTGCGATAGTACACACTATTTAATTTATGTAAAATATATTAATAACATGTTTGATTATTCAAAATAATAATTATTCGATTAATCAAGAATTTGTTTCTGATTAATCAAATAATTGATAAACATTAACAAAACTTATAGGGGTGAAAATATCTTGTTAATTTATATTATTACTGCGCACATTTCGTAGACAAATAATTAAAAATGTGTTTATACAACTAAAAAATTTTAGATTATTGTGACGTGTAAACGAGTTTTGTAAGTTTCAAAGTTTTTGCTCTTTTTTATTTTTTTCCTATTACAAATTCTGTTTCACAATTTTGAAACTCTCTTAAATAAGATTTCATGGGAAAATATCTCAAATACTGTTTTATAAAAATTTTTTTAAATTTTATAAAAAAAAAACATGGCAGAATAAGTACAAGGTATAGTCATTAGACATTTTGTTCTCAATTTCAAGACCCATATTACGTTAAACAAAAGAAAATATGGAAAACAATTAAAACAAGCGTCAAAAATCAAATAAATTAATTTGACATTATATGGGTAAATAATTAAAACTCTCCCTAGTGAACATACTTAACAAATTTCCAGTGGAAATTTTTCTATCGCTAGGTCTCCACGTAGCAATTTTTTTGCTAAGCATAAGCAATAACGTCGGCAGAACCATGGCGCAATAGTTGCTGACTATATTGCTGGAGAACACGTAAAATTGCTTTGCCATAAAAAACGTACAGAGAAATTAAATGTCAGATAAATAACAGCTGATTTTAAAGCAGATTGCTAAGCAATAATAAGAGCAATCATTGCGCAATGGATTGCCTAATGAGCTTATTTAATATTCCTTGCTTTATTTTAAATTTATAGTTAATTTTTGTACATCAAATGATTTTTTGTAATAATTTAACACATAATATAACATAATATTATATATGTAAACAATTAAAAATAATTATAAATCAAAAAATAAGACTAAATAACTTTTAAGTTGTATAAGTTGTATTAAACTGTATATTTTTATACTCTAATAAACCTTAAAAATTTAATAATGAGTTAATTACTTATTGCCTTGTATAAAGGTAAATATGAAGCAACGTTCCTTCAAAATTAGGTACTTTTAATTTAAAATTACACATTTTTAATTTTAAAATATAACATTCTTGATTTAAGAGTGAAATATTTTTGTTTTAAAAGCTATAATTTTTAATACAAAAATGGTAAATTTTCTATTAAAATTGATAATCACTTTAAATCAAAAATTTTTCTTTTTGATTTAAAATTTTTTTTATAAACATTGCAGTTTTTAAAATAAAAACGAAAATTTCTAAAACAAAAAAAAACCAGCTTGGCTCGATTTCACAGCTGTTTTTTTTAAACAAGATTGTTTCTTTTTGATTTTAAAAATTTTTTTTTCTGTGTATGAAATCGAGCCAAGCTGTTTTTTTTTCTTTTAAAAATTTTCGTTTTTATTTTAAAAGCTGCAATGTTTATAAAAAAAAATTTTAAATCAAAAATTGTGATAATCAATTTTAATAGAATATTTACCTTTTTGTATTGAAAATTATAGTTTTTAAAACAAGAATATATCACTTTTAAATCAAGAATGTAATATTTTTAAATTAAAAACGTGTAATTTTAGATAAAATATATACAAATTTGTTAGGGTAAAATATAGAGAAAGCTGATGACAAGAAAAACAAATATTTAATACAAATAATAAAAATATCAAAGCTAACTATATTAATAATTTACAAAGCATAAAGTAAACAAGTACTTATTTAATTGTATTTTTCAACAATTTTAAATTAAAAGTACCTAAGTATGAGCCGCTTTATAAGAAAAACAAAAGCGCTTCCTTTTAATATAAAAGAAAACCTGTTTTTCTTAAAATTTTAAGTTAAAAAATAATATTTTTTGATACAAAAACGTAAATTTTTGTTTCAAATATGATTTTTTTTGCCTAATTTTGTAAATAAAATTTAACATTTTTGTTTTTAAAATTTAAAAAAAAAATTCCTGCAATTTTAAAATTAAAACGCAAAATTTTGTTTTAAATTGCGTTTTTCGGTTCAGTGTAGAGGCGTGTGTTTTCTAAGCAAACGTTTACGTTTAAAATTGGGAAATTCAGTCAAAATTTTTCACATGAACATTGCCCTCCTTAATATTTTAATAGGGCTTACCACTGCCTTTGTTTACCCTACAAGAAATGCATAACCAAAACTAAAAAAATTACTATTACTATAACACTATATTGGTCAACACTACCGGTCATATAACTAGTAAAATGACCGGTAGTCTTCTTGTAGGGTACTTTACCATTAAAACCCACCATATTTCACACAGTGCTGCCAAGTTCGTATAACCTGTTTTTTATGTGTATTTTGTATTCTTTATTATCGTGTTTTTTACTTTTCTGCAAACGAAAATGAAGCGTTTCTAGTTAATTACGCGATTTAAATATTAAATTAAATTACTAAAATTGTTTAATTTTTTAATAAATTAATGAAAAATATTTAATTAAATATTTGCTGTGCACTTATAAATAGAAATAAAGTGTAAATTATATGAATTTATATATAAAAAAGCCAAGTGAAAATTCTTTTCAAAAGGACTGGAGAAAAAAAGAACATTTATAATACCTATAATAAAAAGCATTGGCTTGAAAAAGCAGCAAAAAAACGAGAAAAATAAAGAAATCAAATGCGTGGATAATTTAAAGAAGAATAATAAAAAGAAGTAAGCAAAATAGTCAAGTAAAACGCTTTGTAATGTTTATGGAGGCTAAAAAATAAAGAAAAAGACATTGGCATTGCGAAAAAAATTTATGTACTATATACGTATGTATGTAGATATATACACTCATGCTTATGTACATACTGTAAAATTAAAAAAAAGAAGGTAAACAAATAAATAAAAAATATTCTTTATCATTAAATTGTTGCTGTTGTCTTTAAACAGATTATAAATTTAGATATTTTTATAATACAATTTATGATTAGGGGTTGAAAATGGGAACAAAACTATTGGATCTTAGGTTGAATGCAGGTGCTGGCAGGCAGGCATGAAATTTTTTTGGTCTTGTAGGTATATAAACAGGAAGTTGTAAATGTTTACCCGATTGATGTGTGTAAGTGGGGAATGACATTTGTCTGTTTGCCTGTCTACATCTGTAATATCAGTTTTAACATTTTTCTTATGTTTCTTGTTATCCAGATATTCTTAAAATAAAGAATTCAATAAGTGGGAATCGAAAAAAATATGTACATATCTGCATACATACATACATACATATGTATATACATACATGTTTAGATATGTATGTATGTATGTAGAATTGGGGGGAATAAAAGTTTCTTTTTGAATTAAATACCTATGTACATATTTCGTTTTCGAAGGGAAAATGTATGCATGTTCGATTTTCTTACTAGATTATATTATGAATCAAAGAGATTTCCCAGAATTGGACTGAATAAATTAAGGTAAATAGGTAGTTTAAAACATAGTACCTATACAACCATGGCAGAATAAGTACAAGGTGTAGTCATTAGAATTTTTGTTCTCAATTTGTAAACCCATATAGGTACATAGGTAACTTAAAACAAAAGAAAAAAGGGAATACAAATTAAAACAAGCATCATAAATCAAATAAATTAATATGACATGGATAAATAATGACAACTCTTATTACATACTGTCATTTGAGTTACATAGGTACCTGTCAAAGAGTCTGCATACTAGTTGTTTACTATGGTTTAAAAGTTATTCTTTAAGTAAACAAAATATTGTTGACACACATTTTTTTAAAAAGGAATAGTTTTCTAAGAACAGAACAATTTTCGATAAGTTAACTAGGTTTAATTCATAACTATAAAGTATCGATCATTTTTTAGTAAAGGGTAAAACTATCAATGGTTTTTCTATAGTAAAACAACATAATGGCTACCATAGAAAAACAAAAATAGTTATCGATAGGTGTTCTAATAATATGTAACATTATTAATAAAAATTAAATTTTCAATTGTTCTTTAAACAAATAATTTATTTCGATTTTTTTTAATGGTAAAATTATCGATACGTAATTATTTTATAGAAAATTAAAATTTTCGATAATTTTTTTCAAAACTTAAATTATCGATAAATTTTCTATGGAAAAGTTAAATTATCGATAAATTTTCTACGGAAAAGTTAAACTATCGAAACATTTTCTATGGAAAAATTAAATTATCGATACATTTTCTATAGAAAAGTTTAATTAACTATAAACTTTCTATAGAAATGTTGAATTATCGATAAATTTTCTATACAAAAGTTGAATAATTTTTTTTTAAAGAAAAGTAAAATCCTTTCTATAAGGAAAATTAAAAATAACGTCAATTATGGTTGTAATCTTTAATTACCGGAAATTTTTTTTATTAAGAAACAAAGTTTTTAAAGTTGCCGGCATTCTGGGTCTGGGGTTCTAAAGGAGTTTGTATATGAGCAAACAGCTAACGATTTTTCCACATATTTGCTGGGGGATGCCTGATGAGGAGGGACAAAGGCTTGCGATTGTGAATAATGTCAGATAGCTAGGCCGCCCTTAGGGCGCTATCTTATTTGGATGTGAATTTCAAGCTAGTTATGGATTGTATTACAACTCTAAATAATATTGGGAAACACAATTATTTAAATTTGTGTTGAGTACCCGATCACGAGGACTGTGTGAGCAAAGAAAGGGCAGATTGCTGGGCCAACAGGGCCGTCACATATTTATTAGCCCTGAGCCTTTCTTCGGCATCACTGTTGGTAACATCACAGAGAAGATACGATCATGGTCCGCACGTTAATTTGATAAGGGGGAACTTAGGATACATACTATGTACTGAGGTCTTTGATAACAGCAGTTTACACTGGCTAATTTTAATACCACGCTATGAACCCTTTCACACTCTGCAAGTTACTTGCGCAACTCTTGGTTTATAGACGTCAGCGGTAAGGTCGGGGTAAGGAAAAAAATATTTAGTACAGACTGTTGTACTCGGCAAGTTTCATGCGCAACTAACTTGCCGAGTCTGAAAGGGGTCTATGAATATTTTTAAAGGTTGAAAACAAATCGTTTAAACATCAGCCGTCTTTGGGACTGCCATGCGGACATTATTCAGGGGGCGACTGATGAACTGAGATTTATGATCTTCTACCAGGCAGGGTAATTGGCTTCATACGTATCCCGAACCTGACATGGTGAGACATACAGGCTGCACATAAGGCCCTGGATTGCTTATTGCCTCCTACATATTTTCTTTTTTGTTTGTTTTTTGTTTTAAGCAGAATGTACTTAAAGTGACCTCACAAGCGTAGCTGTTTGCAGTGATTTTCTTCGTGATGTGACGTTTGGTGTCTTTTTTTTTTGTTTATTTACAGATTTTAATAAGGCATTTTGACATTTGCCGTTTCAATTCTAGCAACAAAATGCCTGTTGTTTTTTCTATTGGTGCATTGTTGTAGTACTGAGGTCTCTATTAATACATTTTGGTTTTAAGTTTGTTAATTGCAATTTTAAATTTATTTTTCCATTTATAGTCAAACACAATTTTGTAATTTTCTATTATTTTAAAAAATGCCTGAAGAAGATTTCTAACGAAAATTGAAACATTGAAAATAAAAAATTTATAGAAAAAGTGACCTTAAGCTTAACCAATTTATTAAAGTAATAATTAACAATTTATTAAATATAATATATATGTACTTTTAAACGAGCAAAGGTTTTTTAATTTGATAACTTGGAAAATAACTCCATATCGACTTCTGTTTTTTGTAACATTACGCGTTGCATATCTTTGCTTATATTTTCAAATCCTTAGGGTCGATTGTTGTAAATTTTTTGAAGAATATAGTGCTAATTCAATACTTTGCAAAAAATAAAAAAAAACTTTTTACAAATTTGACTACATTTAATTTTTTTTTAACATTTTGTCGTGAAAATGAAAGTTTCAAATTCAAAAAATTATTTTTTAATTTAAAAGGCGTGAGTTTTAAAGGCATTTTCCCAAGAAAATTTAAAATTATCAGACATGTTTATACAAAAAATTGCTTCTTCAGCAAATCCAAAAAAAAATTAATCCATTGTTTTTTTGTTATTAAACATGATATTATTATTAAACAGCTTCTTTGTAAACATAAAAAAAAGAAATGATTGTGGGCATTTCCAAAATGAATTAAAAAATGTTCTAAAACTAAAATTAATCCTTGAAAAATTCCTAAATATCAATATGCCCGGTGCCTCAATAACTGCAGCAATGATAGAAAACAGAAAAGATCAAAAAAATAATTCAATGCTTTTTTTTTGTTTATTTTCACATTTTTTTCTTGTTAAGTTTGTTAACTGTAAGAAATATAAAAAAATTTGTTATCTAAACCAACATCCAACAGGGTTTTCTATAATTTGCAATATTTTTTGAACTTTTTGTTTTATGTTAGTGCTCTCAAATTAGTAATTACCATGGCCCCAATTAGTAGGTCTGCGCACAACTACAAAAATAGGACACCAAATGTATTCAAATGGTAAAAATGTCAAAAAGTTGTCAACTGTCAATAAATGTTTGTTTTGTATTTATGTATTTATTTTGTAAAATGAAAAATTTTCAATCGAAATTTTGGTAAAATAAGTGCTTAGAACTAATTAGGCGATAAAAAAAAAATGAAAATGAAAGATATATGAGAAGATTTTTTCTATATTTTATGTATAGAAACAATAAGGATATTCACGTCACAAGTTGTACCCTTGCGAAAAAGCAAAAGTGCAAAAATATAACAAAAACCACACAGACAATTAGTTGTGCGTAAATAATTTTCTTTGTGGTTGTTGTTATGTGTTTGCAATTTTGCTCTTTTGCAAAGGTGCAACTTGTGACGTGAATACCCTTAATATAAATAAAATAAATTTTTACAGTTTGCAAAATATTACCACTATTTGCTGTTTGGGTTTTAAAATTTTATAAAAGAATATAAATAATAAATAAAAAACTAAAAGGCGGACAGAATGGAGAACATATATCATATTCTCCCCAGTGATGATACAGCAGCGCCAATGTATTTATCATTTCATGCCGAAAGTGCCATGTCCAGATCATGTTGCAAACAAAAATTAATTTGGAGATAATCATTTGAACAGCACATTAATGACTTCTTACTTACCTCCTCCGCCTGACTATGGGTGTCAAGAAAACAACAGAAATGCTTAACCCGATATAGAAGAAGTGTCCCCTTCGTCAACATGTTCGTCTGTTGAAATTACTCTTCTGTTATTGAAATAAAAAATGTTGATACCGATGTGGTTTTCTTCACACCATATGCAGGCGACGGAGGAAAGTAAGCCGTTTTTAATGTGCTGTTCAAATGATTTTCCCCAGATAAATTTTTGTTTATTGAATCGTTCATACCAAATAGAGTTTGTAACATGCTTTGGACGTGGAACTTTCGGCATCAATTGATAAATACATTGGCGCTGCTGTATCATTACTTTTAGTTTTTTTTTATTTATTTCTTAAATATATTTAAAGTTATTTAAAATTTTTGTTCACAATTTTTGTCATCACTATTTTTAAATTTAATTTCTATTTTCACAATAAGAAAAATAATTTTTTGAAATTAAAAACCATTTTAAAAAGTGAACAATTTTCAAATAAACACAAAAAATGTAAACAACTTGACATTTTGCCCATTTATGCCTGTGTATTATTATTAAAAACACAACTCTGCAAAAAATCAGCAGGCGTTTCGACCAGACCTACTAATTAGGCCATGGTAATTACAACCCCCTTATGAAACGAATTTAAATCGAACAATTTTTTCGTTTTACGTTTTCTAGAGAAGGTTAAAACGTTTTCATTTTCACTTTCGTACAAATTTGGTTTCTGTGACACGACTGTATAATTCAGAAATCGATTTTTTTAATCAAATACCTGAATATTTATTTTAATTTTTTTTCTAATAGAATTTCAAAAGTATCGACAATCTTTCAATAAAAAGAAACAGAATCAATTCTTTTGTCTTTAAATTAGTCATGAATGATTTCTTATAGGTATTGACATTGTTACAAAAACTTTAAAAGTTGTCAAAGATTTTTCCTCTAATTATGAAAGTTATCAACCATTTTCGAAATTAACTGAAGCTATGGATGAGGTTTCTTTATGTATAATTTATATATAGATTATTAAAATTGTTTCAATTAAAATTAAATTTTAAGATAAGATTTGTGCACATCAAAAAAAAATGTACAAAATTGTGACAAATATATTACAAAACGTATAGATGAAGTTTAATTGCATTCCAAAAACAAAATCCTAACAATATATGATACATTAAAAAATTCAATTTATTCTTTATCTTCTTGCATTTTACAGTCACAACAACAGTTACTACATAAAAAAAATCAAGAATTGCTGAATAAACTAAATAATTAAAAGAAAGAAACGCATTAAAATTACGACGCAGCAGAACAAGTAAAAAAAAAAGATAGCAGCAATATTTATTTTTTTCTATATTATATAAACATAGATAGTAGGAAAATATTTACAAACAATTGCCTAACTAAAGAGTAAGATGAAGCATTCTTAACTAAAATACAAGTTTTAAAATAATTCCTTGCTTTTTTTTAGTTAAAAATTGTAAAAAAATGTGGAATTCAGAAGCGCGACAGCAGCCCCAGAACGGTGTTACTACCTCAACAACCAATAACACTGTAATAAGTTCTTCTACACAAAATACCCAAAATAATGGCAGCAATGGTTCTCAGCAGCAGCCACCGGCTAAACAATTGGGCATGACTTCAGCTATAAGTTTGGCTGGACCTCGTCCAGAAGATTTTCAAAAAACTGAAGAACTACGCAAAGCTTTGGAACCGTATAAAGTTTTTGAAACGGAAGACGAATTGAATCACCGCATGGAAATACTTGCCAAACTCAATACTCTTGTCAAACAATGGGTTAAAGAGATTTCACTAGCCAAGAATATGCCCGAAGCGGCGGCTCAAAAATTGGGTGGTAAAATTTATACATTCGGTTCATATCGTTTGGGGGTACATCATAAGGGTGCTGATATTGACGCATTGTGTGTGGCACCACGCAATATAGAACGTGCCGATTATTTTACATCATTTTTTGAATTGTTAAAAAAACAATCGGAGGTAACAGAATGCCGTGCCGTTGAGGAGGCATTTGTACCGGTTATAAAAATGAATTTCGATGGCATCGAAATTGATTTGCTATTTGCTCGTTTATCTCTCAAAGAGATACCAGACGATTTTGATTTAAGAGATGACAACCTACTGAAAAATTTGGATCCACGTTCGGTGCGCAGTTTGAACGGTTGTCGGGTGACAGATGAAATATTGTCATTAGTACCGAACATAGAGAATTTTCGTTTAGCATTACGTTCCATTAAGTTGTGGGCTAAAAGTGAGTAAGAAGAAAGTGTGTAAAATAATAGAGTTAATTGTTATTTCAAAAATATTATTTAAAATATTTCATGCCTGAAAATTTATATTATTTATACTGTTTACTCTTATTTCAATTTAGAACATGGTATTTATTCGAATTCATTGGGTTATTTTGGGGGTGTAACTTGGGCAATGTTAGTGGCACGTACCTGTCAATTGTATCCAAATGCTACAGCCTCCACATTGGTACACAAATTTTTTTTAGTTTTTTCGCGTTGGAAGTGGCCCAACCCGGTCTTGTTAAAACATCCAGACAATGTTAATTTACGATTTCCGGTAAGTTTAAAACATTTCCTAAAATATAATAAATCAAAACCCTTCTTTTCTTTTTATATTTTTAAGGTTTGGGATCCACGTGTTAATGCCTCAGATCGTTATCATTTAATGCCGATTATAACACCAGCATATCCACAACAAAATTCCACATTTAACGTATCAGAATCGACGAAAAAAGTTATATTAATGGAATTTAATAGAGGTATGTCAACAACAGATGAAATAATGTTGGGTAGAGCATCATGGGATCGTTTATTTGAAGCTCCCAGCTTCTTTTACAGGTAATATTTAAAATGTTCTCAAATAAAAAAATCAAACATTTAAACAATTTACTTTTCATTACAAACAGATATCGCCATTTTATTGTTTTATTGGTAAACTCTCAAACCCCTGATGATCATTTAGAGTGGTGCGGTTTGGTTGAGTCAAAAATTCGCCTATTGATTGGAAATTTGGAGCGTAATCAACATATTTCTTTGGCCCACGTCAATCCAAAATGTTTTGATCACAAAAAGGGCAACAATATTAATACGCAATGTTCCCAAAATAGTAGCAGTGGCAACGAGGATGACAAATCTCAAAATCCTGCCACTGCAGCTGGTAATAATGCCGTTACTGGCAGTCAAGCAACATTGACTACTTCACCGTATTGTTCGATGTGGTATATTGGTTTAGAATTTGAACGTACGGAAAATCTTAATGTAGATTTAACCGAAAGTATACAGAATTTTACAGAACATGTTATACAACATGGTGTAAGTATAATATTGTAGATTACAATATTTTTATGTTAAAAATGAAAATTGTAAATTGGAAAATACTGGAAAACTTTAGGATGTTATTAAAAATTTTTAAGCGACGGATTTCCATTTAAACAGAAAAGTTGTCGATCAAACTTATCGGAAAACATAAATTTATATAAAAAAATGAAATGATTTTTTTATTCAACCGATATTTAATAGATTACTTTAATTTTCTATAGAAAATTTATCGATTTCTTTAATTTTCTATATGAAATAAAATTTTCTTTAAAACCTTTGTCCATTATTATAATTTTCTTTAGAGATTTTATTGATAATTTAAATAAGATTACTTTTTTGAGGAAAACTTTTAAGGGGTCTATACACGGTCAAGTATTTCTCATCAACCGGAAGTATTAGTGAAAATGTGTTTGTTGTTTCAAAATTGTATAACAGAATAAATCAAGGCCCATTGAAAAGGTCTGCGCAAGAAGCCTGATGATCATTGTTTATGTTCTTTTTAGTTGTCAAAAGTTGTTTACATTTTGCTTACATGTGCATGTATACGTTTGTTTACGTTTATGGTATGCCACACACACGTTTTTACCTTTTGCTTTGTATATGTGGTAGTAAATTTTTGACAACTAAAAAGAATCGTTTTTTGTTTTTGTACAAGTAAGCAGACCTGATAGATGGGCCTTGGAATAAATTATATTTTTCAGCATTTGATTACAATAATTTAAAAAGAATACTAGGCAATAAATTGAACAAGTTAATCAAGTGAATTAATAACAAGTAACAAATCATAAGATTGTATGTGTGCAACCGACGATGCTGGATGGAAAATCAAAAAATTTAGATATGACGGCGAATATTACGTACAACACACGTACACGAGTGAATTCGCCCGCATGATAAGCATTTTAACCGTGTACAGACCCTTTTAAATATATCTTCTTGCTCCTCTTAATTTTTTTTCTTCATGCAGGTCAATATTAAAATGTTAAAAGAGGGCATGTCCATTGAAGCTCGTCACGTAAAACGCAAACAATTGTCACAGTACATGGATGCTGATTTCTTAAAACGTGAACGTAAATCCATGGACAGTCACAATAGTTTTAATAATGCGATTATAGCCAATCGCAAAAGACTCTCCAACGAGATGCAACAGAAAGATGGCAGCAATGGCAGCACCGTCAAGCGATCACGTGTCAGTGAATCGGTGAGTTGTTATTTGGTTCATTTTAAGTTATTTTTTCTTAAGGATTATTATTTAAATTTAAAACAGCAGGAAGAAAATTCAAATGCTTCAAGTGATGCCGGTAATACAACACCCACAACACCTACAACACAACAACAAACGGCACCAACATTTACAAAACAACCGACGACGCCCCAACAGCAAGATGACGTTTCCGATAATAGTAACGGAGGAAATAACAGTAATACGGCTTCAACGCAACCCACAGCTGAAGTGGCATGCTCGTGACCGCCGCCAACTCTTCCGCAGAACCCTTTACCCCATTCACACTTATATCCTCCCACACACACGTTGCTGACCCATAACACACTAACGCATCATAATACACAGAAATTTCGTAAAAATAATAATGCTGCTGCAGCTGCCAATTCCAATAGCATTTTTTGTCAACGTTTAACATCCTCCTCTTCGTCATCCTGCTCCTCCGCTTCTTCCTCGTCCTCCTCCAGCTCATCCTCGGCGTCGGCGTCGTCTTCGTCTGTAAATGCAAATACTTTGTATGGTCGTATGCCCAGACGCTTGTCAGCTACATACAACCACAGCCACAATAGTAATCATCTGTATCATCAGCCACATCATCATCAACAACAGCAGCAGCATCATCATCATTTGCAACATCATACAAACTCTTTTATGATGACGTCTTTAAATAATACACACAAAAACAACAACAACAACAACAGCAGTAGCAGTAGCTGCAATACCAACAATAATAATAACAACAACAATTCCGGTGAGAAAAACAACATCAACAACTCTAATAAAGATGAAATTATTGATCTTATTGATAACGATGATGATGATGATGTTGATGAATTATTAACAACTGGAACTTCAGCTACAACAACCACAACCATAAATTGTAAGTTTCTTACCATTTATTTTGTTGTTTAAAATCAGCTCTAAACTTTTACACTTCTTCTGTTGTATTGTTTTTTTTTTAATAGAATTTAAATAACTTCTTAAAAACAAATTTCTCACCTTAGATTTTTTTTAATTATAAATTCATCCATCCCTTCTTTCACCTAACCACACCCTTAGCACTAAATCTCCTTAATAATTACTTTTTATATACATACATACATACACTTTTTATATATTTCCCATTTTTTTTTAGTTATTTTATAAAAAAAAAAACAAATCTATTTACAAAGAAATATTTTTAGGACAACTTTACTTACTATTTTACATAAATATATATTTTTTTAAATATTTATTATACAAAAAACCTTTTTTATTTTCTAAAAAAACTTAAAAATAAAAAATAAAAAAATTAAAAAAAAGAAAAAATTAAAAAAAAGAAATAAAAAAGTTTTTTAAGAAAAAAAATTACAATACAAAATTTTAATATAAAAAAAAATTATACAAAAAAAATTATATATTAAATAAAAAATTAAATAAAAAAGAAAAAAAAAATATACATGAAAATTAAAAAAAAAGAAAAACTAAAAAATCCAATTCAAAATTTTTGTTATCTTTATTATTTTTTTGTTTAACATTTTTTTCTTTTTAGTTTTGATTAATTTTTGGTTGGTTTAGGGATTTTTTTATTTAACTTCCTTCCTTGTATTTTTCTAAGGGACAATTATTTAAATACTTTTTATTTTGGTTGCAATGAGCAAATTTTAATCGACTTATTTAGAATTTATTTAAATTTAAAGTAAAAAATCTTAGATATGAAAGAAATTTTTTATAAAAATATTTCTATTTGCCCTTTGGATTGTACTAAAAGACGTATTATTTATCCCCAAATACGATCCGATAAAAAAGTTTTTTTTTTTGTAACGTTGCAGTTTTTTCGAAAGGCAAAATGCAGTTTTGCCGAAAGTCTGAGTTTCGACGTCTCTTGGCTTCTGTTAAAGTGACACCTGTCTATCTTGTTTTTGGATGAAACCTATTTATTCGAAACGCCATATTGTTTAACGATGATCATTATTGAGTAATTTTTTTGGTTTGTTTTTTTTTTTAATTTTCTCTTTTCCAATTTAAAATAGAAAACTACGTTCTGCATACATTTTTCGCTATATTGATGCATATCGAAACGTTCAGAAAAAATAAATGTTCGTGTCTGCGTTAACAAATTTCAGAAATATATTTGTTAATCGTACATCCAATAGTTTTCCTAGAGAATAGAGCTTCTGTGCGAAAAAACTGGCAGATTGGGATCACGAATACTACAATAGTTAATCAGCTTTACGACGCTTAGTATGTACTATTGAAATTTTTGAGATTATAAAGGATGGTCTAAACAAAACGCACGTTGATAATTCAGAGAATTATCTTAATATTTTTTATTTTTATAAAAAGATCCATGACAATTATGTGTGATCCAAAATATCGGCCAAATGCTCGCCACGGCTTCGGTGGCATACCTCTATCCGATGGTCCATATTTTCAATGTTTTGAGACATAATTGAGGTTCAATGTCGTTAATATGCCGAATTATGTCATTCTTAGTTCTTGATTTGTTCTTGGCTTTTTCTTTTAAATATCCCCAAAGAAAGAAGTCCAACGGTCTTCTGACGTCCAAATAACATCGCCACAAAGTGAGCAAATAAGGCCAATAAATTTCCTGCGCAAAAGAGCCATTGTCTCGTTGGCTTTTTGGCAAGCAGTATGTACCATCCTGTTTTAACCACACATCCAGATCCATATGCTTTTTATTTCTCTCCACAACAAGTCCGTTATCATATCGCGATAGCGAACACCATTCACGGTAGCTGCTTGGCCAACCTCATTTTTAAAGAAGTACGGCCCGATGTTGCCGCCAGCACATAAACCGAACCGAACAGTCCCTTTTTGTGGATGCATCCGCTTTTCAACAATCACTAGTGGATTTTCATTTGCCCAAATGCGGTAATTCTGCTTGTTAACGAATGCACTGAGGTGAAAGTGTAACTCGTTGCTGAACGAAATGCATTTTGATTTGAAAGCTTATTTTCGTAAAAGGTTTCAACAATCTTAACGCGCTGCTCAATTGTGTGCCTCTCCATTGTTGAATTTGACAAAAACTGATTCATCATGGTACAGCCTAAAAGTTTGAGGCTAAAAACTTGACAGGAGGTTGGTCTCTCCCTAAATTGTTCCACTAAGACGGGCTTTTTAAAATTCGAATATTTAGGGGAAAGAAAAGTTAAAAACGGGTAAATTCGGTAACCTAATATCTCCAGAACTTAACGAGATTAAAAAAAAAATTTAATGCTTATCGTTACTTATAAAGATAAACAGACAAGTGTCTGGTACTTTTTTGAAATTTGGCCCTTTTAGGAAGTAAACGGAGTAAACCTGTATTTTGGAATTGAAATTGAAAAACTATTCTGTTCTGTTGCGGTTCAGTTTGTTAAAATCAAAAACTTGTTAAGTAATTGTAAGTGACAGCAAAATAAATAATAAAATATACATATTTTTATTGAAAAAAACTATATTTTGATTTTAAAAATTCATAAAATTTACTATCTTCAAATTTATGTGCATACAACTTATTGAAATAAAACAATGGACGATGCAAAACTAATAAATTTGTCATAAATGGCTGATAACTTGCTACAGAAAAAGTAACTATTAAAATTTTTACACAGAACGGCACGGAACAGAACAGAAACAGAAAGTAAAGACTAATTCTGTCTTTATTCACTCAGGACTAATGCATGTTTATTTTTATCTCTGTTGGTCGAATATTAACAAAAATTCAAAAAGTACTAGATAAAAAACAAAAAAGTCACAACATTTTCCATCATATAGGCTCTCGTTCACTGCATCTAAAATATTTTGTTTCTTAGTTCATTATTATAGGAAATTTAAAAATTATCACATGAAGCTCGGAAAAGTAAAGAAACAAATTTAATATCCCATATTTCCCCTTTTTGATACTTTTTTTGTCTCCTAGAGGTTCGATTTATACATAACATTTATTTAGTCGAAATATTCGAAAACCGGTATCTGAAAAATGTAGAATAAACGACCCTCCTATTTTTTTTTAATATTTGCTAACTGAAAAAAACAAATTTTTTATTTACATATGTATGTAAATAATTAACTACAGGTGGTGTCGAAACGGCATCTGTTTTTAACAGTTCGAGCTTATTTGTTTTGATTTGTTAGTGTTTTGCTAAGAATGGTTGACATTTCGAGCCGTAAACACTAACAATGCAATGCAAAAAACACTATGTTTGTTCTGTTGCTGTTGGATTATTGTAGTTCCGACACCACCTGTAGTTGAATTCGCCTTGAACGCTTATAACTCTGAAATTATTGATATATATGTATATTGGGCACTTCTGTGAGTGTGTCTGATGACACAGAGGAGAAAAGTGTTCTTAACTGTATTTATTGCCTTTGCCGATTTATATAAAGATATAGATTGTTATCTCGATCGGTTTCGAATTTGGTTTCAGTTTTTAGTCTAACTTATATGTATATTCGATCATAGACTAGATTAAAGTTTGGACAATTAACTGTACGTTATGACTGGAGCATAGATTTAACTAAGAATAGACTATACCCTGACCCATAGACAAAACTATAGACTTGAGATTGGCGACATAACTCAAATGTGAAATGTCCTTTAAATTGGAGCTCAGATTATTTTGTATACTATAGACTGCTTCAGAGACTATAGACTGAATCGGATAATATAGACTTTAAGACATAATAGAGAATGGATTATATGTATAATAAACAATACACTAGATTATAAATTCCAGACTAAAGATGCGATCATAGTTTAAACTTCATATATAAAAAGATGTCCGCGAAGGCAAATACAATTATTGAAATTTGTGGTTATGTTTATGATGAGAAGTATTAAGTTAAAGAGTTTGCGCATCATCTGCTCTTGTTATGTATTTTCGAACTGCTGACATTTGCAGTGATGCTTTTACGAACGCTCTGCGCATCATATGCATCGCAGTGATACATTTCCGAACAGGCCCAAACTTTACAGTAGACTGTAGATTCGATTAAGGCCAGATTTTCGTATCGGACCATTGAGATTTCATACAAAAGCACATTTCGCAAGGTACATATATGCACTAGAGAAGCCTTTGCTGGCCGTCCCTTTCTTTTGTATGTAGTTTTATAAGGCTTTTCTTTATGTCAAATCCATGTTTTCAACATGTTAAATACATATTACTACATGCAAAAAAAGGAACAGCTCGATTCCTAGTGCTGATTCTTTGTGTTAATGTACCTTGTTGCATACCATAAGCTGGACCATACATTAGACTGGGTACTAAGCGGTCAAGAATTTTCTATACAATAATTTCGGTATATGTTAAGAAGGCAGAAATGCATCAATGTGCTGCAAATGAAACGCAGTGCATTCGTAAAAGCATCATCTGGCCTCACTACAAATGTCAGATGTTCGAAAATACTTAAGAAAAGTAAATGATGCGCAAACAAATCTAAAACAGACATCTTAAAAGTTCCTGATGCATTTTCTTTTCAAAAATATAACCAAATTTGGCAGAAAACAAGCATCGCCTTTAGCTGGTTTGCATGAGAAACGCAAATTATTTACATATGTATATGCGCATCAGATGTAGCGCAGTGCTGCATTTCTTAACATGCCCTATAACCAGATATGGGCACCACTACATTGAAAGCTTTCGATGTGTGGCATTGTATTGGCGTGTTTAAGTTTGCATTTGTTGGTTTTATGCTCTTTTGCTCTTTGTTTTTTGTATATGTATACACATCTTTCGCTCTTTTTGCATTTTCATTTTGCATTTGCCCATAGATGCCTATAACTGAACTCTTGCAAACAAAGAGGTATAATTTCTTTTATGTACAATACCTTAGCTACATAATTATTTTTGTAAAGGAATCTGAAGTCTCTGCTGGTGTTCGACATTTCGTCAGGTTATTTTTGGTTTGACCTACCTACTATTTAAAAAAAATTTCAGTTAGGTATTGGTCACATATATTTTGAAAATCCCCTTTCTAAATCCAAAACCTGTTTCACGACGTTTTTTTTAAATCCATTTTACTCTTGCTTCGCTTTATTGCCGTAAAAAAAAAGTAGTAAAAGCAAAAGCAAAATAAAATGTCAACACCTCAATACAGAGCAGTAAGTATTCCTACATATGCAGCACAAAAAGCTGCGTTTTAGAAAAGTGGCGTTGCGTATGCGGCACAAAAAATAATTATCAGTTTCAATAAAATTCTTTTAACTTCTAATGGTAAATTTCAACAATTTATTTAAGTATCAGTTTATGTTTAGAATTTGTTTTTCATGTCAAACAAAAATAAAATTATATGAAAAAACTATACATATTTTAATATGAATTTGATATTTAAATAGAAGTGGTGAAAGTGGTCCATAAGCTTGTTGATTTAAGTTACATTAATCAGCCTTATTGTGGTTGTCGTTTTCGTTAACAAACGTGTCGTTTTTTGTAGTAGATTATGCCATGTTTCCACGACGATTTGAATCACCTGCTTCGCTCTCTGAATCATGTTAATGAATCACTGTGTTTATACGACTTATCTACTTGCTTCGTTTTGACAGTTGTCTTTAATAAACAAATCAGCGTTGTCAACTTAGCATTTTCAAAACGCACCAAAATGGTGAAAAAACGCAGCAATTTTAGAATTTTTTTATTTAAAATATTTATTGAATTATTTTGCATAATCTTTTTATATGAAAAATACAGTAGAATCGCAAATTGTAGTTCAAGAAGAATTGTGCGCTTTAAACCAGCCGGTGAAAATTAAATCTAAGTTAATTTATTAAAAATAAGTAATTTAAATAAATTAGGTGTGTTATTTTGGAAAAATCTTTGATTATTTGTGCATTTTTTACAATTAAATCCCGCTTAGAAAATTTAATAGTTCGACAACTCTTGGAATATTTCGGTTTTTTTCGCGATTCTACTGTATAACAATAAAACAGTCTTTACAGTTCAGAGTTTTTAGAAAGAATAAATAAAACTTAAAAAACATAAAAAAATTACACAAATTAGTTTGTATTCATACAAGGCAAATTCAACAAGGCAAACTCTTTAGAGCAACTGCTCGTCAGCTGTTACATCCCATTTGTCAAAAATGTTCTTTTTTAATTGTGTTGTTTTAATTACATACATTAAATTGTCGAAGTTAAAATTTTTTTAGAAAAAACTTTTTTGTTGTGAAACTTTTATTAAAATTGATTACAAAGTATTTATACTTACTTGTTTTTCAATAGCTTATTTATTAGTTATTCCCTTTAAATTGTTCCAACATTTTCAAAATCTTGAGAAACACAAATTAAAATATGAAAACAATCAATAAAATTTATTTCATTTATTATTTACGTTTTCATCACACTTTTTGTAAACAACAATTTTGACAAATTGGATTTGTTAAACTAACAAAATTTCTGTTATTTTTGTTAGAGTTGTAATTGTTGAACCGACGAGTTTACCTTGTTGAATTCGACATAAAATATATACATTTTTTTTAAAGAGATCAACTGTAAATATCTAGTAGGGATTCAAAATTAACAATAGTTCAGTATTTATCGTTTTATTAAAAAATTTATTTTTTTTAGAAGTTTTATATTTTCATATTTAAAATTATAACAATTAAACAGCCTTTTACATTATACATAGTTAAACAAGAAAAACACAAAACTTTATAAAAAAATAAACAACTTTGTATATAAAAACAAATTTCAGTGTATTTATCAAATATGAAAAACTGGGAATTTAGCACGTCATACGGAAATCGTATAAATAATAAATTTTGCATTCCCGAAAATAACTTTGATAATAATATTTATGTTTGCATTCATTTGTACAAGATGATACATTTTCGAAAATTAATTAATAAATCTTGTTTAAAACTTTTTAAAAAGAGATCAAAAATTTATAAAAATTATTCCAAACTAATTAAGTTAATATTTTTATCGTTATTGTAATCGTAGAACAAATTTAAAAAAGCACCGAAACTGGTGCGAAACGAACCGAGTTGACAACTCTGAAACAATCGATTTTTACAGCTAGATCAGATAAACTTGCGATAAAAATTGGAGAAGAGAGACATTTTTTGTGCTTCGCAAGTAGATTCATATTGAATCTACTTGCTTCGCTCTCAAAATTTTGTATGGCGAAGCAGTTGCTTCGTTCATGATTGGAAAGTGAAGCATGAATAGAGAGCGAAGCACGTACCGTGGAAACATGGCATTAAAGAACACATGTTGTGTATTACTTTAATCTATTACATAGACGTAAACGACAACGACAACCACAATAAGGCCGAATATGTTTAGTTTTTCTTCTTCTTTGAATTCTAATATTTCGATTATACAAGCCTGCTCTGAAAATCACGTGATTTCATTTTGTGGTGCTCTGAAAATCTCACCGTTTTTATGTTTCTCGGTGGGCTTTCGGCAATTTAAAATCACTCCTAAACATAAAAACGGAACACCAAAATATCTCACGCGATTTCAAAAGGCACATGTGATTTGAAATCACTTGATTTGAGTTAAAGTGATATTTAGAACAGGCTTGTTTATTACATACAATACATCTTATCATACTTTGTAAAAAATAAAAGTTTGCCTAGTCTTTTGCCACTCAATCGGTTTCTTTGTTGAGTCATCACCTGTGCCGCTTGCGAAAATATTCTTTCTGAAAGACATGATGTTCTTGGCATCGTTAGATATTTAAAAACGGGCTTATGTAGTTTTTGAAACAGAGTTTTATAGTCCTTTTAAATTTCCAACGGAGTCTTTAAATAAATAGACAACATCACTTCAAATGTATTATTCTTTCTACTTCGATGCACCAGTTTGTACTGGTAAGTCCATAATGAAAAGGTGTCTTCTCTTTTATCAGAGTTTTCAAAGTCAGACTTAATGTCACTACCGCAAATAAATTTTCAACAATTCCTTGATTTTCGACACAGCAGTGCTTTAAGCTTTTGCAACAAGTTTGGATAGGCTAAGACTAGTGTTTACTATTATTCTTATTCTCACGTTCAAATATTTCAAAAATTGCTCAAAGCCATTTCGTGTTTAAATATTGCAGTACAACGTTTCAGATATTTTTTAAAATTACAGACTTACCTAAACAAAATCGGCAAGCGTTTCTGGTTGTCAAAAATTCCTATGCCCATACAATTTGTATGAAGCATACCTATTGTTAATATAAAATGTCAATTTAAATATTTTTTTGGTCAATCTATTGTTTTTATCTCCATTTTTAATTTCCATTTATTTCAATGTGGGCTTTATTAAAAAAAAACAAAGTTAACGTCAAGGCATACATATTTAACCAGCAGCCGTATCCTTTTTTTCGCTTAGCTAAATCTCGATCGCTAAAATGCCTTAGAGAATACAAATTTTAAAAATTTTAGCGATGACATAAAAAGCTAAAATTGCGGCGAATTAAAATTTTATGGCTTTGCTAACTTTAGCAATGCACGTTACAGTATTGCATTTGTAGCCAAATATCGCTAAATCAACTTTTTAGAATTTTAGCGATAGAGATTTAGCTTTAGCGAATTACAGAGTACGGCTACAGGTGACATAACCTTGCTAAGTAAGAATCAGCTAAAAACTACCCATGTGTCTGGGTGAATCTTTCATAAATTCTATATTTTTTTACACATTGCCACTTCACTAACAAAAAAAGCTTTCTGTCTTTTTCTTCGAAAGCTGCCTTCGCAACTGATTTGGGTCATTTTCATACGTCACTTTTTACAGTTCTGTTAGTATTCTGTGACTGCATGTTAATTTCTTATAACATGGTCCATACTACAGTACATCGGACCATGTTGTAAGTAGTCCATTTAAGCCACAATGGACCACGTAGACCAATATTATCTGTAGGGATAAGTTTTCAAAATATGACCACCTTGTATTAATTCGCCTTGGTTAGCGCTACTGTTTGTGACACAACGTTGAAGCTCTTGTTTAGGTATGGCATATCAGCGTAAAAGCTAAGGGGAAGAAAACGTTCCGCCTTCAGCTCTTATTTAGGTACGGCTGTTAGGAAAAAAACTAACCATGGAAATCGGAATTTGTGCTTCAGTGATTTTACTTAAAAAATGGTTTATTGTATCACATGTTTAAAAAAAAAACAGTAAATCCTTTTTTAAGTTAAAATTTTTTTTTAAATAAAATGGGTTTTATTTATTTTAAAAATCGTAAGTGCTTCTAAAGAATTTCACTTTTTTATAAATAAATAAAAAATACTTTGAATATAAAATTAATTAATAAATTAAAAATCTTATTTTTCTTTTCTTTTCCGTTTCGTTTTTCTTAATTATTTCCAACAGTGTAATAAGGCCTATCCAATAACCCCCCAAATTAGATATAGGATTTAGATATAAGGACTAATGGTTTAAAGCCACATTAATTAAATACAAACAAATAAGAATTGGATAACATTTTAAATAAAAAGGTACATTATAAATTTTTTTTTAATTTTATATTTATTAAGAAAACTTTTTATTAAATAACTAATTAATTTTTTCAGAAAAACAAAACAAACTTTAATTATATTTGCACCCTAAAATCACTACTGGACTCATAAATTAACAAAATCAAGGAGTTTTGTTTGGATTTAACTGGAAACAAAACAATATCGAAAATGTTTTATTAAGAAAACAAAGTGTTCAACTTTAAACTTTTAGAAAGACATACACAAAAACAAGCAAAAAGAAAATTTAAACAACACCATTTCACACAAATAACGAAACAACAACCACAACATTAACAACAACAATAGCAAGAATAATAACAATGGTAAAATAATTGTTATTGCAAAAAAAACTCTAATTATTTTTACAGCTTTAAAAGCTTTTTTTTCTTCATCATCATTATTCATATATCTGACAACAACAATCTCCCCCCTTAAGGATGACTTAAAAAAAACAGGATTTCAGGATTTTAAATTGGATTTTGAAGTTTCTTTCAAGCTCAGCAACATTCTTCCAAAGCTGCAAAAAAATTTCAACCAAATCATCTGTTGCAACAACGTATTCAACAAAATAAAGTATTCTCTTCTTTTTTTGTTTTGTTAATTTCAATATTTTTTTTTTTGCAACAATCATTCTAATTTTCAATTTCCACAACGTTTAAAACTCCCCTTCTTTAACATCTTTATTAGAATTATGTTTTTGTCTTTATTTGTTTTTTTTTATTTGATGGTACAATAATTTATAGTTTTTTTTTAGAAACAAGAAAAGCAAGAAAACTGAAAAAAGGTAAATTCATTTATATAAAAAAAATATTTTTTAAAAAAATAAAAAAAAACATTTCTTTCAATTAAATAAATAATAAAGAAAAATATAAAAGAGGAAAATATTTAAAATAAAGTGAAAACAATTTCTAAAAAAAAAACATTTACTGGCTTTTTTCTTTTATTTAACGTTTGTGTTTTTCTGAGGTAATTTTTGTATCGATTTTCAAAAATTGAAGGGAAATTAAAATTCGGTTTTTCGATTTGAAAACGACAAACAGTTGTTCTGACAAATGAAAATGCTTGATATTTTGCGTTTTCACCGCTAGTGTAAACTGAAGGGATTTGGTCTTATTTTATTGAATGTTCACTTTGAAGAGAAAATGAGGAGGCTCTTCTCAAAACTGACAATTTCACTTTTTGTGTGTTTTTGCACAATTTGATAGGAATATAATTTTGAACTGGAATCAGCGATGTCAATTTTCCCTTTTTGTAGGGATTTTTTTATGTAAAATTTCAAGCGTCGGGAGAAAAGGACAGATTTTTTTATTTTAAGGCCAATGTAGGAAAACGAAATTATTCGTATTATTTTCCTTTAAAAATGAAAATTTTTCATATACAATAGCATTTAAGAACAAATAAAGTATTTTTTAACGGAAGCCCTAAAAAACAATAGTCTAACAGCCTGTCAATCTTTAACAAGTGTCAAATTCATGTACGTATATACATTTTAAGGGCCGATGTTGAATGTGAACCACACCATAACGTCAAGTTTTTTCTGCATTTCGTTTGGCATTTCTCAATTTCAGAGTAACTTAATTGGAACCATGGAAAGACAAACAATCGAGCGACGCGTTAAAGTTTTTCAGGCTTCAAAAGATTTTGTTATTCGGCTTATTATGAAAATGAGCGTTCAAATCAAAATGCATATCAAAGAAAATCTTCTTCAGTGATCTATTTACAAAATGTTAACAAAATACTTGCCTATTTGTTTGCCTGTTGCTTAAAACAATATATTTTTATCGTGTAGAAAAAAGCGTAGGGAATTTTTTTTGGTTGTAGGGAAAATTTTTTTGTTGTAGGGAAAAAAGTGATTTTTTTTATACACGTAGGGATTTTTTAAAATTTCAACTGACATTACTGACTGGCATAATTAACTTTTGACGGAATCATACCTTTTATTCTTTTTTTCTGGTGCAGTTATAGAGTTTTGGCCCAACTTTATTTTCTCTGAGAAAAAAAAAAATATTTAAAAAAATCAGTTCTGACGAAAGTGGAATAGTTAAGCTTTAAAAAAAGCTCCTTAAATAAAATGATGCACAATAAAAATTAAATATGATTTCTTTTTATTTTATTTGAAAAATTTTAGAGGAACAGCCTTTCCTCCAACAATAAATTTCAGTGTATTTATCAAGAATGAAAATGGGGAATTAAGCACATCAAACAAAATCTTTAAAAAAAAAACTCAAAAAAGTATCGGTGTAGCGGCAGGTATCGGTATTCCTTACATCCCTAGTCATAACTACAAAGGTTCATAGATATCGATACCTAAAGAGCAAAAGTCCCTAAATAATAAAAAATTAAAACTCGACTTTCTCATTGGTTCTGATGTATGTATTATCAACACAAATGCACACAAAATCTTTCGACAAAAATTAACAATTTTATTAAAAAAAAAAAAAAGATTATATCGCTCCCTAATTGCAACGTAGGCATATCTAAAAAATCAAACTTGGCAAAATGCGAATAAAGTTTTTAAAATTTTCCTTTATGTACTGATTAAATAAAAAATATTTTACTATAACTTCGGTTTGATTTGAGATATACAACCCAATTAAAAAATTAATTTCGCGGGAGTTTTCTCCCTCTACCCATTTTTACTTTTAAATTCCAACGAAACTCCCGATAAAACTTGATTAAACTGTTTTTTTTCCTTTAGAGAAGGTATGAAGGAGCGGTTTTCTTAAGTAACTTAACATTTTTTAATTTTTTTGGATATGATTACGTTGCAAAAAGAGAGCAATATGATAAACGCTAAAATTCTTAACTAACAATTTGCATAATATGATACAATGTCAAACTTCAAAACAGCTGGTAGGTTTTACAAGAAAAAAATAAGTTATAAACAGTCTAAGGCAAGGGTTTTTAGCTTCTCCTATAGCATTTTCAAAATATTTTGCGTTTTAGGTAAAGACTAGACGTTCCCGCGGCGCTGCTCGCTCAGAATGAATTTTTGATTTACTATAAATAAAGATAAAGCCTTTGTGTTTAATTGTGTGTATATCGATCTACATAAGTTTCAAATTTCATGAACCAGCCAATTATCCTTCTCCCATTTTTCCTATGTTAATTCAACTGTAGAAATGGGAAAAGGGATAAAACTCCCGGAAGGTCGAGCGGAGAGATAGAACGACAGCAGAATGTAGGGTGAACAGGGTACTCAGGTTAAAATGGCTTCCTGTTTTCTTTTCAGCACGTAAACTATTGCTGTATTAGATCTCTTTATAATATTTTCCGCATATAGGAGGTGGTTTAGCGGCCCTGAAGTTTGTACCAGTTAGGGATACACAAAGTACCAAAAAATCCCTTTTACAGATTATCATTCACTTAGGTCTTGCATGATGAATTTTATGTTTTAAGGCCAATACGAACGTAAATTAAAAAAGTACCAGTTAAAAACCAAAAAAGGACCAACAAGTTCCCCATAGAGTCTTATCACTCAGGATATTGCATGTTGAATTTTATGTTTCTGGGTGTCCAATACTAACGGCAATTAAAAAAGTATCAGTTGTAGAACCAAAAAGCTAAAGAAAGAAATTAAATTTTTTGCATTTCCAGTTTTTTGGTAATTTTTTTGTCCCCATTGAAGTATCAGAAATTTCAACATTGTAGTGGGGGCCAATTCAATACGTTTAAGCTAAGGCATGAAGAAAAATACTTTGTTAAAAAAGTACCAACAATAGTTTCGAATTTCACACATTAAACGTGCGAACTTCTAAAAAGTACCGAATTTGTATTTGTATATATTATTTTTAATAGTTTAGGTATGTGAATTGTTTTGTTTTTATTAAAATAGACTCTTTATTTTAATAACTAATGAGATTTTTGTGTCATTATTTATTTGACTAAAACCGGTGAGCCGGCTATTTTTCAAGTGCTTAACCGAAAACCGGTTTTTTAAACCCCTAACTATTCAAAGTAACCGAAAACCGATTTTTAGCAAAAGGCAAACAATAGCTCTCCCTAAAGTACATACAGACATTATTCGTGTTATTCTTTAAAAATGGAATTCAACAACTTTTCCTACGCAAACAATTATTCGAACAAAATTGTTTCCATTAATCGCTGCAGTGTTAAAACACTGTTTAAACTGTGTATTAGATTAAATTTTTTTAACATTTCTACACGAAAATTCCATATTGTTTTAAAACTTCACAGCTTTATTTTAAATCTTATTTTTCAAACATATTTTTTTTTTAGCAAAAGTCCTGCTGCTTAACATGCATACCAACTTAGAAAAAAATACGTACTATTAAACCGTTTCTAACTTAATAATACCGTAGATCCCAAAAAATTAAACAAACTTAAATTTGAGAATCTATTGGGCAAAGAAAGTAAAAAAGGATTTATAGTACATGCAGAGCTGGATTAAACTAAAAACCAACATTTTTTTTGAGGCATGTTGAGCCTGGATACTAAAGATTTAGTTTACTTTAGTCTGCTTGATTTTCTTTACATTTTTTTTTAGTTTGCTCATGCCAAAGCTTGGCTCAGCATGCTAATGAGCCAGTTTCCTGGAAATATGTTTTGCTAGTAAAAGAATAAACAAAAAAAAAAAAAAAAATTTGTATTTATTTAACAATCGGTATCATAAAAATTGTGTATTAAACTGGCAGAGCAGACAATAGTTTACAACCTTGGGTGTTGAAAGATTCCTGCCATTGTATTTATTCAGTAAAAGGACAATGAACGAAAAATATTTGAAGACCTGTAGGTTGTATGTGCATGTTTGTGTATGTAAATATTGAAAGTTTTGTTGTTACTAGAATAAAAAAAAAATATGTGCCTGGTAGGAAATTTAAAAAAAAAATTAAATTCATACTTAAAAATATGAATTTTCAAATTAAATTGTTTTATTTAAATTTATTAGAATCGATTTGGTTTTTAAATTTTTTAAATAATAATTAGTATTGTGGTTAATTTGTTGAACTGTTGTATGGTTTTTAATCCAAATTTTGATATTTTAATTAGGCTTAATTAAGATCATCAAATTTAATTTTCATTAAATTATTTTTATGAAGAAAGGAATTTTACAACATGAAATTAATTAAAATTTATTGATAATTTTTCAATCTTGACCTGTAATGAAAGTTTCAGTGTTGCCACTTTGTGGTATAATTTTTACTGTCGTGGGTAGAGCGTGGATAATTTCTCTAAGGTGTAATTCAGGTGTTATTTGAAATTCTTACTTCAGATACCCAAATAAAATCTAGATTCGATTTCAGTGATGACATTTATTTCTTTTTAAATGTTGTTGATACAAAATGCACAGTCTTCTGAACAAAAGCCTCGTTTTCTTATTAGGAAAAGTTTTCAATCATTTAATAAATATTTTCAAAAGTTTGGTAATAAATGTTGCACAATGGACTCTGAGATTTGAATAAAGATGACTATCATAGTGATTTAGAATCTGAAGTTTATTGAAAAAAGTTATTCAAACTACAAACTAGCCTGGGGGGTAGAAATTTTTCCAATATTCCAACATATAATAAATTTTATTTGTGTCTGGAAACTTTCAAATTCCCTTAACAGTAGTAAAACTGAATAACGAAAGGGACAGTTGTATAAAACCAATGTTGAACAATGTTGACCTCCTGGACGTCAATTGTTGCTGGTTTATCAGCATAAACCAGTGACTACATGCCTATGGAAAAAAATCAAGAGGTATCACATCGCACGGCCTTGAAGTCTAATTGACAGTTAATTTTCTTTGAATCAACAACACATCGCTTTCATTTGTTAAAAAAATAATTTGCGTCATTTTAATCATGAAGTCGCCTATAAGTTGCGACAATCGATGGCTGGGGCCTAATTCTGGCACTCGTGATTGAGTAATTTCTCGATTCGCAAGCAATTTAATATCTACTTATTTCAGTCAATACCGAACGAATCGGAATTATTTTTTCAGTGTTGTAAAGCATTAATTTGAGTTTCACAATACTGAAAAAATAATTTCGATTCGTTCAGTATCGACTGAAATAAAATTGCTTTCGAATCGAGAAAGGCCCCAGATTTTTAAAGTAAATTTGGATAATTTGGTGACGTTGTTTAATGATGATGTGGCTGTTCTAAAATGATGTGTCTTAGCAAAAGGTGAGAGCAGTATGAAAGTTCGTTTGACAGCTAACCTTACGGGCTTAAAAAACTCCCATTATAAAGGAATGTCAATGAGCATTTTGAACCTTCCTTAGATACATGCAACCAAATGTGGAATTTATGTTTTATTTATTGTTTCTAAGTCTTTAATGTTATTTATTTTAATGTTAATTTATTTAAAATAACAATAAGAATGTTAACAGTTCGACTAATATTGATCTTCTTTCAATGAGTTTGTTGTGTTTTTGCTTCTTTGTAAATGTCCTTTATTAAATAAAACTTAAATTTTATATCAGGTGTTATTTCATTTAAATCGGGTAATTTTGCTTCATCTCAAGGGTAATTTTGAATTTTTCTGGTGGTAACACTGGAAAGTTCATAAACATATTCCTTTTTACCTACTTTATTCTTCAAAGTGTACCAGTTATTTTTACAATATTTAACAACACTCTTAAAACCAGAAGAATCTACGGCACGTTCGATTTCAATTTCACTTCATTTCGATATCAAGAACATGCCTGAATAATTTATATTTTTTCCAGGAAATTTATTTGCTATTTCCACAAGACAGGCGATTGATTGTGTAGTAAAATTTTTTGAAAATCCTCAGTTTTTTGAGAGCTTTTTATATAAATTTTACTACATAATCAATCGCCTGTCACTTGGAAACAGGGCATATGGTTTTACAAAGGCAAATTAATTTTAATTTTTATGTATCTTTTCTTATGTAAAACACATTTAACTCTAATCGCCCGTTTTAAATGTTTACCTTTATTTTACGCTTTAGTGTTGCCAAGCTTATTTTTGATTTGAGAATAACACTTGAGAAAAATTTAATATCAAATATATTATAGCAAATGTTTATTTATATTCAAATCATAATAAATTTGAATTTAATTCTTAAAATTTAACAATTGAAAAGAATAATGCTTAATATAAAAAGATAAAGTAATTTTATTTTAAAGGTTTGACTTCGTGTTTGATGGGATGTTTTTGCACTAGTCGGTGTCTCTGTCACAATCATCATAATTTATACTTTAGATAGAAGTTTAATTTTATACATAAGCAAATCGATCTATTAAGAAGGGGTTTTTTAAAAAAAATTTGTATTCCGAAGTTTAAAAACTTAACTTTATTTCATTTTTATCTTTTAACGTTACCTTAAAATTAAAATTTCTTTTTAAAGTTTTTTCGTTAAATTTCCTACAGACCTTTTGATTTAATTTTTCTTTTTTTTTTCTTTAAATATGTTGTTATAAAATTTTACACTCATTTGTATTCGTATTAAGAGATACCGTTGCATGGATTTAGTCTATAACTTAAAGCCTTGGAATATCCCTTTTTGCTTAGTTATTAGGAAGAAACAGCAACTAAATGTTTTGTAACACACAAATTTTAAAATTTTGTATTTTATTGCTTGTTTTATGGCCCGGATTAAGTAAATCATCTATTTTGTGTGTATTTTTTTTTGGGTTTTAATCTTACAGCTTGTATTTCGTCGAATAAAACGGTTTGAGCGAGGATTTTTGTAGGTTACTGATGCCGAAATGAAGCAACAGGCGACAAATTCAAATTTTCACAGGTACAGATACTTTTATTTTTTTAATTCAGGGTTGAGAAAATGCACCAAAAGGTTTTCGCGCTTAAGCTACAGCTCGTGACAATGGTGCGGTGCGAATGTTAAAATTAAAAATTTTAAACCTAAATGATTAAAAAGTTTAAAATTTTTTTTGCTTTTTTCAAAATTTTAATACGGCTGTATTTATAAAAAAAAATTTTAGATTTGTAATGTACCTTTTAAATATTTGACGTCCAACACGTAACCACTAGTTTTTTTAAAAAATAGTTTGCTTTAGCAAAACGCAAATATAACATTTGAAGAGCCATGATATTTCCTAACTACGAAGCAGGTTTGTAAGAGAGCACATGAACGAATAACGGTAAAAATAAAAAATGCAGTGTTTAAAGCTGATCGTTACATTTACCAATTTTTATTTTTGCTGAATAAAGCGCTTTTTGTGTCAAAAATGTAAAGATGTGTCTTTTTATACTGTGGTGTAGGATATGAAATGGTTAGAGTTGACCGACTAAAGAAATGGTGTAACCCCAGACTACTTTGTATGAGATAATGGGGAGTTAACACTATTCTTGCACTGTAGTACTTGGTTGTAACGGCCCGTGCAAAAACTATTAGCCTGTTTATCGATTTCTTGCATGTAAAACAAAAGCAATAACTTATTATTTGTTTTTTTTTTAAGTGTAAGTTAAGCGATCGAAGTCTTCATTCGCAAATAGATGAACAGGCAGTATGTTTCTAGCGCCATCTGTTTTGGATGCAACCAGTTGGTTTACTCGACTATTGCACTGTAAAGAACAGTGCAATGAACACATCTTACACCAGGACCGTAACCAAATTAAATTGTGGGTTACACCACTTCTGCGTTGATAGCCTCATATATACATATGTATGTATGTATTTAATATCATAAAGATCGATCCATAATAAACCATATTAAGCCCACTCACTCCCAATAATACTTTACTACGCATAACCCTGCAGCCACACGTTCAATAAACTACTTCAAAATTTTTCACACAAACTGCTTGTAAGAACTTTGTTGAATTGATAGCTGTGGCACAGGCTGCAATCAATTTGATAATTAGTTTCATTTTAATAATCACCCCGACAAAAAAAAACAACTCATAATAGTAACTTGACTCAAAGTATTTAGTAAAAAGGCACAAGAATTTATAAAAACACAATTTGTTTTTAATAAATAACATTTATTTTTAAAGAAATACAGTTTTATAACGGAAGCGACTAAATTAATTTGTGATCAGCTGTTAAATAGAACGTAAAATTGCCAAACAAATGGAATGGTAAAATTTAAAGCAATCTCATGGTCAATTTAAAAAGTGTGAGTGCGATAGTAAAAAAGTGAGAGTGTATTGCAAATTGAAAAGAATTTAATTGCAAAATTAAATCGTGTGGCCTCCAAGTAAGCTCGGAGCTAGGAATGGGCAAAAAATATCGATATATCAAAATATCGATATTTAAAAAAAATATAATCGATATATATCGCCGATATTTTAAATACCGATATATCGATATTGAAATACGACTATCGAATTCGATATTTTTTAAAGTCAGTCTTTATTAAGAACTTAAAATTTTAGCCGTTTTTCAAACAATATGTTTTTTAAGAATTGGAATCATTGCATGCATCATATGTTTTTTTAAACAAATATGAAGATCTAAAATAATTGGCATTTATAAGAAGCAGTGCCGGATACAAGAAGCAGATTGTCTGGAGTGCACATAAAACAGAGAGTGCTCCTGATGTCCATATCTGATGATTACTCGTTTGACTAAAACCAGTTGGTACTTTTGGGGTGCAATTCAAATTTTAAGGAAAGTTGGTACTTCCATGACTTATTTACTTCCATTTAAATTTTTCGTGATTTATTTTATTTTCTTATGGTTTTTTTTGAATTCTTCCCTTTTGTTTTTGTTATAATTGAATTTTTTGTTTTGATTACATTTTTTTGTTTTAATTAATTTTTTTAAATAAAATGAAACAATAAAAAGTAACAATGTAATTACATATAATTAATTTGTTCATACATATGTTTGTACAAAGGTTTACTGAATTTTTTAATTTGGTAATAGTTTCAGCAAAATACGTTCGATATATTGATATATCGATATTTTTGAAACCATAAATATCGATACTCTAAAAAAATATCGATTCGATATATATCGATATATTTTTCCAACCTGCCCATCCCTACTCGCAGCTAATTATAAAGAAATTTTGTTTAATTAAGATTTTAATAACTAGATAAAATATTAAGTTGCTACTGCCTTCAGAAATATTCTGTAGGAGTAGCAATAGCATTAAAATATTTTGAAGTTATTAGATATTTTGAATTACGTTTGCTTAATATTGAAAAGTGAAAGTCAAAATAGAACAATTTTTTTTTAGTTTCTTCTTTTATTTCTACCTCCACAATTTTAGCTAAGTAGCCTTATATTCAATTATTCACGTAGCTAAAGGTAAATATCGATCGCTAAAATGCTAATGAAATTTAAGGGCAAATTTTTTTGGCGATGCCGCTAACTTAATATTTAATTTGCTCTATGTTGACTTGACCCCACCTTTTAGTGAATTCGCCTTGATATGGTCTATTTCTTTCATTCGCTAACTTGACTTTATATATTTGTAGCGATAGTGATGCAGCTTAAAGAATTACAGAAAATCTACAGGTAGCAATAAAAGTAGCAATTTAGTAGTGCTGATTTAACATAAAAAAACTGTTGTTTTGACTGACGATTTCTGCTTTCAAAAGTAAAAAATTATCTTCCGTTCGTAATATAATCGCCTTAGAGATTATATTGTCATGCAATTTATTTCAAATGACCGATAAGTTACCAAAGGTGCCATATATGTAGTTTCGTTTATGACCCACAATTGGCTTTAGCTCCCAAAAGTCAGTTACGTGTATTAAACGTCAACGTACAATGAATTTCACTACATTTGTAAAAATTGGAATATAAAAACTTTTTTATGTATTTTAAAACCAAATCGCATAAAAGCGTTAAGTAAACTATTAATCCAAACGTAAATCAACTGGAAAATAACTAAATTCCCATCACTGCTCAAAAGGTTTTAAATAATATTTCGGTGATTCCCCTTTTCAATAATATTTTATGAAAAAACGAAATAAAAATGTGAGTGTGTTATTTATTTTCCATGTGTGTGGCTGGTTCTGATTAACGCTCTTGCAATATTGTCTATTGAAGCCCAACTTGTGCAAGAAGTAAACTATGAAGATTTAATTGATGTTTTTGCCCAAGCAAAATCCCGAAAGACTAACGGTCAATTTCACCAAGTTCGGTTATAATTAACTATCAGTTATAGCTGTCAAAACATATTGGTAAATGGAACTTTAATTAAAAGTAAGTTCTTACTGAACTTGGTGAAATTGGCATTAAATTAATAAAAATAAGCCCTGGTTTAAAAAAAAATATATTATTTATTTTTTACAACTTTTGTTTTTCTATGGTATTTTATTTTTTTCAGTTTATTTTATTTAAAACCTTAAATTTTGAAAGAAAATTATAAAATTTGGAATAATTTTTTTTTAACACACTATTTATGTGTAACATTTTTTAAATGTTTTGTTTAAAAATCATAAACAAAATTCTATGCACAAGATAATTGAAATATGTATGTATGAAATATAAGACTGATATGACACTGCTTTGAATTGGCCAAAAGATTGGTTTAATTATGTGTGAATTAAAAAACACATGTTTTCAAAACTCGACGTCGAAATTGTCCACCTCTCCACGGCCATTTCAACGTGACTACATATTAAAAGTGTAAATAAACAAAAATCGCTTAGCAAAAAATTTAATTTTAAGGTCTTTATATAGCGATAAAGTTTCGACTGCAGGTTAATACAAATTGAAAATTTTTAAAAATGATTAATATTAAATTTAATACCACATATAAAATATTTTGGCGATAATTACAATTATGAAGTCAATTTTTTAAATAAAATAGCGGATTTTCTGATAATGCGGATTCAAAACTTGGTTTTTATTTGTAAAGTTTAACAGCTTGGCGTATTATAAAACTTTTACTCCGTAGTATTTCCACTCTCCTAAAAAACGTTATCTATGACGTTTATTTCCGAAAACGTGTTTCAATTAAAAAAAAACAGTCCATTATCTAAAAATTTGTTAAGAAGAAGGTAAAATAACTCATATTTAATGAAGAATCCCCAGGATATCGTTATCCTTCCTACAATGGGTATGCCATTCATTTTTATTTTAAGCTTTAATCAAGAGGATCAAAATAATATATTGAATGCATAAAAATTACAACAATTTTATGTTTGTTTAACAATCTTAGAGGTAATCAAATTTTGATTCACAATTAATGGAGAAGTCCTAAAGGAATTATTTATAAGGCATTACATATATAATTTAAAGTTTTTTTTCAATTTGTTTGTACATTTCTATACAAAAAATTCAAAAAATTGCAATTGTTAGAGATCTTAAAACGTCATTCGATTTCGCTTGATTTTGGAACAAATGTTGGTGTCGTTCATACGCAATGCTCCAGCCTTGAATAGTATACATCGGACTTCTTCAGACGATTTAGAAGAACCCTAATATGTACATATGTATTTAAATTAATAAAAATTAATACACAATAAGTTCAGTATTTAATTTTTTTTTTTTGGATAATCACTCCTATAAAATCAAAAAAAGGGCGGCATATTAAAGAGTGCCTAGGGAGGAAGCTGACCTAAATCCGCTACTGCCAACAACATTACTGCAGAAAACGTTTTTATTATCAAAAAATATTTAATTAATGGTATTAATTTGTTCACTGTTGAAAAATTAATTAATTTTTTAATTAATATCACAAATTTTTTAATTGAAATCAATTTTTATTTGTTTCTGTATATGAAGTTACAAAAAAGTTTCTTATAATTAACAATTTTAAGCGATAGCTCCAATATAAATCCAATGTCCTATATTTTTAATAAATATTATACAAATTTTTAATGGAGGATATTAACGATGCTTTTTAATAAATCTTTTTTTAGAACAATTGTGATTTTTTAGTCGAACTTTCAATTTGTAATTTGAAATTTTGATATTTAGTTAGGCTTGAGTTCTTTAAATTTAATTTTCATTAAATTATTGTTACTGAAGGAAGGAAAATTTGATGAACTCAAGCCTAACTAAATATCAAAATTCCAAATCTTTTTTATTAATGCGAATGGTCGGTCGATTATTGAAGTTTCAATAATTTTCTTTTAGCCAAAATACGATTTTTTTTGATTGATTTGTTTTTTGTTGGGTTGTTTTAAATCAAAATGACATAATAAAAACAAAATGTTATCTTTATTTTTTACACCTTGAATATCGATAGTTTGCTCTTTTTTTGTAAAATATATTGAAAGCAGAGTTGCCATAATTTTTTTTTAAACTACATATTAAGAAAAAAAACTTATTTTTACTTAGGCCCTAATTATGTAAATTACAATGAAAGCAAAAACAACGTCATAAATATTTTGTAATTTTGTTATTGCTTTCTACAGAAATTCACATTGCCTCTTTAAATTTCATACGCCTCATAACTTGTGGCGTTGAAAATTTTGAGACGGCACATGAATTTCTGTAAAAAGCAACAGCAAAATTGCAAAATATTTATGAGTCTGTTTTAGCTTTCAATGTAATTCTTTGGCGTTGCGTTTTATATAACTAGGGTCTTAAAAACACAGCCCATAAAAAACCCAAAAAATATATTATTTATTTATTTGTTTTTTACATACGAGTAATACAGAAAATAGTTCAATGTAAAATTATTAAGGCAACGGTAGGCTAGAAGAGCGAAAGAGAGAGTGGAATTGAAAGGATTACGCAGGTGCGTGTACTCTTGCGATTTGTTTATTTCCCTTATTTGTCAAGTGTAGAAACATTAAAAATTGCTGCAATAAAAATTTTTCAATATAAACTCAAATGTAAGTTTAAAAAAGAAACAACAAAATATCAGTGATAAAAATAACACAATATAAACGTGGACATTCAGGCTTGTCACAGAAATACATAAATTCCAAACAAAAGTGAAAGTACATAACTCAATATTTAAATTTTCAAAAAAAAAAAAAAGAAAAAACAAAATGAATGTTTGATTTAAAGAAGCTAAAACAAATTCGATCGGAATTTGCAACTACGCAATCAAAACCAGTTCGATCGGAATGTAAGTTGTAAACGGAAAGTGTGTGTTTGCCAAGCCGTTGGTGTAGTTTTTTAAGCTCTTAAGGCTTGTCACTGTTGTACGAGTATGTGTTTGGCAAATTAGGTAAGATTTTGGCTTTAGAAATAAGAAAGAAATATAATGATAAATTTAAAAGTAAAAATTTTACTGGAAAACTGCAAGATCTGCACAATTTACAAAAAAAAATTTTTTTTAACAAATAACTGAAAACTGCAAAATTCAAATAAATCTGCACATTTGGCAACGCTGGTTGAAAGTATAACGTTTTATTAGTTGTAATAAATGAACCTTTTTTTTGTTGCTTCAAACCAGCAACAGGTATGCTAAATGATCCTTTTATAATCACCCTTCTCTCTCTCTATATCTCTATCTCACTCAAGGTAATAAAAGAGTTGGCGCAAAAGGAAAAGTGCAATAGAGAACGAAGAGAATTCAAAGTGCATATAAGTGAGTAAGGAAAGGAAAAGGTGATTAGCTTAAATATTCTTAGAATTTGTCTATCAGGTATCTATACTTAATCTGGCCTGTACTTAAGATCGCACTTAAATCTTTAACTGCAAATTTAGTATAAATACTACAAAAAATTTAAGCCATGACATTAGTTTAGTATTTGTTTTATAACAAGAAGCATTGCAGACTGTGATTCTGTTTTTGAAAGTAAAATAAAAATTTTCGTTTGGGAATTAATACTGAAAGCAAAAAAAGTTCAAGTTTCAATGAAATTCTCGATTGCGAATTAATATTGAAAGCAAAAATAAATTTAAGTTTTTTATTGTTGATTCAATGTGAATTCCCAAACGACAATTTTTAATTTAAAAAAAACAAATTTTAAATTGTACGGCAAACTTTGTTCCGGTCTTGTATTATTTGAACATCACTGGGTGAAGTTTGTCTTATAATCACTAAAAAAAATCGACTACAATATTCAAGAAATTGTATGTGATCTCTCTCCAAAAAAAAAACTAAAAAAAGAGTATTTTTTTCGATAAGTTAATAACAGCTCTCAATTAAATAACAAGTCTCGATGGTCTGGCCCATGTTGGGATACAATTTGCTCAGTTAGTTGTGTGCTCTCAAACGATCAACACTGGGCAAAGTGTGTCTCAATAAGGTTAAAGAGCGAAAACCTCAAACAAAAAAAAACAAGAATTGAAAAGTGTTAGAATTTCCTTTGAAACATTTAAAATTAAATGGCGATTGTCGGTATAGTCCCTTTGTTGTGTAAAAATTTTTAATATTAAGTGACTAGACCGAACACTCGTGCTATAATTTTAGAATTAACAGCAATTTTTTTTTGTTAAAATTCGTTTAAAGTTTTCAAAAATTATAAGTATATTTGTTTTTTGTTTAAACAATTAATTCCAGTGGTAGTTTAGTCTTTCATGATGATATTTCAAAACTCATAAAGCTAGACAACCATTGAAATTCGTTGATTTTAAAGAAGCATTCTGTTGAACATTTCTTTGCAAATCTCTTAAATCATAATAAATTATTACGATTAAAGGAACGATCGTTGTGATATGAGCTTAAATATAAACATATCACAGTGATTTTCCTTTTTATTGCGGTGATTTCAAGCTACAAATGGAAAATTTTATAGAAAAAAAGTTTTTTAATTAAAAAAAAGTGTTCCTTATCCAAAGCATTTTAAGTTTAGGGAATAGTTGTTGTGATGTAGTTCCTTTTACATTTCTTAACTTATATCACAGTGGCTGTTCTTTTTACTTTTAGTGTTTCGAAACTATTAAGTTTTTCTAAAAAAAAAAAAATTAATTTCTTTTACATTTAAAATATTAAAAAAAAAATGTTTAATTAAAATTTAACTCTTTCGGTTGTTTAACTAAAGGGAACTGTTGCTTGTGATACATTTTCTTTTTCATTTATTATTTTTATCACAGTGGCTGTTCTTTTTGATTTTACAATAAACAAAATCATCAAATTTTTACTACAAAAATCTTAAAAGAAAAGCCAACAATTTATAATTCCCTAACAAATCTCAAAGAAGAAGAAGAATAAAACCAGATGTCTTGTTCAAATTGAAGAGAGTACAGTTGCAGTGATGTATTTAAATTTTTTTCCTATTTAATATTTTATATCACAGTGGCTGTTCTTTTTTGGGTTTAACAAAACAAACATCTTTGAAATTTCTTCATTGCTCTCTCTTCAATTCCTTTAAAATTTTTCCAACTTCCTTGCTTTTTCTTTTTTTCTTCATCCTCTCTCTCTCTCTTTCACCCGCTCTATTTGTGACTACTAAAAGAAAGTGTTTAAAAATACATGTGTGCGTATACGTGAGAGAAAGTGATAAAAGTAATAATTTTTTATAGAGCAGTGTTTTGTCATCTACAAATATTACAGTAGAGCTGCAAAACAATACAAAATACATACATATGTATGTATGTTAAAAAAAATTCGATAGTATCGATAGTTTATTTTAAAACTATCGAAACTATCGATGGTGCGACTATCGATAGTTTTGCAGCTCTATATTACAGTGGGCTGTTTTTGAAAATTAAAAAAAAAACAAGTATGAGTTTTAAATTCGGCTGTGCCGAATCTTTTCTAACATAAACCATATTATAACACAGTTTAAGAAAAACAACAACAACAACAGCACATTTTACGGCAAAAATTAAAGGCAGTCGTGTTTTTTTTTTTTTTGCTTACATCTCTGCCATTTGTTGATCGATCTGGCTAAATTTCAATTGAAAACTTTTTGGGACTATATCGCTCATTTTTTTCAATAGTGACATAACTCAATATAATTAAATTTTGGAGCAAGTGATGCAGACTCAAAAACTTAAAATTTTAAAATTTTCAGTAGAAGCCAAACATTTCTTAATAAAGTATTAAACGCTTTTGAAAAGAAATTGTTAAACCAACCGATTTCATTAACAAAAAGTAGACAAAATAGCACGATACTTTAATGAAAATAAGGTTTGGACTTTTTCCAAAAAGCAAAAAATTAAAAATTTTGAGTTCATATCCTCTTTATGATCAAAAAACAATGAAATATAAGCGGGAAAATCGAAGCATAAAACTAATAATACTACATCACTTTGGCGTAGCAAGCACCTAAAAAAAGAAAATTATAAATTTATTTGGACCAAATTTTGGCATAAAATATATGTACATATATGTGACCTTCTCCGAGAAAATGGACCTAGTGCGTCAAAAAATGTGTTTGAACTAAAGAGTGGCTTCTGGTATCTTAACGGATGAAATGCGTTTTTCTCAAAACTTCATTTTCACACACTTGGTCCCTTTTATTTCAGCTACGACTTTCTTATTTAGAAAATGTAGCTAAAGTTATCCCAACAATTTAACACCTGATATGTCTAACAATGTTATCATCAATTTTTCGTTTTCTTTACACCACTGTCCATCATGACTTTTGCACATTTACAAAATGTTTTCCATGTAAACATGGATTTTTAATCAAAATTCTAGTAAAATCGCTAAAAATGTATTGCATGTTCTGCTGCAACTTTTTAATGCACAAAAACCTCGAAATAAATAAATAATAGAAAAAAACTTTGTGTTAATGCAAGTTTTTCTTTTACTTACAAAAAATAAATAAAAAAAGTTAAAGCCGTTTATTTAACGTGAATGGTGAATTAAAAATACCCTACACATTATTAAAAATTAATATAGAAAAATAATTCTACTTAGCGAATTTAAAAAAAAGCTAAAATGTAACGATTATGAAAAATATTTAAAAAAAATTTACAATTGCAAACAAACTAACAGCATGTTTTTAAAACTCGAGTAAAAAAGTGACTCATTTAACTTACATTTAAAATAAAATCAAAATTTCAAAATTTGTTTTTGTTTTAAATGTTAGTTAAGCGAGTCACTTTTGCTCTCGCGTTCTAAAAACAGGCAGTAACAATATTATGCATAAACTTAACAGTCATGATGAAGAGTGTTGCAAGGCAGGGGCCTGGGAATTTTTTTAAATGAAGTGGGCAATTTCTATATAAAATTTACGTTTTTTTTTTTTAGTTAATAAGCGATTTTTTGGATGTGGCCATTTTTTTGTTAAATGAGTGATTTTTTTTTTTTGTTTTTGTGAAACAAGTGTTTTTTTCAAGCGATTTTTTGTGTTTTTCTAAGTTATAATAATTTTTGTGATCTAAAAAAATTTGGGTAATAACAAAAAATAAATGTATTAGGTTTCATCAATGTTTAATTTGAATTCCCCGTAATTAACCCTTATACTATCATCGGGTGACATTTCACCCATTTTATGTTTCAAAATATAAGAACTTAAGTTTTATTTTGGTACATCTTAACGTTACAAGATTATTTAAAGAATTACGATAAAGTCCCTCGGGTTAAATTTCACCCATTTATAAAAACGCGTAGGCTACCTACATTCGATTGAATATTATGGATGATTTTAGTTTATTGTTTTCTTATTAAAAATTATTTTTTCTAAAAAAAAAATAAAAACACCTTCAATAAAGGAAAAACCCCTGTATATTTTCATTAAATAATCACCCATATTTTTCAACCGAAGAACTTTCCTGCAAGTTATTTTGAGGAACGTATGAGGGTTAAGGGATGCTAAATTTCTAATTTTTTTTTGGATAAATACGCTGAAATTTATTGTTGAGGGAAAGCAAGTTTCTATGCACATTTCACTGGTTGCTTAGGGCAGATCATGTTGAAACCCTTTTCCAAAGTCTTAAGAAAAATATTATCTTTATAATTCTTATTCGCTTCACTGTTTTATTTGCATATATTTCTTCAATCTTTGGATGATCTGGCCTAAGCAACCAAAGAAATGCGCATAGAAACTTGCTTTCCCTCAACATCTTAGCACGTCATAGTGAAATCTTATTAATAATAAATTTTGTATTCCCGAAAATAACTTTGATTTTAAATTATATGTTGTCCCCTTAACACCATTTAAAACACGCCTCTGCTTTTTTTTATCTTCATACAACTCATATTTGCATTATTTGCATTAAAAACTGCATTTACATAAATGCGTTTGTTTTTGCTTTAAAGAAAATATTTTTGAAATTATATTGAAGTTTTCATTTTTTGTTTTTGTTTATTTACCGAAATATCTTTTGAAAGAAAAAGTAATTAAAAACAACAAAATAAACAAAAAGTTCAGAAAAAAAACTAAAAAAGAAACAAATTAAATTTTTGTCATTTCAACATTAAAAGGAGAAAAATAAACATTAATAATTCATACAATTTATGCAAAAAAAAAGAAAAGGTTTTAGACAAAGCGGCTTTTCGTCCTTTTCAAACAGACAGAGTGACAGAGAAACTGGTAGCAACTAATGGAAGGTACGTTTCATTGAATTATTGTAGTTTTGTAATAACAATAATAATAATAATAAATTATTGATTTATTATCAGAAACATAAAAATATATAACAAATAATGCACATACTTATAAATCTATTTGTAAATATCCTTCGACTTTCTCTCTCCCTTTAGCCTGGCGCACCCCCGTCCTTCAATCATTTTTGATATGAATGATGCGTGTCAAATTAAAACAAGTGCGTGCGTGTTATTGAACTGAAAACTTGTTCCAAACAATTCAATTTATGTGTATTGAACATTTATTACGTGAATAGAAAATATGCAAGAAAAAAAATAAATAAAAATAGTTAAAAATATCGCTACACAGCAATTTATTGTTAGTTATATAACGCGTATATTGAATTAGAAAATTTTATTTACTTATAAAAGTACATATTTCCAAACATCCAAATTTATTGTTTTAGTTGTTTCTAAAAAGTTAAAGTTTCTGGTTTTCCTTTGCAAATAAAAAAAACATGTTTCTGAAAAAAATTTCTACCGAACAAAGATCTAAAATTCGGTTGCAGCGCAAAGAAAATCAACTAATAAGAGCCAGGGCTAAAGAGAGAAGTACATATCGCACTTGATTATAAAGACGGTATTAACTGCCTGTTTTTTAAATTAAAAAGAATTGTTCAGAAAAAGGCGATTTTTTTTTTAAAATTAAAGAATTTTCGGCTGCGAGTCTACGCCTTGAATATTCATCCTTATCATGAGTGTTGAATTTAAAATAAGCCTTCGATTGTTTGGTAATAGATTAAAGAAAATAATTTCACGTTTTCTTTAATCTATTACCAAACGTCGAAGGCGTATTTTAAATTCGCCAACCACAATAAGCGTGATTATGTTACCACTTTTCAAAAATACAACACTTATTTTGTACGAAGTTAGTTCATAGTTGAATTAAGAAGGATACAAAAATATCTGAATTTTTTTTTATTTTAATAAAAGTGAAAAGAAAATGTTTCTGCATAAAAAAGTTTCTAAATTAAGAAGTGATTTTTGGGTCCTATAGAGATTCACTATGTGGAAGTTCGATTGTATTATTAACAGTTTAACTCACACCTTTTTAAGTTGAAATTGAGAAAATACAAATTAATATCGAGAAAAACTAGTTGGTGTTGAGAAAATGCAAATTAATAAAAAGAAATCCCAATTGATATTGAGAAAAAACAATTTGATAATGCGAAATCCAAATTGATATTGAAAAAATACAATTTGATATTAAGAATTCCAATATTTTCTCAACATCAATTTAGACTTCTTAATATCAATTTGTATTTTCTCAACATCAATTCGTTTTATGGATTAGTAAATTGTATTTTCTCAATATTAATTTGGATTGTCTCAATTTCAACTTAAAAAGGTGTAGAATTGAATTCTTTCCTAATGACTGAAATATATTTATAAAGTTAGTTAATTTTTTTCTTTTTTAAAAAAATACATAAAAATCATTTATTCTTAATTGGGGAATTCAGAAGGTAGTCATAAAGTTTTAAAGTCATATGTCTTAAAATAATTATAAGAAATATATATGACTGCTTTGGGTAACCGCTTATAATTTAGATTTCTACTGTACAGTTATGACGAATCAATGAACACAGCATTAAACATTTTTATTTTGTTTGAAACACAACAATATTTTTTTAAAATCATTGTAAAATATTATTTAGGACATTATGACTGTATATCACACTTTGTGAACCCCCCAAATATTATTTTCAAAATTATAAAAAACGGAAACTTCGGTTATTTGAGGCGGGTTTTTTTTACAAAAAATGCGATCTTTACAACTATTCGATAACCGGGTTTTTAAATGTGTCAATTAGTTGACAACTCTATTAAGCAATTTATTGATATAATAACCCCACAAGAAATGAATGATGTTAAGAAAATGATAGAAAGAAATGACCGAATGTGACTGAAAACTTCCCTACAAGAAATTAATGAGCGAGTAGTCACATTTTTTATTTTGGTCTTAAGAAAATGATAGAAAGAAATGACCGAAATAAAGTTTTCGGTCACAATCGGTAATTTCTTTCTATCATTTTCTTAACACCAAAATAAAAAATGTGACTACTCGCTCATTCATTTCTTGTAGGGCTGATTTCGGTCATTTCTTTCTATCATTTTCTTAACACCAAAATGAAAAATGTGACTATTCGCTCATTCATTTCTTGTAGGGAAGTGCCCGTTTACTTTGTGCGATTTTTGTCGCTGCGATTCTTGCTTTATGAACGAGATGAATTAAAAGGGGCAAAGAAGCGCGTGTACTCTTCGATTCGTTTGTTCGCTCATTCGTTCTTTTATTTGACGAAAAATGTATTTAAGTTCGGTCGCACAGAAAAAGTTGCACACACTAGTGGTTTGTGCTTGTAATTTGTGCGTGTTCGACAGGGTTGTTAGATGTGACGATTTTTTTTCGAGAAAATACAGTAAAATGACGGTTGACGATTTTTTTTTTAATAAAAGTAGTAGTGTTATGACGATTTTCTGTCATATATAAAACAGTTACAAGAAATATCTACAATTATATTTGGAACAGTCCAAAACGTAACAATCAATTTTTCGAAATACAAAAATTATTGGAAATTAAACAAAAAAAAAAAAAAAATAACTTCACAAAACAGGTTTTAGTAATTCGAATTGTAAAATTATATAAATGTCAGCGATACTGCAAAAGATAAACCCAAGAGCTCCGATTTACGTCGCTTTTCAAAAATTGGTTAAATCCGCTTTGCGTTTTTAATTCCGATTTGCGTCGCTACATACGATTCAATTTTTTCACTGAAGTCATAATCACATGTGAAGAATTTTTCTATTTGTATGTAAAACGGCGAATTCCCATTTAATTCTGTTAGGAAAGATATTCTAAACGTAGTTGCGTGTTAGGAGTTAAGAAGTTAGTTCTTAATAAGTTATGTGGAAAAATAAGTGCAAAGAAAAGAATATGCATTAGTTTGGAACAAAAATTGGACACAAAAAAACGTTTCAAGTCGGGTGAAAAGGCTGTTGATATAGACGGAACCCTTGGCTTAGCACCCTGTTTTTGTGAATATGGATAAATGAAATAAATAAATTTTCGTTATGTTTTTGTAAAAATATATTATTTCTTATGGTGTTTTCTTTTCTACAAAAAAATGTGTTTTTTTTTTAAAAAAAAAATGCAATTTGGTGTCTGTTTCTTAAAAATTTTGCTCCCGAAAAGCATAAAACAAGACACCCTTTTCGGGAGCAAAATTTTCAAGAAAAAGACACCAAATGGAATTTTTTTTTAAAAACTTGTGATTTTCAGATAAAAAATATATTTTTACTTATTTTTATAATATCAATACTTGCTGAAATAAATAGAATAAAACGTAACCATATCACTATTTTTTTTTATCATAAATAGAATTTCTTGCTAAAAATTTACATTTTTTAACCAATCAATTAAAAAATCAGTGCAATAAATTGCCTCAGATTTGTAAAATTTAACAATTTGACGATTTTGTTAGATATTCGTAACGATATTGACGAATTTTGTTAAAACTTTTGACGATTTTTTAAGCATAACAACCCTGGTGATCGACGTCTTGTTACTTGTTAATGGGGCTGTGCGCGCACAAATCACAAGTAATTGAATTTTTTGTGATTTGTTCGATGAGTGTGCTTGTAGGCGAACATTTTAAAAGTTTTTCATTTTAGTGTACAATAAAATATCGAATTGTATATATTGCGGTGGTGTATGGCATACACAAATTTTTTGTAATCTTCTTAAATTGATATTGTATTTTTTGAAAAAATTTCATGCGTTTTTTGAAAGATGTTATTTTTAAAAATTTTTTGATCCAACTTTTTCGCTAATTCTTTTTAGGTTTTGTTTATGTCGTTAATTCGCCCGAAATACCTCGTGTGGCTTTTGGCTCATGTTTGGAACGTGAAACTTTACCCTTAAAAGGACCCTGCTTAACGTCCTTTATGCGCAAACATCAAGGTGATGTATTTTTAAGTCCTGGACCCATGGCTCGGGTAGATGAAAGAGATCCTTTGGAAATTAAGGTAATTAAAAAAAAACAAACAAAAAAATGTTCATAAAGAGAAAAAGTTGTTATTTTCTTCTTAAAGTACCCCTCTAAACTGGGTCATTCGGCCTTTGCTTGTAAACTATTACGCCTACCAGCTGCGCAGACCTCCAATAACCCGTGCGTGGGTACCTATGAAGTGGAGTTAAAGAAAACTCCAGCTAAATCACACAAGCCTTTCAATATTGGTGCAAAAAGGGCAGAGAAAATGAAGTTTTTAACACCAGCGTGAGATGGAAATTTTAAATAAAAAGAGTTTAAAAAAAACACTTTTCTCCTCTTGCAGACCCAATACATATGCGTACCATAAAACAAGGCCCCAACTTCGTATCAACTCTGCCTTTAATACTCAGCGTAAAATTTACCCCGCAATTGAAGTCATATGCTCTCCCTTTAATACAGCGCAATGTCATAAATGCGAACAAACTCCCCGGGGGGACTATTGGCACAGCTCGGAAAAAGATTTGGATTTGTGTCGTATTTGTATGCATAAAATCGAGCGTAATATAAAAAATTGCTCCGCCACTGAAATGCAACGTCAGAGACTACATCGGGAGCTGTTGCCCTATCGTTTGGTACGTTATTGCGGTTTTTATCATGACCACAATGGCACCACCGCAGCCACGCAATTAATAACGACGAAAACATTAAAATTCAAAATTAAAAAGGAAAATTATTTGTCATTGTACATGTGAAGCGAGGCAGCCATTTATGCCTTACCAAACTAGGAATTTTTTTATTCAAATATACGTTCTGCTTATTAACGCGTTTCTGGTTTTTTGTTGTGTGGAAAATTCACACATTTCTTTGGGTTGAATTATAAATTCCGTAATATTTTGTATGGCTATCATTGAATTGTGTTTGCTTTTTGCGATGTTGCTTATCAGTCGGAATGTTTGGGGGAGCACAATATGTGCCCAAATGTTCTTTATAAATATTGAACTTGCATAAAATTAGTTTTTAGCTGCAACGCCAAAATGAAAAACACTTGTAATTTTATTGTCTGTTGCTGGGATAAAATGTTGCAATTTGGGGAGCTTTTTAAAATGTTTAGGCTGAATTTTTATTAAACTGCAGTAGAATTTAATGTTTAGGCGGAAATTTAAAGGATTAAATTAATAATTTTTTGCAAAATTAGTATTTTTTGTGAATTTTGCAATTTTTTATTAGTGTTATTGATTTTTGGCTTTATTGTAAAATTTTGCTAATTTTTTTGTTCAATTTAGCGATTTTTTAAATATAACCCCCTTTTTACAAAAGTTTACATAAACTGATATGTTTAACTGCTATTTTTTGGTCTGTAGTAGCTTTAATTTTCGCATCACAATTTTTTGCGATATTAGTGTTAATTTAGCAAGTTCTTTACTAAGGCGTTTTTTTAATTTAAGCGATTTTTTGATAAAATTAAAAATTTTTTTTGTAAAATTCGTATTTTTTGTGAACTTTAAGGTTGTGTGATTTTTTAAGGTTTTTAGCTTTGTTGTAAAATTTTGTGACTTTTTTTATATTTTGGCGATTTTTTAATTTAAACCTTTTTTTGGTGTATTTTGAATAAACTTATATTTTTGGTAAAACTGCTGTTCTCTGGTTTGCTTTTATTTTCACAGCACTATTTTTTTTTTTGCGATATTTGGGTTAATTTACCAAGTTTTTTATTTTGGCGATTTTTTTTTAATTAAAGCGATTTTTTAAATAAAATTTATAATTTTTTGTAAAATAAGTATTTTTTAGTGAATTTTGCGATTTTTTTAGGGCTTAGATTTTTGGCTATGTTGTAAGATTTTGCGATATTTTTTTTAATTTAGCGATTTTTTTAATTTAAACTTTTTTACGGTATTTTAAATAAAACTGATATTCTTTCTAAAACTGCCGCTTTCTGGTTTGTAGTACCAACAATTTTCACAGCACAATTTTCCATTTTTTGTAAAGTGGAGTTTGCGATTATTGTGAAAAAACGTTAAGTTAACGTTAAGTTTTTACAACAACAAACAAAACTTTAGATTAATAATTTTTTAAAAGTAACAAATTGTTTAAGTAGATCGTAAAATTGTTAACTTTAATCTTGTAAGCTTTTACAATATTTTTGTGATTTTGTAATTTTAATGTTTTTTTAACGATTGTTTGGATGAAATTTAAATTCTCGTTTTTGCTTAACTTTAGCGGTATTTATTATAATATATTAATTTTGTTTATTGTTTCTAGTGTTTTTGTGATTTAAGCGTTATTTTTTAACTAGCGACTTTTGATTTTATAGGTTTTTTTTGAGAATTTCAATATTTTAAAGTAAAACATGAGGCTTTAAACTTAGTTTCTGTGCAGATTTGCAATATTTATGGAGGTATGTAGCCATTTTTGTGATTTCAGCGATTTTTATTATGTTTGTGTTTTCTAAAAACTAGTGCTTTTTACTCAACGTTTTTTTTCCAAAAAATTAAAAGGGGGTTTTAAGTAAAATATAAAACTTGTAGCTTTTTATTGTGAATAGCGATTTTTTGACTTTATTTTTTTTTATTTAGCGATTATTTAAATGAAATAGATTTTTTTGTAAACTTATCGCTTTTGTGGCTTAAATCTAGTGAATTTATGACGGCTTGACAATATTTTTGTTTGTTTTAGTGCTTTACTGCAAAATAATCGATTTTTTTAATTAGCGATTTTTTTCTAACGAGTTTGACGTTAATCATAAAAATGAGACTTGTTAGGGGGCATTTACACGATGTGTTTTCAGACATGTTTAGCAAACACGTTTGTTTTTTCTGTAGGCAATCGGGTTAGCGAAGAAACAGTGGTTTCCAAACAGACACGAAATGAGTTTTCTACTTTTTCAATATGAATGAAAAGAAGATTAGACAATTACACATGAAAACAGACAAGTTTGGTAAGACATCGTGTAAATGCAAAGGGTTTTTGGTAGCATGCTCAAAAGAGAATAAAAGAAACAGACACGTCTGAGAAGACATCGTATAAATGTCTCTTAAGGGGCTACATTTAGTGATGTATTTAACATAAAAGTTTCTCTACCGAAAATCTCTTAAAGTTGCATAAATTTCCACATCGACTTTTATGTCTATATATGAAAAAAATCTCCTTAATAGAAAAAGCCTCAAAATCAAAAATTTTCTTACGATTGAAAATATGCCCCTTTTCATTTAAAATATGCACAAGTATTCTAAAATATGAAAGCTGCTTATTACTTATTGCTTCCACTGTTTAATTTCCCCTTCCAGCGTCAAACTTAAAATAACTTCCTACTTTTAAAATTCTTTTAAATACACAAAAAAGTTAATATTTTTGTCATCGTTGGGTTGTATATTTTCTTTCTTTTTGTTTGTGAAATATATTCGGGGAAAGCCTGCGGTCTAATAATGTGGCCTGCGAAAGTTTTGTGTGTCATTATCATTGAGTGAGAGGTTACAATTTAATGAAATGTAAAATAGCAAATGATGTTGTCTGTGACTAGTTGCCTGGCTGCAAGTATGCCTGCCTGCCTACCTGTCTGTAACCGTGACTACAACCAAATTGCAGCAGCTGAAAAATATGCAACACTAGCAGCTAAAACAGCAATAAAACTTTAACCGCAGCCCCACCAGCCTGCATATGTTTTGGTAAATTAATGGTTATTGTGGTGTAAAGTGAGTGAATGAGCGAGCGAGCTGGTTAATGGGAGTGAGTAGAAGGTGGTCTGCAAATGATTGTAGTACACATGTTAGGCCACACATACTTATACAGGTTTAAACAGGGTGTAGAATATAAATAAATTGTGCAAAATGTTTGGTAAGTGACAGAGAGATAGAGCACAATGGGACGGAATGGTAAAAAAGTGATTAGCAAATAGGAAGGCAATATTAAATTTTTTATTGTTCAAGAAAATAACAATATGTAGTATACAACTAATTGCTGTGTTTTACAAATAAAAAAAGTTGCTTTGAAAATGTAAAATTTGGACTGAGATGATAAAAAGTGCTCTCTACAGTTCCTGTCTTCGTGAAAAAGTTTAGGTAAAATATTTGCTATTTAAACTTAAGATTTAGTTTAAGTTAAAAACCTCCAGAAAGACCACATACTTCTAAAGCACCCCATACACGTTTTTATACTGAATTAAAAAACTTTCTTATTAATACGATTTCCGTATGACGTGCTAAATTCCCAGTTTTTCATATTTGATAAATACACTGAAATTAACTTTCATTCAACTGTAAAAATTTCAAATGAAAATTTAATGAGGGAACTGAAAGCAACAGAGCCGGCCATTTTTATATAAATTTAAGACAATTTTAATAATACTTAAATTTTTCTTTGCAAAAGAAAATTACAAACATAAATTTTGACAGCTGATCAAGAGACTCGAACACACACAGCACAATCGAATTGAAAGACTTACTAGCCATCTTGAAAAATCAAAATCTTTTGATTTTCCTTCAACCAACTCGACAACTGCCAAATTAATCAATTGACAGAGCCATACACGCCTTTATTTGGCCAACAACGGACTCAGTTGTCAACTAGATTGAAGCGTGTGTGGAGTACTTAAGACATTACCCGATGGAGATTCATGTCAAATAGTTACAAGAATCTTTGGTTGTAGTAACAAAACACTTATTTTTCGACTTAATTTGATACTTTAATGGGGGGAAAAAATAGTACCCAAAAAAGTAAAATTTTGATTCTACAACTGGTTTTTTTTTTTGTTTAATAATCTTTGGCATAAGTTAAATGCTAGTTTAATATAAATGTTTTCCTAAATTCATCCCATAGTGCCACTCTAACTGTTTAGTTAAGAACATAATTTTATTTAAGCAGTGTGGTTGCAATAGTTCGACGAGTTGTGTTGGAAACGCTGTTGGCAACAGTGAAATTTATACATGTTTGTATAAGTGTTGAGAACATTTTCAGATTGTAGATATTCCTAGCATTTCTCGAGTCACAGCTAAACCGTCAGAAAATGAGTTTTTGATGCGATTGTGCATAATGAATTCAAAGAATTGTGTTCTATACCGCTTCGCAAACATTCAGATACATACAATTTTGGTGTTTTTTGAAGTAGTTGTTGTTGTTGACATTGTTGGGTTTGTTTTGTTATGGGACAGGAAAAACTTGGGTTGATTAAAAACCAAAAAAAAAAAAATGAATGGAAAATAACCAGGAAAAATGCTTGTATTATTGAGCAAATTTTTTCTTTGGTTGTGTTTATTGTTGTCGCCAACAATGATAAGCTTCTCGAAATACAATAAATAAGGACTACGAGCAATCAATAAAATACATGAAAATTCTGCCGATAAAGTTTAAGATTCTATAGTAACCAATAAAGTTCTCGACGGGGTGCTATAAGGCCGACGGAAATAAAGCCAACTTTGGCCCTATTTCCCTTTTTAGCTGGAAATAAGACCAACTTTATCGGTTGCCCTTATTTCTAACTCGATAGGGAAACAAAGCCAACTTTCAAATACCACTAAAAGGAAATAAGACCAACTTGGTTTCATTACCTTTTTGAGTTGGAAATAAGACCAACTCAAAAATTGCATTAATTAATTAGGAAAAATTTGTAGTCTTTTATGAGGATTTCCCCTTTTACAGAATGTTTACATGGAGTTTTATTCATTTTGTAAAAGGAAGAATTAATAGTTTTTAAAATTATAAAAAACTAAGGATTTTTCCTTTTACAACCCAAAAATTGCATTCTTTAATTGTTGGCTGGTAATGTTTGTTTATCATATATTGCATTTGAAATAACAAATGCAGGTAACACTACCATATTTGCCAATCATATGTTTAAATAATATTGTGTTTGGTAACACATGTTGATGTGTCAATTAAATTCAACCATGTGCTGTTATCAGTTGTAATGCGTTCATGATCCACGTGTTGTTTAATAAATCAATTTTTTTGGTTTTTTGTTGGTTATTGTGCGAATAAAAATGGAAAAAGAAGAAACTATCTTCGAATTGTAATAAAAATATTTGAATTTTTTGAGTTGGTTTTATTTCCAACTCAAAAGGGAAATAAAGTCAACTTTCAAATTTCGCTAACAAGGAAATAAAGCCAACTAGGCTTTATTTCACTTTTGAGTTGGAAATAAGACCAACTTGAACATTTTCCAAGTTGGCTTTATTTCCGTCGGCCTTATAGCACCCCATCAAAGTTCTCACAAATAACAAAATTCCTTTGAACACTTGTGAATGTAAATGTAAATCAAACAAATTTAAAAATGTTTATCATAACTCTATTTTTCTTAATCCCTATCCTTTCCATTTACTATTTCTCTTAAAAAAAAACAAACGCACACAAATACAATATTTAGACTTTTCATGTGTTTGTGTGAAAAATGTTTCAGCTTTCCATTTAAAAAAGTTCGGTTATCCATTGTTTTTTTTTTATGTGAACGGAAACGGATGTGAGTTTGTTAAAAAAAGAAAATCACTATACAACGTAATTTTAATGCAATTTTTCGGTTTAAGGGGTCCACCAAAACTGTGAATCAGATGTTGTTACAATTGTTCTGCTCTTGGAATGAAATTCAAAAATATACAATTGTTTTAACAATTCGTTTGGTCAGGACAAAACCAGGAACAAGGTTTTTTCCAACACACAGCCGTTAAAATCAAAGAAAAAACTGCTTTAAATAAAAAGCACCTCAAAAAGAAAAGAACGCTCAATAAGTTTCTTAAAACATAAAAAGAAAAGTAATGTTATCGACAACTTTTCTGTAGAAAGCTATTGCAAAGTTAAGTTATCGATAAACTCTTAATAGAAATATTAGGTTATCGATATCTTTTTAATAGAAAAGTTAAGTTAACGATATCTTTTTAATAGAAAAGTTAAGTTAACGATATCTTTTTAATAGAAAAGTTAAGTTAAGCTTCTTTTTAGAAAAGTAAAGTTATCGATAACTTCTTTATAGAAAAGTAAAGTTATCGATATTTTTTCTCTAGCATTCAAAATTTATCAATAACTATCCTTTGGAATACTTTAACAATTAATAACTTTCCTTAAAAATAGTTAATTTATCGATACCATTTGTATGGAATAATTAGGTTATTTTGCTATACAAACTTAATTGATTTGAAAAGTTTTCGATAACTATTTTTTTCATCGGTAAGTAATCGATAAGTATTCTTAAATTTTTTTTTGTAAATTAATGAAGATTAGTGTTTTATAACTTTATTATAGAGATGTAAATGTATATATCACTTAAGTTTTCCTAACACGAGTAAAGTTATCGATAATGTTTCTATAGAACTTTGTTTTTTTGGTCCATCTTTAATTGCTTTTCAAGCCCAGAATAAACATTTGAGTTTACAATAAAATTTATAAACAAAAAAAAAAACAAAATATTTATGCAAGAACGGAAATACCAATTCAAATGAACAATTAAGTTTGTTAGTGTGTTGTTGCTTTATGTGTGTTGAATGACAAAACAAGTTGGAAAATTTTGTTAGGCTTATTTTACAATTGTTTAGTAGTATTAAACACACACACACACATTGTTATAAATTGACATTTCCATCAGTAGATAAAGTCATGTTACTAAAGTAATCTTATAGAAGAACTTTTGTTTTTATTGCATTTCCAGTAGGATGTGATAAAGCGGAAATGTAACAACAACACCACACATTACGAAGATAACAGTGATGGTATGGCGAGTATTAAGAGGAAATTATACAATTTTTATTGTATTTCGTAAAACTATCGTACTTTTAATACATATTTATTTATAAGATTTACCGCTTACGTTATTTTTTGTTTGAAAAGTTCTTTTATTTTGTCGCTGGACGAACTCTGTTACTGCTACAATCAAGTAAGTATCTACAGTTTTAATTAAAGTAATTAGTCGAAAAACATATTTATTTATTTAAAAGTTATTTGTTTATTTTCCGATAACTATTAAAACTTTTGTTTTTACTTGTCACGTGCACTCACGCGTGTAACCTTGACTTAGAATTAAGAACTAAACAATTATTTTAATAAGCTTCCTCTATTATGAAGAAACAATTCAGCAATAGTTTTAACCAGATGAATTTTTTACCTTTAATAACTTATTAGTCACGCTGCCATCTCTATCAACTTCCATTCAAAAAGATGGAGCGACAACAGCAAAACAAATTTTTCTATAAAAAAAGGAAAATATATTTCAAGTGATTTTTTTCGTTGAATCAAATTGTCTTCTTTATTCACTTGACCATCTCCTTCACAAATGACCTTACAATCAATCACATGTTTCATTGTTGAAGCAAAAAAATGAAAACCAAAATATTTTCACTGTTTTCTCGAATTGAGTTTTTTTAAAAACCATTATCTGTAGCAATTTACTTAGTTTTTACCACAAACTCAGGAAACCTTTTAAGGAAAAAGTAGTTGCTCTACAAATCTCTTAACCGCACACATGTTAAAGCAAACGACCATTAAAAACATTTTTTTTGGTGGCAGACTTGATGGAAATTGTATGGAAATAAAATTTAAATGACATGTTTTATTGACCCCCGCAAAACAAACACGAGCAAAGGGACATAAACTACAACAGATATGTAGATTAAGCGGGGGAGATCATGGATTGAAAAAAACGTTTAAAACTTTGAACTGTTCATAGGAAACTAATGGACCTACAGGTAAAAAACATGCAATAAAAATAATGCTATTAAAGTGTCTTATGGTGAAAATGTCATGTTATCTTTAATTTAAAAGTTTTCAAGAATATTATTAATGTATCGATTATGTTAATATAAAATTATAAAGCTACCGATAACAGATTAGTTATGGCATCGATAACTTTTCCATATAAAAAAAAAGCTATCGACAACTTCTTCCTAAAATATTACAACTGTTTATAATTTTTCTATAAAGTTGTAAAGTTGATGATAACTTTTCTAAAGATAAGTAGAGTGATCGATACCTTTTTATATAGAATAACAAAGTCATTGATAACTTTTATATTAAGCAGTCAAAAAATCGATAACATTACTTTTTTTAAAAATAGTAAAGTTATCGATATCACTTTATTTAATAGTAACCGTTTGTATGAAAAAAGTTATACAGAATCTCTACAAACATACCACTAAAGTGTTTACATAAAGTACCAAAAGAACGAATTTTTACCTTGTCTTGCCCTTCAAGTGTACTTTATTTGTTTGCTACCTTATTGCTGAAGAACATATGTAGGTTTCAAATTGCGCGATATTATTTAAAAAAAGAATTGGCTGCTTACAAAAAGTACCAAAATTACAAATTTTTATCCAGATTTTCCGCCTCAAATGCACTTTATTTGTTTGCTGTCTTAATGTTAAAGAACATAGATTTCAAGTTGGCGCTAAATTATTTAAAAAAAGCACGTTTATAAAAAGGACAAAAAGTACGCATTTTTACCAACTTAAACTTTTCTTTGTTCCTAAGCCATCGAATAGCAAACATGTAGAAGGATGGCGTGATTGTTATCCAATTTGGTCTATTCATTTTCAATAACATTTTTATAAGCTGTAAAGTTATCGATTTTTTTTTTAAGTAAAGTTATCGATATCATTTTCTTTAAAAATATTAAAGTTTTTGATAACTATTCTTTCGATTAATTACCAATTACTCTATAATAGATAAGTGAAGTTATCGATAACTTTTCAATATATATATGATTAGACAGCCCAATTATGAATACTAAAAAGTTATTGATAGCTTTTCTATTAATGAGTAAAGTTATTGATAACTTTTTTATAGAGTTACAAAATTGTCGATAACTTTTTTATAGAATAATAAAGCTATTGATAACCTTTTATAAAAAATTAGGGTAATCCATAACTTTTCTATAAAATTTTAAATTATTGATAACTTTATCATAGAATAATAAAATTATTGATAACTTTTTTGTAAAAAAAGCTAATTTATAGATAACTTTTTTAATCCAAATTTTAATATTTTAATTAGGCTTAAGTGCATCAAGTTTAATTTGCATTAAATTATTTTTATGAAGAAAGGAATTTTACAACATGAAATTTATTGATAATTTTTTCATTAATGACAGTCAAGAATGAAAAATTATCAATAAATTTTAATTAATTTCATGTTGTACAATTCCTTTCTTCATAAAAATAATTTAATGAAAATTAAATTTGATGAACTTAAGCCAAATTAAAATATTTGGATTAACAACCATAAAACAGTTCAACAATACTGATAACTTTTTTTATAAAAAAAGCAAATTGATCGATAACTTTTTTATAAAAAAAACCAAGTTATCGCTAACTTGTTTATAAAAAAAGCAAAGTTTTCGATAACTTTTCAATAAAATAGTAAAGTATCGACAAGACTTTATTTTTTAGAAAAGTAATCGATAACTCTTCTATCGATTAGTAACGTTATCGATTACATTTCTATAGAATAGCATGGACACGTGAATGAAGTTAACGAACACTTTTCAACAGATAAGTAAAGCTATTTAATATTTAAAGTTAAAATTATTAATGAAAAGGACATTTACGCGCACAGCTCTAAAAAAGTGTATTCAAAATTCAGCCCAAACGAATACTGCGCAAATTATTGTTTTTATTTCAAAGTCTCCTTAAATTCTTGAAGTTTGAATCATTGTTCTAAGCTATTCCTTAAAAAGGAAATTTAGTTATTATTAATGGTTTTTTTTAGACCTTTATACCACCGGAATTATGAGTTTAAGAGGTAATAGACATAATTAAAGGGATTTTTGTTTAATTTATTAAATAAATTACATTTTTAAGGATAATTTATAAGGCAATTAGCTCATTACTATGCAAAACATTGTTATTGTTGTAAATTCAACCGAAAAATTATATTAACACATAAATGTCTTCATATGTATGTATACATATAAACATGTACACATGGTACGCTAAAACCCTACAGTTCTGATAAATTTATTAAACAGTTTTGCAACAAGGCAAAACAAAAGGAGAAAAACTAAATCTTTTTTAAGGTCCTCTAACTACAAGAACAGTCAAAATTTTAAATTCTATGGATACATTTTTGTTTAAAATTTTTTTTTGTTTCTAAAATTCAATAAACTAGTGTTCGCCTTATGTTCAAAATTCGACCATAATTTTTTTTTTGTAAATATGAAGAAAACATAATTCATCTAAGTATATATGAATTTATTTGTTTCGATTTGGCGAGGGTCCAACCTCCGGTTCATATTTTATCTTCTACGTGAGTTGATTTAATTTTGTAAGTTCAGTATAAAAAATACCAATTGAAAAACAAAAAAGTATCAAAAAGTCTCCTTTATATATTGTCATCCACTCAGGACGTTGTACGTTTAATTTTATGTTTATATGTCTAATATTAACGAAAATTAATCAAAGTATCAGATGTAGAACGAAAAAGTACGAAAAAGCTACCCTTACATGTTCTTATTCGCCCAGTTTAATGTATAATTGTATCTTCATAGGTCGAATATTAACGAAAATTCAAAAAGTTCCAGATGAAAAACAAAAAATACCAGCATTTTTTATCTTATAGGTTATCACTCACTCAGGATCCTACACCTATAATATTATGTTTCAAAGTTCTATATTATAGAAAATTTAAAAATTATCACATGAAGCACAGAAAAGTAAAAAAAAAGAAATTTAGTTTCCCATATTTCACCTTTTTTCTCCCCATACAGGTTCCGTTGACAAACAAAGGAAGAAAGCGTTCTTAACTGTTTTGCCTGGTCTGATTTATATAGTCGAAATATACGAAAACCGGTTTCTGAAAAATGTCGAATAATCGATTACCCTAATTTTTTATTATTTGATAATTGAAAATAAATTTTTATTTATTTATTTTGCATTTGTGTTAGTAACAATTTTGAACGCTTATAACTCTGAAATTATTGGACAGATTTTAATAAAATATATGTACATTGTGCACTTCTTTGAGTAAATACCTCTTAAATGATGTATATTTTGTTCAAATCGGTTGACATACAGAGGAGGAAAGTGTTCTTAACTGTTTTGCTTTAGCCGATTTATATATATGTAGATAACGAAATAATTTGAAATTAAATTGTCTTTAAGGTCCATATTTACAGTCGTTAGTAAGCTAATAGCAATGGTTCCATTAATAAATTATTATTTTCGGTTTTTAGTTAACCCATAGTTAAACTTTCAAATGTTATTGGTTAGCCACTAATTACACTACAGCTCTTCCGTTGAAAATTATTATTTTCATTCGTTTTTTTTTAGAAAATTGCTATTATAAATTGTACACAGACGATTCCAAGCATATTCCTTTTGTTTAGCAGCAACAATGCCTTTTTTTATTTTCTATGACATTTCAGTATTTTTTTCATATTTAGAAATAATAAAAATGTAAAGAAAAACACTGCTACCAACATTGAAAGTTGGTATTTTGAGAGAGTTACTATTTTCTGCTCTGTTAATGTTTTTTAGTTAACTAATATACTGTAAATATGAAATGCTAGTTAACCAATAGTTATCATTTTAGTTTACTAATATTTAACTAATAACTGCAAATGTGGGCCTTTGCAGTGCTAATAATATTTTTTACTAAAATCAGGATATCAGGCTTTGGAATAGACGGCAATAATGAAATTTTTTTTTCCAAAATTGGGAAAACTTGTACAAAATTGAAGATGGAAAAACTAACAATGTGTATAAAATTTTCTTTAAACCACGTATATTTTCAATAAAACAAGCTTTATTTCATGATAACTGATGAATAAATATTGATTTTATTTACAAGAAAGTGAAATAGCCTGATTTTTAGCAAAACTTTAGATTTTAAGAGAGTTCTCCACATCTTTTTTTATAACCTGAAACAGATCTGTCCAATTTAGTAAGAAAAATTTATAATTTTATTACTTTTCTTATTTTATATTCCACGAAAAGCGATATACAATTGTTGAAAAAGTGCGATATGTCAGCACTTGTTCTCAACAAAAGCGTATTAACTCAAAATTTTTATTTTTTAACTCTTTGGAAAAAATCGACACGTCATATTTTCTGCATATTGTTTGTCTACTTTTTGGTAACTAAACGGTTGGTTTAAAAATTATTTTTCATACACTTTTTATATTAAATTCAAAACTGTTTTGCTTTTACTGGAAATTTTGAAATTTTTAATTAATTCCCACTTTATGTTTAAGAGCGACATACAAATAAGTTTTGTGCACTCGATACTCTTGAGCAACCGACATTCAACTGTCCATATGAAAAGCAAGGGGTCTCTAAATATGTATTTCCCGGCCAATGAACCTAATGTAGTTCAGTATACCACATTTATCAAAAGAGAACAAGTACCAATTTTTTTTCGTTTTTCATTGTAAAAAGTACCCTATATTTTAATGTGGGCCATATGCTATTTTTCGAAAAGAGAAAAAGTACCAAATGTAAGAGTGTAGCAAGAGTACCATATAGCTTTTTCTCATTTCAGGCCCCCAAAAAGTAACCTGTATTACAATGTAGGCTAAATTCCATATGTATATTAAATTTATCGACAAGAGAATGAGAACCAATTGTATCCCTTTTTTTACCCCCTAAAAAGTACTAGTTTGTACCTTTAATCGTACACTATATTTTAATCTTGACCACATGCAATCTGCATACCAAATTTATCAAAAAGAGAAAAAGTACCAAAGCACCAATTTTTAAAAAACAATATACTCTCAACTTTTGCAGCGATGCTGTGGAAAAGTGTCTCTCAGATGCAACTAAACTAAATATTGAAATTTTTGGTATGACATTTTCTTGCACCAGTAAGCAAGCGAATCAAATATGATCTTTGGTATCTCTAAACTTCTTCTTTAACTAAACCAAAGCGTAGGATGAACAGAGGATAATGTTTCCCTAAATTTTCTTATACGATTTTCTCAAATGCTCCAAAGGTCAGTTATAATTATATAGACTTAACAGAACTTTTACTAGGTGTAGAGGTGACAACGTCTTCAACACTTTCGGAATACAGATTCAGGCTAAGAAGTTCAATAAGACGTTTTTTCGATCTATTGTCTTTGATATTTTCGAGCTTTGTGTCTCAAATTGTTTTTGGTAAAATTGGCGACTAAGTAAGTCGGCAATTTGAACTATTCTGCATCTCAGTTTATTCATTTATCCTATTTTTGAATAATTTTTGAAGACTGTTTACTACTTAGCTGAATAGCGGCGGACGTTCGAAGAAACTGAACATTTTTAACGAAATGATTTTTGACCCATGTTGTTCAAATGTTATCCCTTTTGTTACTAAATGTGGAGCTAGTTACGCTTTGCTCCAAATATAAAAAATTAAATTATGCACATAAAATTGTTTGCGATACAATTTTAATTACTTGCTAACCTTACGTTAAAAAAGTAGACTTTACGCTAAAAATGCCCATATATACGTATCGAAAGCATGAAGAACGATTACTTTAAACTTTAGCATGTGTCTTAAAAAAAGGTCGAATAAGTAACATACGCGTAGAACGCGTGGTGTATAAAATTTGTTTTTCTGTTTGATTTTTCGCTGTGCTTTTGAAGGTGTTATTATATACAAAAAATAAGTATTGGAAATTAATTTATTTTTTCAAAAAAAACTATAAAAAATTATCGTCGTATCAACAGTTAAATAAAGCCGATACCGATATATCCGCAAACTCGAAGCATCGCCAATATATCGGTTTCGGCATCAGTATTCGTTGCCACTCTAATTAAAACATAATTTAAGCCTTAGTTAATTCTCGCGAGATTTACACCCAAAAACTTTGAAACCCTTAAGAAATAACCCACTATCCATCTTGCCATCTAACGGTGAAAGACAAGTTATAGCCCGTGCAATAAAGCCTGTGCAAAGTCTAGGTTACCCTAGATACCACAAAGTCTATGGGATAATCAATTTGAAAGCCAAGCCAATCATAGTTTTCGTCTTAGAAGGATTCAGATCCAAGAAATTAGCTTTTGATTAGCATAAAATACACCTCCGTTCCCCGTTAAGTTCCACGTTTAGGTGTGTAGCGCCTAAAATTAGAGAACCACGGAGTACATCATTCACAAACAACGAAAAGGTAAAGGTAAAGCATCAAGCCCTGAGGCACTCCCCTGTAAATGTTTAAAGAACCTGAGCATCGGCCTATCAACTGCACAAACTGTATGCGATCAGTAAAAATTATTAATAAGCCTACTGATCGTTGTGAAAAGGTAAAAATGCCTAACGAAAATCCAAAAATATTAACATTAATTCTATAATTTTATAGCATCTAGAAATATTAAGTGGTCCAAAGCTGCTTGATATGGCTGAACTTGTCTTTGTTATAAAAAAACACAGTGAATCTATTCTTAAATGAATTAATTAACTTAGAATCGATGAGGTAACATTATAAACGGAGTACTGTTGGGTTTTAAACAATAAATGAGTTAACGTCAACAACAATTACAACAAACTTTAATCTCGCGGTTAATTTGTTGTATAATAAAACCCAATTAGAAATTCAAAGCAGTTAAAGGACCCCACCACATCGATCAACAGTAAATATTTAAGTATGAATGTATGTGTTTACACATAAAACAAGCTTTATCATGATTTTCCTTTATGTCATTACAAATTATGTTCCCTTTTTGCCATTTTATTTATTACACACGTTTTCAGTTTTCGTGTACAACACCTGAAATTTATAAGAGACTTTTAAGTAAAAAAAAAACGGCTTCTTTCTTTCGAACGTGTTAATGTGTTAATTTACATAATTAAAATACGTATTAATTAAAATGATACATTTTGTACAATTTTAATAAAAAACAAAAATCGAAAGTAAGGACTATATACTTGTGCACACTTATTTTAAATGAGGTGTTAAATTTCAAGGGGTTTAAGGAAAACATTAAAAGGGTTTCATAATCCAAATTATTTTCTTGCATTTATTCGTTAAGACTTAAAGTTTAAAACAGAAGTTGGAAAAAGTTGTACAGCCCCTGCAAATAATAGGACCAGTCCAAACACGCGTGTAAAGAGTAGTCCACAAAGGACCAGGTTTAGTCCAAAAGTAACCCAAACGTATGGAAAAAACCTGGTCTATTTAACATTACGATGTCCTAGGAGAGGATCATATAACCCACCCTTGGACCACTAAGGAGTAGTTTTAAAACTACTCCATGGTATATAACCCACCTTTGGACCACTAAGGAGTAGTTTTAAAACTACTCCATGGTATACTCAAGAGGATTAGTTTTGAAGTCGTTTAAAAACGAAAGCACGTCGTTAAAAAACGAAGACATGTCGTCTCACTACAAACACTTTTTAACAATGACATGGTCCATGCTTGCATTACATCGGACCAGTCCATGGAGTAGTCCATTTTATCAAAATGGGTCAGGTGGTCCAATTTTATTTGCTGGGGCGCGTTGTTTAAATTAATATGGTTTTTTCACTTGATTGCTTCTGGCTCTACCTGGGGCGGGCGCTAAAGGCAAGAGTTTTGCATTAAAGAACTTTTGATATTGATAACTATGGTTTGACAGCTGAGAATGTCGAACTGTGTTGAAATTTCTGTTCAGTAAGAGCACTAAGTTCATTTTACGAAGTACATTCCTGGGTTAATGACTACGTCAATAAGCAAAGTTGCCATATTTGGAGGAACGGTAATCCTTAAGCCGTGAACGAATCACCATCCATTAAAATTTACTGTTTGGCGCGGTTTAGACGTTTTTTTTTTTAAATGACCAAGGAGCTGCCGCCAAGGCAAATGGCAAGCGCTATCAAGCCATGCTGGCTGAATTTTTGTTTCTTAAAATTAACCAGCTAAGCATCAACGAATTTTTAACCAATCTTTACGAAATTGGTGTGGATTACTAGTCATACAAAACGATTTTGTGTAAAATTTAATGAGAATCGTCGCATAATGCCACTAATTTATATAAGTCTTTGTACAATTTTTGTTTTACATTTGGGTTTATAACTCTTTTTCTACTGAACCGATTGTGCTGTATTTCAATCCCAAACTGCTTAGGAGAACTTTAATAAAATGTACACCAATATTGTTTTTCTCTCTTGAGTCTTTCGTGAGCGTGTTTTCAAAAGACGGATAGACGGATGGACAGGCAGACATACGGACATAGCTTAATCGACCTAGAATTACTCTATATTTATATAAAAAAAGTTTCACATGGTATACCCTCATTTACCACTAGTGGAGGTGGAGGTTATTAAATTAATCTATGGAAAATATACGAATACTTGCACCAGTGTTCGAAAATAAACCGAACATTATTTAGCGTTCGGTTTACACACCCAGGAACGATATCTATTTTTTAGTGTTTGTGAAGTTTAATACCGTTCTGTTCTTCGATAAAAAAAAACAGAACAATTGTAGTAATGCTGTAGGCAAACATTATATTTTAATGTTCTATAGTGTTTCTTTTTTTTACATTGATATAGAAATAAACAAACAAACAATTTAAGCAACCGCCGTAGCACGAACAACTTGTGTGTGTATTGTGTATATGTTTTGTTTGTGTAAAATTATTTTGCTGGCTTTTTGTTTTTTCGTATGTGTATTTGGCTTTTGTAAAAAATTTTTGCACTACGCACAACAGAAACGAGCGAACATTAATGAGCTGAACCGAACACAATGAAGTTTGTGGGTTTTTAAAAAAAATGCGAACGGAATTCAATGTTCTCATTTTTTTGTTGAGTATCTTTTTTTTGTGTTCAAAAGATGACAAACAGGAAAACGTTATTTTATTTTAATGATTTACTACACAAACAATATTAGTGGTTGTGTTTTCCAAAAATACCGAACCGAACAATTAGAAGCGACATTAAGTGCTTATTTTCGAACCCTGAATTGTACACTAATTTGAAAATTATCGTCATCTTACTTGCAATATTATTTTAGCTACTTGCAACAATTTAAACGCATTTGATTTGTTATAAGCATTTGCAATACCATTTTATAGGTAGAGGATCTATGGGAGGTAGGCGTGTCCTTCGTCTGATTATTTTAATATTTAAATTATTTAAGTTTAGCTCATATGCATATTAGGGTTTTAAATATTTACAGAAACTCTTTCTATTCACTCAGTTCTAGAAACAATTTTCTTTAACATTCAAACAATTAAAGCATCCTTTTCAATAAAATCCTTCGAACAAAGTTTTCTTTACTAAATGTAAAAACTAACCGCGTCATTTTTTTAAATACTTCCTTCACCTTACAAAAAAGTTTTGAAAGTTTTAAAAAGATTTCAACGATAATTTTTTCAACACAAACTAAAACCAATTTACAAAATAACCCTCCAACACTAAATTTTGCTTGCTAAACTAAATAAAGAGGGAATTTTTCGCAAACATCTACAAAAATGCTTAGAATCATAAACTAATGAAATCGAGTTCAGCAGGTTAAAGAAAGGACTTGCAAGCAATTGTTAAGTAAAGGAATAGTGTTCGTATACCAAACAACACAAACAGACGTAAACAGCATCCTGCATCCTTTTCATAATGTAGTTAATTCTGTATGGAGAATATAAATTGCACTTCATCATGAATTTATTTAACGTTACAGTTGTGTGGTTGTTTGGTTGCACGACCACTCACTATTCACTCATTCATTTATTCCTTTATGCAATATCCGTTGTCCTTTATTTTTGCTCCGTTTTTTTTTCATTGTTGTTAATAATTTTCATTTTTTTTTTCAATTAATAAAAGAAGCAAACGTTTTTTTTTATGATTTTTAAAATAATGTCCATTTTTATTTTTGTAGCTGTTTTTTGGGAGCGGGTGGAGGGTTTAAAAAGATAAAATAATGTTGCTATTGTGACTAACGCACTTACCTTTTGCGTATGCGATTTTTATTTATGTAATAAATATTTTTTTTTTAGTTTTCCTTTCCTTTTTTCAGTTTAATATTAACAATGTACGGTTAGCATTTGTGTGCTTCCGTTTCCGTTGAAAATCTGCTGTTTCTGCTAGTGGCTACTTTTGCTTATGCGTGTGTGTTGGTTTGTTACTGCTAGAGTTTTTTTATATCTCTACTTTTAAACTTCCCGGCTGCAGAGGGAAAACAGCTTTGCATTTCCTGGGATAATGGAATTTCTCGTTGCAAAGAATAACAAGAATAAAAATGTATATGCATTCTTTTTTTTATTATCGACATCGAGTTCTATATAATGTTTATATCAGTCACGATATTGGAACATTTTCGACCAAATTTTTCATTATTTTTATAATGAAATAAATATTCGACCAGTACAGGGTAGACCAACTTAGATTGACTGAGTGGTATCTTTTAGCCATTGTAATGTTATAATTCTTAAGCCAATTAAATTTTAAAGAGTGATAAAAAAAATTGAACCATGGAGAGGTGCACAATTGAGCAGCGCGTTAAGATTCGTGAAGCCTTTTTTCGTGATTTTTTTGGTCAGCATAATCAACAAAATCGGAAAAACGAGTGCAAATGCTGTGAAAAGTAGAGGAGTATTGGGTTTCAGATTGCGTCATGTATGCACTAGTCTTGGCGGCCACATGGTCAAAATTATATTTAAACATTAATGCGAATAAATTTTCAATCGACTAAATTAAATTGATGCAAAATTGGTTTGTCATTACTTTATTTTAATAAAAACTTCTGTAACTCTTTAAAGCTTCCTAAATTTTAAAAAAATGTGGACTGCCATTTCTTCCAGTTCTACATTTGTCAATGGCAAAAAAAAATTTGTTGGTTTTATTTCTGATTCATTTAATGCCGTTAAACCAACCCAAAAAGCGAGAATTTGTATACAAATTTTTGTTTTTTGTTAGACAGTTTTTTTTTGGCTTCGACTGCAGTTTTTTAAACCATAAATCCAACAGCTGAGAAAAATGGTCAATCTGAGCTTTTGTCCACTTTTTCTGCGTAATTAGATTGTTGGGGAAGTTAGAACTGAAGACAATTAGGACATTAATACTGGTAACATTTTGGCAGAAACCCTAGTTGCTGCAGAAAGTATGGCATGAATCAGGAATGGAAAGATCAGATTTTAAAATGGAAATTCCAAAAAAGAAGTATTTTGCGAATAAAAGTACTAAAGTTTTTAACGAGTACATACTCTATTTATTAAAATAAAAAATTCAAGTAATAGACTCAGCACTTTTTCAAATCATTGTTTAAAATCAATTCAACACTTTTAAATACAATTTTTTGTTATTTTCTTTTTCGCGGAACAATTTGAGTTTTGTTTTCTTTAACTCTATTGAATACACTAATAGTATGAAATGGGAAATTAGCACATTTAAACGAAATATTGTAAAAAAATTTGTTAAAAAATCGCAACAAAAAATTTGTTTCCCTTAAAAAAAAATTGACTGAAAATTCTATTGAAAGAGTTAATTGTTTTTGAACAATGATCCCAAAAGTATAAAAATATCGTTTGATGATATTTTAGTATTAAAATTTTTAATCGCGAATACGATCGTTAACTTTAAAAAATGGCTTTGAGCATTGAAATCAGAGTACACGGATAAGCTTTACTACGCAGTAGGCTGCCCAGCTTGTTAAAATTTGCGACTAGCACAGTTTAATTGTACAAAATAAGCAATAAATTTCTGCTATTGAATAAACCTATAATTTTCTTTAAACTTGTTAGCTTATTTATAGAATTTTTTTTGTTGTTGTTTTAATTAAACGCATTCTTGCCCCAGAGAAAGTATTTTGTCGTCTGTCCTAGATCCCTTTATGAATTTCGTATTGATGCCTTTAATAGCGCTCAGGTGACCACGGACTGTGACTGATTGCTTACCAGTTTCTATTATTCCTTTCAAAAAAATGTATCGTCTTCAGTGGTTTACATTATTCCGAAAAAATTTCCGGAACAGTATTATCACTTACTTTTAATACTTTAAATCAGTGTTCGAAAATTAACAGAACCTTATTTAGCGTTTGGTCACACATCCAGGAACGATATCTATTTTTAAGTGTTTGTGTAGATGAACACAACCCTTAATACCGCTCGTAACTATTTTCAAGAAAGAGCCAAACATTTTATAGTGTTCTGTTCTTCGTTAAAAAAAAACAGAACAATTGCAGCAATACTGTAGGCAAACATTATATTTTAATGTTCTATAATGTTTCTTGTTTTACATTGATAAAGAAATATACAAACAAAAAATTTTAGCAACGACCGCCGCACGAATAGATTGTGTGTGTGTGTATTGTGTATATTATTTATTTTGTGTAAAATTATTTTGCTGGCTTTTTGTTTTTTTACCAGCCAAAAGGACGCTACGCACAACAGAAACGAATGAACATTAATGAGCTGAACCGAACGGAATTAAATGTTAAATGGACAGACAGACGGACATGGATTAATCGACTTAGAATTACAAAAGGACCTAAAATATACATACTTTATGGGGTCTTAGATGAATATTAAAAAAGTTTCACACGGAATAACAAACTAAGTATAGCCCCATTCACCACTAGTTGTAGTGAAGGGTATGGAAAGTACAATTGTACTGAATTTTCCATCCCAGGCATGAATACAAAATACTACGTATTTACGAGTACACTGGCTGCCCTGCTCTACGTGCATCTTGTTGGCAATCATGTTCCTGACCGTGTTCACACAATTGTGCAAATTAAGCAAAATTTAATAACGTCCAACAAAAGTGGAAATATAAAATAAAAATACAAAAAAAAAATTCAAATTGGATAAAACGTCCTGAAAGATGAATGTGCTGCCTTATGAATCCTTTTGGCCATTGTTAACTTGTTTGTGGTTTTTTTCTTCGTAATTTTTTTTTTATTATGGCTTATCTTAAAGGCGTTAGAGTATGTCCTTCTATAATGCTGGGCAGCAGTTTTCCCATTTGTTTATCTGTTCATTTAGTTTTTAATATTTAGTTGATAAAATATTTTTTTACTTAAATTCATTTTTTTTTATTTAGAAAACACTGTTTGTTTTTTAATAAAACAGAAGAGGGACTGAATATTTTATTACAATCACCTATAAAATGTCAGGAACAAAAAATATTTTAAGTGAATCGGGCAAGTAGTTTGGAAGCTCTTTATGTCTTGACATAAAAATGGGTGTGGCTCTTGTATCAGCTGTGTCTTTTAACGCACTCCGGTTATCGGATATGTGTATCATTTGCCAGGCCGCGATGTACTATGATGTATTCAAGGCCGCATAGAATTTTAAAGGCTTAATTTCAGAGTAAAAATAAGGCTTGCAAGCGTCATTGCGGCCTTCTATCCACGACTTAAGATTGGAATTCCATGGCACGATGAAATAAAAAACGTGTGCAGGCTTTTGCAAATATCACATGGGATTTTAATTTAAGGGATGATGAAAGTTATCACCTTTTGACCCATTCATGCAGAATAGCAGTACATTAAAAAACATCTGAGGTATAAGATATGCCCAGCAACTTTGTAGAAAGTGCTACGGCAAAAATGTTTATAGAACATATTAACCGTCTAACTCCCTTCTATTAAAGTTATTTTTGGCTCAATTCTAACAAATCGTAAAAAAATCACCCCTTATAAGGTGGAATGCGGGGATGAAATGTTGGCCAAATTTTGTTACATACATCTGTCAGAACACATCAAAGCCTAAGGCTTAACACAAACAGCAAAAAAGAAAACAGACAAACGCAAGATTTCCCTTTAAGGGTTAATTTAGTTGTTAGTTAGATTTAGTACAAAAAGTCTGTAAAAAGATAATTTTTCGGGGTTGATGTGTATGGGAAAATTATTTTTTTTTAAAAAGATCAAAATTGATGTACAGTGTTATTTATATCGCAGCAACGAGTTTTGTTAACGGGCATGTTTTGACAATCGCAGAAAGCTTAACATATGCGCATCTGACTTGAAATCGCATAAAAGATGTTCTGTAAATCGCAAACGCAAGAAGTTTGGCGACTTTAAATTGCAAAATTATGCTCAAAAGAACTTGAATATTTATAAGAAACTAAAGCAGATCGCAAGCAAGAGCTTCAGAACACCATTAAAAATCTAGCGTTATGCGATAATCAGAACATAACCGTAATAGCCTTTTTCCACTGATCAACATCAACCATCAATTTGTTGATGTTAACATCTTTCCATAAGAAATACATAAGGCTTAAAACCAACATCTTTAAATGATGTTCTTATCTCATTTTATTCCATTCAACATCTTTCGATTATTTTAGTGTTATCACTAGAAAAGTGGCAAAAAGTTCTATTATTATTGTGGCATCACTGCCAAAAAGAAGTTTGTTTTGAAAGCAGCGTTACCACGACATTTTTGTTTGATGGTAGATGTTAGATGTGAACAATGTAAACGAGTGTTTCACATTTTCTGCATCTACGATGGTAGATGTAAGATGTTGATCAGTGTAAAAAGCCTATAAGTTTTTTTTTTTTTTTTTTTTAGCGATAAACCAACACTCAGGGGATGCCCCCTATATATGCAGTGCATTGTGTTGATCAGGAAAATAAGGTTTGGGAAGGAGGAAAGAGGGAATAGTGTTTGTATATTATCAAAGTTATTTTCGGGAATACAAAATTTATTATTAATACGATTTCCGTATGACGTGCTAAATTCCCAGTTTTTCATATTTGATAAATACACTGAAATTTATTGTTGAGGGAAAGCTAGCTTCTATGCGCATTTCACTGGTTGCTTAGGCCAGCTCATCAGCTCATTTTAGTGTTTATAATTCTTATTCACTTAAGGGTTTTATTTGTATAATATTTTTGGCCTTTCTAAAATCTTTGGAAAAGGTTTCCTGATGAGCTGGCCTAAGCAACCAGTGAAATGCGCATAGAAGCTAGCTTTCCCTCAACAATAAATTTCAGTGTATTTATCAAATATGAAAAACTGGGAATTTAGCACGTCATACGGAAATCGTATTAATAATAAATTTTGTATTCCCGAAAATAACTTTGATAATATACATACTTGCATGTGCCCGTGCAAAAGAACTGAATTGGCAAATTGGTTTTTTTTGTTGTTTTCTTACGAAGACAGTAGAATGAAGCAGTTTGTTTTTTAATTTTGTTTTTTCTTTTTACCCACTTACAACTACAATTCGAGTCGGAAAGAACCCAACCAATTGTAGGGGAATGTAAGAAAAGATAAACTCACTGTTTATTGTTGGTGTTTTGTTTTGGTTTTGATATTGTTACAAGTAAGACTTTTAGTGTTTATAATTCTTATTCACTTTAGGGTTTTATTTGTATAATATTTTTGGCCTTTCTAAAATCTTTGGAAAAGGTTTCCTGATGAGCTGGCCTAAGCAACCAGTGAAATGCGCATAGAAGCTAGCTTTCCCTCAACAATAAATTTCAGTGTATTTATCAAATATGAAAAACTGGGAATTTAGCACGTCATACGGAAACCGTATTAATAATAGTGTTTGTGGACATTTGACTTGAATCTTAATAAATTATAAGTACCGGGGAAGACCTCTGCGGGAAGTTTATTCCACATACGGATAGTTCGACTGAAAAACGAATTTTCTCTATAATGCGTTGTGCGAAACACAGGACAATCGACTACAAACGGATGTGATCCACTGGATGAGCGAGTATTACGAAGAAATACTCGGGCGGGTGGAATAAGTTCACTTATCTCAGTGGAACACCTCCCATGGTAATATCGATAGAAAAGTGTCACACAACCCACATTCCGACGATGCTCCAATGAGTCAATAGAGTTGGATACCCTACTGTCATTGATGAGCTTCACCGCCCTCCTTTGTACACGGTCCAGAAGGTTCAAATAGACTTTGAAGCCCCTGCCCATATATGGGAGTTGTATTCCATCTTCGGTCGGATATAGGTGGTATAGAAAGTAAGGAGATCGGTTGAAGTGAAGTAAGTCTTGCACCGTCTTAAAAAACCTAAACACTTGAATGCTTTTTCGACACTTTAAAAACGTGTTTATTCCAGCGGACATCGCACTGTATTATCATGCCCAGAACATCAAGAGTATCCGAGTCCTCAACATCAATGCCACCCATTAATACAGATGACATAGTTGGTCCCACGGCCCGTCTGTGGGTCAACATACAACATTGGGTCTTGCGTGCATTAAATTCGACCCTATTCGCTTGACCCCACTATAAGCTTATAAGTAATTGCGAATTGCGCTTAGACAGAATAGCAGAACCGGCAAACCATATCAACTGTCAATCTTATACAAACATTCACAATAAAGAGCATAGCGGTGGAAATAGGAACTACAAAAGGGGCTTAATATCTGAATCGCGTAAGTGATCCATATTTTCTTTATAACCTTAGAACAGGCCTTAGCAGGGCGTTAAGCCCAACAGTAAACAGGTGGTCTACTTGCAAGTTTTTTTAAACGCTTGGCTCTCACTCAACACAAGAGAATGAAAAGTACCTAAAGTACAATCATTATATTTTCTAATATTCGAAGAAATATTCTGGGGGGTTACTGCGTAGTTCAATTCGAAAGAAATCATTTACGGATTCGAACATTTTGTACTGTGTATTACGATTTTCGCAAACGTTCGAAACGATGTATTTTTTAAAAATGGGAAATTTGATGAAAACTTTTTGTTCTTAATAGAGAGAGTGGCTGTTAAGAAAGGCATTTTTTGTTTTCAATAACGTATAAAAAAGTCCGTTTATTCGAAACAAATATTGTTCGAATCCGTAAATGATTTCTTTCGAATCGAAATACGCGGTAACGCCCCTAAACTCCCGGGGATCTCAATAATTCGTGTTTATGTATGAATTTTCGTTATTTATAGATTTTCCATAACCAGCAAAAAGGAATTAAGCATCTTCACATGTTATTTATAACCTTTAGGACATACTTATTTAAATTGCCTTCTTAGTTAAAGTAGCAAACTCTGTGTTCCCTACTTTTTTTTTATTATTAAATGCCTTTTTAAGATTTTATAAATCCTATTTTGTTTTTAATTTCCTTTTTCTATCTTTTAAATTTGACATTTAAAATGTATCTTCTCTTTAGATTTATTTTTTGTCTTGCCTGCCTGAATACTAATTTATCCCGCTTAAGCATTTTATGCAACAGCATCAAAATCAACTTTAACTGAAAATTACACTTCTTGTAGATTTGTACCCTACAAAAAATTTTGCCGTTGACGTTGTTGCAGCACATTTGTAAAACTGATGTGGAGGGCAGCCAGGCCGGCCGTCTCAGTTTGTCTGCTTTAAAAGCGTTTTGCATTTCATTTTTGCATTCGGTTTTCAATATTAACCATACGTACTCGTTTTTAACCCTAATTTTGCAAAGTGCGTGTCTAATGGAGGACTCAATGTGAGTTGGTGGAGTATTACATAAAACTCAGACGAAGTAATTGTGGAGAACCATTTATCGCCTTTTAGTGCAAAAAACGCTGGCTTTTGGACGAGGCTTTAAATGGGTGTGATACCATGCCAATATACAGTGTTATCCATTTAGTGGTTTCAAAACCGCCGGTCTGGCAAGCTGTTAAATATCTGTCATCTGAAGTGTCGTTTATTTAGTGAAAGGTTTGCTAAAAAGCGTAAAAACAGTTAAAACGTACTAAATAGAATGTTGGTTCCAACGCGGACACTTTTCGAGAACGGGGTGATTACGGTCGTCATAATTGACCTACGGTGCAAGGAAGTGGCAAGATTATGAAGAAGGTTGAAGAGACTAGAAGCGTTACAACTGTTACCAGACCTGTGTATCATTACAATGTGCGCATTGCCGAAAATATCGCTTCTGTCAGTGAAAGTGAGGTGGATAATCATTATTTCACGATTCCACGGCTCAGAGGGACTACATTCGTCAAGTTATCGCCGAGATACCGTCCGAAATGTGCGAAAAGATTCCAATCTGATTTACATTGAAATTCAAATAAAATTCTATGTTTTTATTCATTCACTCACCTACCTCAACCAATTCATGTAGATCATCTTTTAATCGTTGGTTATCGCCTTCAACTTTTCACTTCTTCTTTTTTTATACTTCTTCTCAAAATCCTTTTAATTTTCTTACACTGCAATACCTTCAGGTTCCATATATTTTTTTTTAAACTACATGAACTTGTGACACCGTCACACACAGACAAATGCAAGGAAAAATGGAGATTTTAAATCACATCATATTCCTTCTGGTAGTTTGTATTTAAAAATATGACAAGTAGCAAAAAGTGTGAAGGAAATCTGAAAAAAATTAAACTTAAATTAAGTTAAGAAAATTATGCAAAAACTATTTATTTGAGTGTAAAATATCCATTGAAATAAAACAAGAATTAATGTAAGCGATTTTTTAATGGAAAGATGAACGCTTAGTCTAATTTTTTTATAATTAAAAAAATGGATTTGAATGTGTTAATAAAGATGATATTAAATGAATTTTTAAAACTTTTTTTTATTTAATGTTGGGTTCGCTAGCAGGTAAAAGTAAATATGTATTCACTTAAAGATTTAATCACCAATATAAGTACCAGGTTACGCAAAAGTCATCAGCTTAGCGGAAGATGCTATATTTTTCGCAAATGGCGGTGAATATTAGTTCTGCTTTGACATTTGTAAACATATACAAAATACACGTCAATACAAAATGGAGTGCTTTACTCCTTAAGAATGCCATACTGAATCTTGACAACAACTATTTATCGAATCTTATCATGAGCAATGATGCTCATTTCCATCTATTTGGATACGTGAATAAGCAGAATTATTGGTTCTCAAAGTTACTGTATTGTGTAATTTTTATGACGGAGGTGCCATGGGGCCTAATTTTTCTGAAAACTCCTCTGGTTAAGTGATTACTTTGAACGGTTAGCGAAATATAGCCATGCTCAACTACTTTCTTCTACCGCAACTGAAAAAATTGCGACTGGAGGACTTGTGGTTCCAATAGGATAGAGGAACGGCGTATACTGTTTATGGCACTATGTGCCCACGGAATGGCGCAAAAGCAACAAATTAAAACGGCGTTTACTGCACCACAAATAACCGAAATTCTGAAGACTGCATTTACGGGTGGCCTAATCTCTCGTTTTTGTGATTTGCACTGACCGGCAAGATCGCCCTATTTAACCGTTTAAAACTTCTTTTTGTGGGGTTACTTAAAGTCACGAGTATTGAAGAAAAGAAAATGTCCGGATAGCAGCATCCTATCGCTGGAAGTTCCGGCAAGAGTGATTGAAAATACCATAAATCGGGCCCGTAGGGCGATCAAATCTGCCAGCGGCCGATATCATTTCTATTACTTAATGAAAAAAAAACTTAGACATCAAATAGAGAAATTCTTTCAATTCCTTAATGGGTTTTGAATAAATGCAAGCGGGAGGCAACCTAAACTTCTAACGAAGTTTAAAGTGCACTCCTTTTCAATGCCAATGAAAAAATCAGTCAACGGTGGCGGATGCAATTTTGACCAGACAACTTCTCGCCAGTGCAATACAGTGATAAAAATGGTGTTAATTGTCTTCCTCATCCTGTATGTCATCGCAGCTGTGGTAGGAATAACAGTTTCTGGGTCCCAGACACTGTGCATGCTTACCTACAAGACAATGTCCCGTGATAATAGATACCAAAACCAGAAACATCTTTCAGGCGGGGCCACAATTGCTTGGCAATCAAGCATCCAGAGTTCGCGGTCTATCTGTCAGTAGCAATATTGACGACCGAGCGCCGAGGTTCGAACTTGCAACAGATAGAAGGTACTCCAACGCTTCCCAGCTTAAGCTTGACCGACTATACTTTCTTACTTGTTTTCTATTATACTTTTGCTACAATACACCTTCAAAATTAGCCAAAAAGGATTGGCAGAGGAAACTGTCTTTCATTTTCTGTGTCAGTGTCCTGGAATTCAGGAGATATAACTGGAAAAGCCGTTTTTTCCTGTTTAGATGATCTATCTAAATAGAATTAAAGTCGCTTCTTCTCTTTATTGGGAAGGCGAATTGGTTAAATTTTGCAGTGTCACCTTTTGAGCAACTGCACTGCTGAAGAGCCATTGGCACTGGGTATCACAAAGGACTCGCTGTGAGCTGTATTTTTGATGGGTGCCCAAGGAGCCTAACCTTACCTATTGGACCTTTAAACATATTTTCATAATAAGAAAATATTTTTTTTAAAGCTAAAGTTAATTAATCTTTGAATCCCAAAAAAAAGCTCACTTTTGTTTTTATATTTGGTAAAAACGAACCATTTAATTGTTATTTTTTTTTTCTTTTTAATAATTTTGACAACGTCATTTTCTAAAATTATTACTCATTACATCATGTTTGTAAACTATTCCAATTTAATACTCCGGCCTAAATGCTTTGACTTTATTATGTTCTTAACATTAAACACCCAATTAAAAGGAATGATGGTATAACATTTCTATTTTTATTTTATTTTTCCACAAACTATAAAAACCCTTTTGCTGCTTTTATCCTTATTTGAGTATCAATTAAATCCTTAAACTAAGTGCACACATTATTGCCATGAAATTTATTACTTTGCTATTCAGTGCCACCGCAATTATTTCCTCAACATACGCCTATAATCCTCATTTATCATGGCCAGTTTACACCGGAAATTACGATTTGGATTTTGTTTTCAACTTTACCCGGAATTTAAATCGCATTCATCGTTTTCATAGTTTCATAGCATTTAGTGAAAAGCTTGAATATAACAGAGTAAAACAATCGATTGTTCGGTCATTAGAACAGGCTCTAATGGAAGAATTTCAAACGCCTGTCGTGGTATGGGGCCGTTATAGTGGAGCCAATTTGCGCTATCAAATCGGTGTTAATAATTTGATATTTGTTCATATAGCCCAGTTAAATGATTCCATTTTGTCGGTGGTTACTACAACACTTAAAGGCATGCACTATATGCCAATGATTTTTATTTTAAGACGGAAACATAATCTGTCACCTACACTGGAAGAAATACTTTCATTTTTCGAATGGTGCTGGCAGGAGAATTTTTTGAATGTGGTCTTAACTTATCAGGTGATAGAAAGAAAACACAATAATTTCAGCGATTCTATGAATTTGAGAATAAAAAATGAAGTTTTTAAGTATACGCCCTTCCCAAAATTGGAGATATTTAATGTGACGAAACTGGCTTACGAATATCAAGGTGCATTTATTAAGGATAGTCTAAGAAATGTGCATGGTTACAGGTTTGCCACGCCCATGTTTATGGATACGCCAACAGTATTTTTGGTAAGTTGGAATAACTACAAGGATTTTGCTGCTTTTTATATCCTTCATCAGAGGTCTTTAAAGTTTTTGCGGCCTTAGTTATGAAAAATTAAAAAAAAACAGGTTTATAAAAGGTTTCTAAAACGGATTTTCTATGAAAAATTGTTAAAAACAACCTTTTATAAACCTGTTTTAATTTTTATTAGAAATGGGGTTAATCTTTAGCTGCATTTGTCAGGGTTCTTTGAATAAAATACTTTTAGATTTAAGTTGGATTCATGCACGCGTTCCGAACAATATTTTTGTGCGGAGAATAATTTTCTTTTACCGACAGTGTTCTGCAGAACACAGCTACCTACCATATGGTTTAGAGATGTAAGCAATTATACAGCACAATCATGGCAGCACTACTAGGAAATTACTAATTTCTAAAAGTGTGTTTTAGAAAATGGACGAAAAAAGGAAAGTGATTGTATTATTTTTAACTATATTTTTTAAAATTTAATTATTCAACAAAAATACAATAGTTGTATTAAATATAAATGAAAACAAATACATGATGTGACAGATCAATTCAACTTTTATGACCAAATTGTTAAAAGTGGCATCTCAGTTCATTTTGTTCTGAACAAGAATTAAAATTAAATCAATTCAAGACAAACCTTGCCTATCTCTCTTAAAAGTAAGACGTCAAGCTCAATATAGGGTAAACTTTGATAACTAATATGCAAGTGGCAGTGTAATAAAATTGAACTGGCAAAATAAAATAAAGGAAGACCCCTTTCACACTCGGCAAGTTACTTGCGCAAGTCTCTTGCGCAACTCTTGGTTTGTAGACGTCAGCGGTAAGGTCGGGGTAATTTATAAAATATGGAAAATAGGGAATTTAGCACGTCAAACAGAAATCTTATAAGTAATTTGTTTGTATTTGTGTTTTTTTTTTTGCCCACTTACAGCGTTGCCGTTGTGACACTAAAGTTTCACTTTTGACCCCTTTTCATGCCAATGACACTTTTTGTGCCTCTGTTTTTAATTTATCCCCTTGTATAAATTTAACAATATTTATGACACTTTTTAACCTTTTTGAAAATAAGTACAAGTTTCAATATTTCTTACGAAAGTTTAATCTTTTTTTTCTTGATTTAAGAATTTTATACTTATTTCAAGAAAGTCCGGGATTAATTTTCGCAAGTTACCCCATTTAGGATTGTTTTGAGTACATTTTTGTGTTAATCGTACTTGAATTTTAGAGTACGACTCGTACTTAAAGTAATCATAAAAAACTTGATTTATCCCGAGTGTTTTTCTGTCTGTGTAGTTGTGCTGCCATTTTTTTAGATTGTTTACATCTGTAAGCCATATGGTAGCTTTGTTTTTCCGGACAAATTTTCCGAAATTGGTGAATCGTTCTGCAGAACACTCTCAGTAAAATAATTATTCTCCGGACAAAAACGTTGTTCAGAACGCATGGATGAATCCACCTTTAAATACATTTTCAACTAGTTTTTCAAATTTTTTTGTAGAGTCGAAAGCAAAATTGTTTTCGATAACAAATTTTACGCTCAATGAAATTTTCGACAGTGTTGTAAACTCCTAATACAAATCTTACAATCGATAGTCTGAGTTCGAAAGCCAGCGAAAACTCATCTTAGGTGAAGGATATAAACAAATTTAGCACAGTTGTTGAAATATCACTAAAACATTAAAACATAATTACATCTGTTTGTTCTCCCCTTAGACCCATTCCGAAAGGCACTGCAATACGGACGGCAAAAATTTGATTGTTACCGGCACTGCGGGACGTACTTACCATGAGTATATAGATTTTGTTAATGGCACTTTACAAATACGACCCATGCACAGCCTTAGCTACTATCACTTTCAAAAGAAAACTCTTAATTACGCCTCGGAAAAACTTATCGACATTGGCATACATCCATATTCCTCCCTTTTGCCCTATGCAAATCTTACCGAAGGCAGTTACCCAGTTGGCCTAACCAACGCTTGTATCATCGTTCCCGTAATACCAGAAATAGCTCATAGCCAGTATATATTAAGAGCTTTACCCACATGTATTTGGTTGTTATGGCTTTTGGAACTAGGAAGTCTATTTGTCATACAATGCGTACATTTGGGTAGACTGGATATTGGCAGTGGCATTTTGTATTCCTTTCGTACCCTGATGTCTCAACCACTCAATTTGTGTGAGTTTAAAAAACGGCGTGGCATGCTAAGATCTCTGCATCTGTTTGTCATCCTTTTAAGTGTTTTGGTAAATTCGGGTTTCAGTGCATCTTTCACGTCCGTACTGAGCACAACCCTAGAAGGAAAACAAATTACCAGTGTACAGCAACTATTGGCATCAAGGTTGAAAGTAATGACTAATATTTATGAAAAAGAAGTGTATTTCGATAACAAACTATTGCCGGAGGAATTACTACCCATTTTGCATGTGGTCAATGAATCTGTGCTGCAGGAACACAAGGACCACCTTAATGTTTCCTATGCCTATGTGGCCACTAGCGAGGAGTGGGGTAAATATGACTTTCAGCAGCAATTATTATTGAAGCCGAAATTTCGTATTGCCCACACAAAATATTTATGTACAGCACAGCAGTTCTTAAGATTTCCCATACAATGGGACTCACCTTTTATCCACAGTTTGGAAAAGTTTATTAAACACACTACGGATAGTGGTCTAAGGCAAGCCTGGCAGCATTGGAGTATTTTCCAGGCTACAAGGATGAAATTAATAAAAATATGGAAACCAGAAGAGAATGGCGAGGAACAACCGTTTAGTTTAAGTCATATTAAAAATATTATTTTTGGTTATAGTCTATTGATGTTGTTGGCAATTGTATGTTTTATCGGGGAGTTGTTGTTGTTTAATCAGAGAGTGATTTTAAATAAATTGCGATGGGAGAAAAAATGAAGTTTAAAAAGGTTTAAGTCAGCTTAACTACTTAAGAAGCACAAATAAATTTTATGAGCACAAATTATGAATAAATGTAACTGTAAAAAATTTTAAATGTTATTTGAAGTTTTTTTTAATCCTTTTGCATTGCAACCCGTATTATAATTATTATATTCTAAGGGATAAAGCAGAAAATTAGAGACACAATCAGGCTTCAGGCTTCAGCAGCGATGCCAAATGTCTCTTGATCCAATAGTCTGTCTCTTCGAACAACTCTGCACGAGGGAAACAAACTGTTCTTTGCATATAAAAATTCTTAGCTACAGCATTTATAAAATTTAGTCTAAAATTTTATTTTAAAGTTTTAAATTTCAATAAACAAAACAATACATTATAAATTGTTTAGCAGTTTTATCTGCTTAACTATCTAAATACTTTAGCTATTTGTGTTGCTCTTTTTAACTCCAGTCCTTTCTATTCGTATGTTTTTTCTTTGGTACTTATTATTTTATTTTTGCAAAACTTTTTTCATTTTTATACGAATTTTATTTGCTTTATTCTATTATTCCACTTTTATTTTTTTCATTGGTTGCTATAAATGAAATTTAATTTATCATTTTCTACGGAAATTCAATGTTTATTTTATACTTTAGAGATTTTGCCTCATGAATGTTAAGATTTTTTAAAATACTGTATTATACATATGAATGTGTATACATATATATAGTATATGTCAATTCGTCGGTAGTGCTGAAGTTGTTGCTATAAATGTTTGTTAGGTGAAGAAGAGGAAAACATATGCCAAAATACTACCAAATAATATACAGAAATGTATATGTTTATTTAATGGGGAAGTTACAGTGTGATTAAAAACTTAGTATCTGATTGAAAGCGGAAGATTTTGATTTAAAAAAATATAAATTGAGAATTTCCCACATAGTTAACGAAAAAGTCAAAAATTAAAAGTTCATATTAAAGGCAAAAAAACACCAGTTGTAGAACCAAAAAGCTGAAGAAAGATATTAAATTTCTTGTAAATCCCATTTTGGTACTATTCCCCCCCCCCCCCCCCCCATTAAAGTATCAAAAATTGCAGAATTTTAGTACGAATATGTCAATGAATGAAGCAAAAGGGTTTTGTAAAAAAGTACCAAAAATAGTTACGATTTTCACCCCTAAAACTTTCGAATTTCGAAAGAGTACCAAACTAGTATTCGTATTTTTTTGATAAGTTTCGAATGTGGTATAAACTTTATTTCTAGGTTTATTGGTTCAAAAGATAGATGGGCCGACAAAAACGTACCAAAATTCAGTTTTTACCTGTTTTCATCCTAAAAGAACCAAATTTTAAAAAAGTACTAGACACCTGTCCACTTATTTTTCAAAGGAACAACCATAAGTATTACAGTTTCTTTGTATCTCTTTTAGTTTTGGAGATAAAAGGTTTCCGAATTTGCCCTTTTTACCCCCTAAACATTCGAATTTCCAAAAATCCCGTCTTAGTAGACCGATTTGGAAGAGTCAAGTTTTTTGCTTCAGACGTTTAGGCTGTGCGATGATGAATCAGTGTGTCAGTAACGTTACAATTTTATATATATATAGATTTCAAACAAATTTCGTTTAAAAAGTATATTTTAACAAAATTTCCGACATAAATAAATTTTAGAAAAATTTCCTACAAATAGTAAATTTTAAACAAACTTTCCTATAAAAAGTAAATTATAGTAGACTTTCCTATAAAAAGTAAATTATGGCCGATTTAATAAAATTTTCTTTAAAAAAGTAAATTTATCAATACTTCTTAAAATAATAAATTTTAGCAAAATTTTCTATAATTAGAAAAATTTTTTTAACTAGAAAAATTTCCTATAAAAAGTATATTTCAGCAAACTTTTCTATAAAAAGTAAATTTTATCAATACTTCCTATAAAAAGTAAATTTTAACAATATTTCCTATTAATAGTGAATTTAAAAAAAATGTTCTTAACAAATTTCCTATAAAAAGTAAATTGTAACAAAATTTTCTATAAAAAGCAAATTTTATCAATATTTCCTATAAATAGTAAAATTTTACAATTTTTCCTATTAAAGACGAATATTAACAAAATTTTCTATAAAAAGTAAATTTTATCAATACTTGCTATAAAAAGTTAATTTATCAATACTCCCTTTAAATAGTAAATTTATACAACATTTCCTATAAAAAAAGAATTTTAGCAAAATTTTCTATAACTAAAAACTTTTAGAAAAATTTCCTATAAGAAGTAAATTTTAACAAAATTTTCTATAAAAAGTAAATTTTAGCAAAATTTACAATAAAAAGTAAATTTAAGCAACATTTTCTATAAAAAGTAAATTTCAACAATATTTTCTATAACTATTTTTAGAAAATTTCCTAAAGTAAATTTTAGCAAAATTTTCTATAAAAATTAAATTTTATCAATACTTCATATAAAAAGTAAATTTTAACAACATTTCCTATTAATAGTGAATTTAAAAAAAATGTTCTTAACAAATTTCCTATAAAAAGTAAATTGTAACAAAATTTTCTATAAAAAGCAAATTTTATCAATATTTCCTATAAATAGTAAAATTTTACAATTTTTCCTATTAAAGACGAATATTAACAAAATTTTCTATAAAAAGTAAATTTTATCAATACTTGCTATAAAAAGTAAATTCATCAATACTCCCTTTAAATAGTTAATTTATACAACATATCCTATAAAAAAAGAATTTTAGCAAAATTTTCTAAAACTAAAAAATTTTAGAAAAATTTCCTATAAAAAGTAAATTTTAACAGAATTTTCTATAAAAAGTAAATTTTAGCAAAATTTACAATAAAAAGTAAATTTAAGCAACATTTTCTATAAAAAGTAAATTTCAACAATATTTTCTATAACTATTTTTAGAAAATTTCCTAAAGTAAATTTTAGCAAAATTTTCTATAAAAATTAAATTTTATCAATACTTCATATAAAAAGTAAATTTTAACAACATTTCCTATTAATAGTGAATTTAAAAAAAATGTTCTTAACAAATTTCCTATAAAAAGTAAATTGTAACAAAATTTTCTATAAAAAGCAAATTTTATCAATATTTCCTATAAATAGTAAAATTTTACAATTTTTCCTATTAAAGACGAATATTAACAAAATTTTCTATAAAAAGTAAATTTTATCAATACTTGCTATAAAAAGTAAATTCATCAATACTCCCTTTAAATAGTTAATTTATACAACATATCCTATAAAAAAAGAATTTTAGCAAAATTTTCTAAAACTAAAAAATTTTAGAAAAATTTCCTATAAAAAGTAAATTTTAACAGAATTTTCTATAAAAAGTAAATTTTAGCAAAATTTACAATAAAAAGTAAATTTAAGCAACATTTTCTATAAAAAGTAAATTTTAACAATATTTTCTATAACTATTTTTAGAAAATTTCCTAAAGTAAATTTTAGCAAAATTTTCTATAAAAATTAAATTTTATCAATACTTCCTATAAATAGTAAATTTTAACAAAATTTCGTATGAATAGTGAATTTTAGCAAATTTCCTATAAAAGTGATTTTGAGCAAAATTTTCTATTAAAAAGTAAATTTTATCAACACTTCTTATAACTAGTAAATTTTTAAAACATTTCCTATAAAAATGAAATTTTAGCAAAATTTGCTTTTAAAAGTAAATTTAAACATTATTTCCCATAAATTGTGAATTTTAGCAAAATTTTCTAGGACCAGTAAATTTAAGCAAAATCTCCTTTAAAAAATTAATTTTATTAATACTTCCTATAAATAATAAACTTAAAGAAATAAATTTTAAAAATTAAATTTAAAACAGATGTTCGCATATATATATCGATGCTGATTGTCCACTTAGATCGGCGCATAAGTTGCCGATAAAAATCGGCGCATTTGCATCATTTTGATTGCTTAACATTATTTTTAAGATGCATTAGTTTTTCGCCCACTGTATTAAGTCTTATAAACTAAACACAAAGTTACAATAACTATAGAACATTTGGCCAAAAATACAATTTGAGTAACATTTCACTTGTCACATTAAGAATTCATAAAAGATATTCTAAGAAAATGAAGCAGCTAAAATTCAAAATGCAACCAACAAACTGCAAACTAACACATCTACCACATACCGGCGATAAAAAAAAATTGCCTCAAAAGTCCCAGCAACATATCCCTGTAAACTACGAAAAATGAACTTATACCCTTTTATTTCATCTAACTTTGTTGTTTTCTTATGGCTCATATCGTAAGGATTTGAAAATAAAATCGAATCGATTCTTAAGCCTTTCGCAAACTAAAAGAAAAAAAGTCCTAAATGAAGATGTAGGAAAGGCAAGTGTAAGAAATGCATTATGCCACATACGAGTAGAGGCATGTATGTATGTTCCTACAATTCGTATATAAGTAGCATTCAGTTAAATATGTAAAGCCTTAAGGCCTTACAGATGCCTACATACAGATAAATACTCGAGGTATACAGGCAAATTGTTAATGTAATTGTCAGATACCTAGAAACGGGCAAAGAGGAGTGCCATAGTGTGAGCACACAGTCATAGCAACACTTGTATTGGCAACATTTGCTGACTTAAAGGATACTCAAGTCATTTAAGTTAGAAATCATGTGGAAAATACAAAACTTTCAAATACAAATTGTAGCCATTTTCCAAACGAATACCTGTGCACAAAAGCTTAAAGTTCTAATACATAGATAGCTACACTTAAAGTATGGAAATGTATTAGGGTGAAACAATTTTTCGAATTATTTAGATAACAACATTTTTGTTAGTTATATATTTGGGGTATTCACAAGGTGTGCTATCATGTTATATTGTCATAATGTTCTAACATTTTTCAATGGTTTGAAAATATAGTTGTTGCCTTGTAAACAAAAAGTGTCTTAAATAAATAGAACTTTGCTTGCTATTTTTATTGTGCTGTCGTAATTAATCCAAAGAGACCTGCGTGGAACGGCTGAGCCGTGCCACATTAGTTTTTGTAAATTTATCCGGCTAACATCCGAATTTAACCTGCGGCTAGCAATTGCTGCAACAATTCAATTGCGGCGTCAAATTAGATCGGCGAAGGACCCTGCTGTGTGGCAAACAAACAAAATAAAATTTATTATTGATTTTCGTCTGAAAAATAGAAAATAGTCTGGTAAGTCCTAATTTAATTTAAAAATTAATGGATTAGCCACAATAGATATTTTGAAGGGAAAATTGGCCGAACTGTGACCAGATACAAGGCCGTAATATCCCATCATGACAACGCTCGTCTACAGGTGTCAAGACAAGTTAAACATTTTAGATGAAATAATGGATGATAAGTTAAAGTTTCTAAATCAGAACTTATCCCATCCGACAACCATTTGTTTTGATCAACACAAAATACGCTTCATTTCAGAACAGGGTATCCGAAATTGTCTTTATTCGTTATTGCCCCTTTAATAGCTCTTCAAGCTCTTAGTCCATATGTCGCTGGAAACGTAGGAAAAGGTTAAAGCTTACGATAGCCAAAACTTAGCATAAATTCATATTAAATCAATGTTGCCCCACTGGGATAATATTTCGCCTTTTGGTGTTGCATCCACCATGGCATAGTCGGGTGCATATAAACCTGGGATGCGATTTGCATCCAAAATAACAGAGCTCTTTAAATCTTTTAGATTGCTTGAGTCCAATGCACTCAACAGAGTACTTTATTATCTTGTGTTACAGGAGTCCAAGGCATCGAACTGACTGTTTGCTGAAATCTCCGAAGGTTAGCTCTCTAAGGAAGGGGGTTCTTCGTACTCGTGCTAAGTTCAGATGAAGATTTAGTAGCCTGAGAAGTCAAGAGAGGGTCCATGCACCTGTTTTATACCAGTGACGGTCGGAAATAGAAAGCAGATGAAAGGTTTAGGTATCGATCTGTGTTGGCATTGGCTGGGTCTGCGTTTGTTTTTTACTTCTATCATGAGGTGTATTTTTCGAAGAATGATGCTCTTGCGCGAGGAGTGCTTTCCCTTTGCGAATTTGCGTTAATATTGTTGGCACGATAAAGGCTTAGAAGTCTGTTAGTAGAGAGTAGGGTCCATGCGCTGGTTCTAGGCCAGTGAAGGTCCTCAAATAGAAAACAGATTAAAGGTTAAGGTATTGAAGTACGTTGGTAGTGCATTAGTTTTCGGGGGAGGGAAAATTTCAACCTGTGGCGGTTATTACAGATGCTGCTGGCAACTCATAAAGCATCGGAGATTAGATAGATCCGGCTCCTAAACAAGAGGTGGGTCTTTAAAATTTTTCGAATTCTACACTCAAAATGTGTGGACAAAGCACACATGGGACTTTAAGTTAACGTCACTTAGTGGTAAAGATCCAGTAATTAGATTAGGGCATGTATCAGGTTCACATATAAAAAGTTTTCACATTGCAATGTTTTGCAACAAAAGCTTAAAATTTGTCAAAAAAAAAAATACTCGAAATTTATAAACAATATGTGCGTTCGTTTACTTTTCCAGTAAAATCCAGTAGGTGAGTAATGTGAACATTTTACAAATTTATGTGTACGCGAACGCATTTCAGTAAAATCCCGTACAAATTTTGGGGTAAACGAACGCAGCTATTTAAAGATGTTTGTTTTAAATTTCGAACTGTCACACGATATAAGTTGAGTTATGAGTCTATTCTTCTATTTATGGAAAAATTTATATTCAAACTTACTCCAATATTATCGATTCAGCTAGCTGAATTTGATAATTTACTTGTATAATCTTTACGATGTTACAACTTTAAACTTCAATTTAGCCAGCTGAAAATGTTTATTATGTATTTAGTTATTCAGCAAACTTTATAGTTTTTCTTACACAATTTTCTTCCCCCTATTGCTTTCATATAAAATTGCAGTTATGAAACTTACAAGTATAAATAAAGATACTCGACAATTGTATCTAGATACACACACACACAACTAGCAGTTTCAAAGTTTCATTTACAATTTTCAAGAACAAAATTGAAGCCTACTAAGATGACGGTAAGAACATAAATGGAAACTATGTCTAAGAGAATAGCAACGGAGAATTACGAATAGTTTTTGATGAAAACGTACAATAGGGCTTACAAAAAAGATATGAAAATATCGACAAAAACCAAAAAATTTTAATCTTCTTAGAACTTGATATGTATGGATTAAAAAGTTAAAGAGGAAGTCACATTTCCAAATGAACTAAATTGCGCAATTTAGTAAATATGTATATTCTCACTCAATTTTTGTTTAAATCAAGACCCTTTTTAAAAATGCCAAAAGAAAATTTTACCCACTAACACTTCATATCGTTGTTCACATATGGATGGACGGACATGAATTCAAATGCATTTATCTCATATTGCATTACAGAACTTAAGAGATCTAGATAGTCTTTCGAATACATTCAGTTAAAGGTAAGACATTTTCGAAATATTATAGATGAAAACATTACGACAGGTGCAAAATTATAAGATGATTGCTTTAATATCGTACAAAAACGAGGGTTGAGAAAAGTGTAATTTAAAAAGGAAACTAGTGAATTTGAACGAGTTTTAAAAGTACTAATCGGTTTTGCTCCAGGCTATTCCTTTATTAAAAACAACTATTTGATCCTTTACAGAAGATTCTCTTTCTATACTCACTATCATCATTATTGAAAAATTGGTATAAGACCTAAAACAATCTAAGCATCTGTGTCCAAATAGTTGTGTGTAGAAATCGCGTTAGGGCCCACATTGGAAGATCTACAAGTAAACAATTTAGCATATTTTTTTATATATGTATGCATATGTTTATCATATGTTTGTTATTAACTACATATAAGCCAAATCATGCATAAAGCCGCAATTTTATGCGCTAAAGGAGGAATGGTCAATTATAGGGGTTTCAACAGTCTATGATGTCAGATGCGTTTCTGAGAACGCGGTATTACAGCCATTATTTGCAAACCCATTACTCACATAGAAGACAATTTGAGTGTTAATTTTCTAGACCCTTTTAGAAGCCGGAGCTTCCTTACTGCAAAAGCAGCAAAGGCAATCACGGATATTTGCCAACAGGATAGACTTCACCATTTTCCTACACTCGACTTGGGTATAACTCACAGTTATAACTAACGAACTCTGAAGTGGGCCAGTATTCTGTCCTACACAGATATAAAAAAGCTCGTACAAAATTTAAGCTTGTTACTCTTAATTTTAATATGAGTCGTACTTACTAATTTAAGTAAGAATGAGACCAAGATGTACTTAACACAATCTTAAATAGGATTACCTTCGAAAACCATCGCATTCCATATGCGACTGTTTGTAAAAGATTGTTTCAGAAACCACAACACCACTACAAAAGTAGGTAAACAGCGATTGGCTTGTTTTGTGTTGAAATAACAACAACACTACAAGAAGAAAACCATTTATTACTTTCATGTTTAAAAAGTAAAACAAGAAACAAAAATTCCCGAATTCTATTTGATAAAATTAAACTTTCCAGTAGAATATGTATTAAACCATATCAGGCATGCTGCTGATGTCTTATAATTGTAAAACAAACATATGTGTAAACGGGTGAGCAAATAATAATATTCTCTCTCTCTCTCTCTTTGGGTTCTATGGGTTAAGTGTTTAGGTTAGAATCAAATTCATTTTCGGACTATTTTAAGTACGAATTCTGGATTAAACCAATTTAGAATCACTTGAGTCAAGCACAGTTTGAAGTAGATTTTAAGCTCTCTTTTAATGAAAAAATTTCGTGTAGATGGCATTTTTGTAGGTTGCTGTACAAGGGGTATTTTTTTTAGAGGCATACAATTTTTCTTGAAAATAAAATGCAACAAATTCAATTAAATTACCAAAATGTTGGCTTTATCAGATCACAAATTGCATGGAATTTTTTGTTTAAACATAATTTCTGGCTTTTGACCCCTGCGACTTCGCCTAATAAACGCCAACCTGTCGGTCCAATGTCCATATGCGGTCAAATTTCTTTAATAGTGCGTCAACTGTTGGCTTCTAAATGATCCATTGCTGCCGACTTTTTAGCATAGGCCAGAGATTTGACGCACCGCCTTAAAAAGTGGTATAAAGGGTTAAATCACACGAACGAGGTGACAACTCAAATGTCAATTTCGTAGGATAATTCGGTCACCTAACGTTTAAAGCAACAAAGTGATGGTTTTACGCGCTGTATTGGCATGTTGCGCCGTCTGGTTGTTGCCATTTCTCCTCCAAATAATTTGCAATGATATATGAGGAATAAAAAAATCAAGCATCCTTTGCCTGTAGCGTTCGCTATTCGCGGTAATGTTGGCACTGATTTCGGATTTAAAGACCAATGGGCCGATGACGCCTTCGGCATATAAACTGCAACAAACAGTGGGTTTAATCGGAATATAGTGGAGTCTTAAGAGTGCCGTGGGCATATTGCTTCCTTAAAAACCACAATTCGTCTTGTTTACATACCCGTTAAGCCAGAAATGAGTATAATCGTTGAAGATATGACAGTAAAAATCTGGTTCAACTTCCTGTTGATTCTTAGCCCATTCACCGAACACAAGACGTAATTGATAGTCTTTAATTTTTAAACCAGCCAAGATAATTCCTCTAAATTTATCAAGTAGTGGACGGACAGATATCGAGTTGCTGACAACGGTTTCGGATCGATAAAATCGAGTTCTCTGGCATACTCCCGTCTACAACGGCTACGATGGCTTGTTCTGTACGCATGATACGGCCTCGATTTGGATAAGTTATATCCAAAAGAGTAAATTTCCTCATGAATCGAACCATGGTATTGTGTATTAATTGCTCAGTGGATGATTATGTGCACTGTAAACTTAACAAAGTCTTCTATTAGCATACTGTGCATTTGATTTACGTGAATACTCACTGCCTTGCGACTTAACTTCGCGCTGGATCTCAACCACATGTTGTGTTCAAATTAAGCACTTACCAAATGCCTCTGTGTATGTGAATAATAATTTGCTCACATAGATAGCAATTCGAGTGTAAAATACACCAAAAATTATACACCAACGCCTTGTTTAGGAGCCGGAGATATCCTCCACTGCTTTATTCATAATCTCACCAGCTTCTGTCGAATAGCAACAGCACCTAGGAAACCCTCCACGAACAAAAATTAACCACGGGGCAAAAATCAGTCCTCCAACTGAACGTCTCCCTATCTGCGACTTTGGGTTTAAACCACAAGCACAACGTGCTCCTCGTTAGTATCTTATCGCCATAAAAGCACACCTTATTTGAAGCCTTTACGCACCCGAAGAGCCGTTCAGCAACTTTTTCAAAAGGTGTTTCCCTTCAGAAAAGCAGGGCTTCCGTAAAGACAATCATTTCTGAAAGACTGAAAACGTTTCTCGCAAGAAGCGTACTGACAGAGACCTCACCGATGCTCTGACCGGTGCCGTGTCACCGGGGGCTACTGACACCCGTAGCGCCTCAGTTAAGCACTGAGGTCCAGCTTCAAACCCAATGAAGTCCATTGGACCCCAAGGAGCTCTGTCATTTAAATGTTTATTGCATTCCAGGTTGCATTCACGTGCTTTTAAAATGTATTAATATTTAACCCAGCCATTTTTCCCCAGTGGATGTTACACGAAGTAGATGTAATACCAAGAGGCCTGACTCCTCAAGATACTTTAACTATGCCTCCTAAGCCAGAAGGAAAGGGGATTTCACATTTACCCAAATTTCATTCTCAGCCCTCGTTAGCGTCTTAAGGCTTTGTGCCATCTGTCAGGATGTAGTTAAGTTTTGCTACATACAAACACATATAACTACTTGGAATTGTACATACATATGAAGACATATTCAAATCATCATATTTGTACCAAAAGTCATTTGTATATTTGAATACAAAGTAACAATTTGTGAGCTACTCGTAGTCTTGATATTACTTTTTTTCGAGTTTTTTACAAAATGTCTTTTTGATATCAAATTATGAAAATGTATCATGTGTTTTTTTTTTAAGTAACTTCAATTTTCCACTTGGACATTTAGACATAAAGATAAAAAGAAAAAGAAAGCATAAGCAATTTAAGCAAACATTTTTTTATAAATTGGTGACTATTTTGTTGTGCAAATTTGTAGTTTAAAATCAAAATAGAAGTATAAAAATATGCCCATTTTTAGAATTTTCAAGCTGCATTTCCTTAAAACTTTTAAGGCTTAGAGTAAATATTTGAAAAATTGAGTTGCTGAGATTTTAATGTGTATTAATTTTACTTGGTTTCCTTCATTTTAGGCTTTCATTTCCCGTCTATTGGCCAATCCAAAAAGTGTTTCATCGATGTATTTATTCAAAAGAAAAATATCAACGCAAAAAAAATTATAAAAACTTGCATGGAAAAGAATATGTACATATATTGCAATCACCTAAGCAAAATTAAACCATTGAGAACCAGCTTATCCTCCTACACTCAAAAGAATCAATCCATCCGTAATCAAATCAATCCGAAGCCGTACTAATAGTACGGTGAGTACGGATTTTCTTGAATCAAGTACGGATTTTCAATCGCAAAATACAACTCCAACGTCATGTCATGTCCGATATGGTTTTTTGTTAAGAAATCTTATGTACATATTTAACCAAAAATATTAACTAAATGAGAAGCAAGAGTTCAAATTTACTTCTAACCCTTCGTGGTATACATGAGTCTGGCCAGACCTTTTTTCAATGTGTATAGAAATTCAAAACATGCGTAAGCCGGAGGGTTAACACAACGAAAAGTTTAATCTTTTTTTTACTTGATTTAAGAATTTTATACTTATTTCAAGAAAGTCCGGGATTAATTTTTGCAAGTTATCCCATTTAGGATTTTTTTGAGTACGTTTTAGTGTTATTCGGTATTTTTGAGTACAACCCGTACTTAAAGTAATCATAAAAAAACTAGAATACATAAAGTTACTATTTTAACAGTTGGTAGTTATCTTTTTCGTTAAGGTTAGGTTGTCAACTAAAACTCTAAGAGTTGCCAACTTCATTTTTTAAGAAATACTTACTCTTTCCCCATCACTTATTGGGTTAATTGTCATGTTTTTCTATTCAGTTTTAACGTATCGTTTGGTTTAAGTTTTTATACCCTCCACCACAATTAGTTGTGAAGAGGGTATATTAAGTTTGTCATTCGTGAAACTTTTTTATTATTCATCTCAGACCCCATAAAGTATATATATATGCTGGGTCCTTGAGTGATTCTTAGTCGATTTAGCCATGTCCGTATGTCTGTCCGTCTGTTGAAAACACGCTCACTTTCGAACAACTCAAAAGAAATGAATAAACTTGGTGCCAAATTGCTTGTAGTTACCCTAAGCAGTTTGGGATTGAAATTCAGATCAAAATGTGGAACCACCACCTAAAAAAAATGATAATTTTGTTACAAAAAATAACATAAATGGTGGAACAAGGCACGGAATGAGATAAGATTTTGCAAAAATTTGTTTTATTCGACTGGAAATCACGCTGTTAAATTTCGTAAAGATCCGTCCATAATTTACCCTAGGTCCCATATAAGCACTACTCCCGGAAAACAGTTTAGTACGCCTACAACCGATAAAAACAATGCTATCATAACAAAATTTAGGACTAGAAATAACACTGTGAAATTTCGTGAAGATCGGTCCATAATTTACCTTAGGCCCCATATAAACCCTACTACCGGAAAACAGTTTAGTACGCCTAAGACCGTAATTAATAATGCTATCATAACAAAATTTGGCACGACACAGTTTTATAGTACAAGAAATTACACTGTGAATTTTCGTGATGACCGGGCCATAATTTACCCTTCTCCCGGAAAACAGTTTAGTACGCCTAAAGCCGTAATAAATAATGCTATCAAAATAAAATTAAATACTTCACTACTCACACTAATAAATTTCGTGATATAAAGCCCACTGAGCTGTCGGTGGAGGGTATCAAAGATTCGGCACAGACGAATTTTTTATTTGTTTGTTTTTATTGAATTTTTTTGCCCAAAAACGTCTTTTTTTTTTGCTATTGGCCACTTTTTTTGTAAACGAACAATTACGATATTAAAAAGTTGACATTGTTTTTCTTTCTAATCTTCGTTTTTTATAAACATTCTGTGCATTTTTTCAAATGCATTTTGTTTTTCTTATTCATTCCCACGCTCGCTGTCATCCAGCCTTAACAAGAATGACGGCCATTTATTCATTTTTGGTCCATTAATTTGTTGAATAAACTTTGTCCATGATGGCAAATGACACTGATTTGTTAGAATCCATTTAAGCTGGATGAGGACACATTAAAAAAAAAGAATATCCATGTAGAAAGAATATTGTGATTTTGTGACTGCAACTTAAATACAAAATAAAAAATGCATCATTTAATCATAATAGAACAACAACTATGAAATTTTGCATGTTTTTGTCATAATTTAAAAAGAAAAATGGAATTTTTTTATAAGGAAATGTATGTCAACTGGTGGCCAAAATTCCGAACTCTCTTACTAAATATAAGAGTGTTGAATATAGAATTTAGAAAAATGAACGGTGGGATTGACTAAGAAAACATTTGAGAGGAAATTTGAATAAAAAATTCTAAGTTTAAAACAATGTTGTAAAAACTTTAGTCAAAAGTTGAAAAGTCACAAAATTTTAACTTTTCAATGCTTTTACATTTCTCTGCTTTTTAAAATCAATTTGATAATATTTTTTGCACTGGCAACAATATTCAATTGTATACATTTTTATTTAAACATTTTAACGAATAATCGAATATTTTTAACGATTATTTATTTGCTTAAATTTATCAAAATTTTTAATAAAAATATAATAAAATCGGGGAATTTATTTCTCATGCTGAGTACATTTTATTATATAAAATACAAATATGCAAACGAAAATTCTGATAGTGCATAGAAAATATTCCTGGAAAATATTGAAGGAATAAGACTATTAAAGTATAAAAGCTTTTGAGGATTGTCAATGATATTTCCCCAAATTTGTTTGTATAAAAACACATGTTAACCAATATTTGTTCTTACGAATAATCGAATATTTTTAGCAAATATTAGGACTTAATAACAAATAATCGTTTTTTTTTATTAAAATGTCCAATGTTTAACGGGGTTTTAGAATAGTAGTTTAAAATCAAAAAAAAATTAAACATTTTTAACGATTAATCGAATATATTAATAAATAATCGTGTATATATACGTATATACTGAATGTAAAAAAACACAAATAATCGTTTAAATAAGTATTAACATTTTTTATGAAAAATTAGTTGTCAAATGCAACAAGTTTTTGACGATTAATAGAATATTCAAACGATTAACTAATAATTTTAATTAAAAAAATCGTCGAATTGTAAAATCTGTTGTTTATTTGCTCGAGTGAATAAAGAATAGTTAAATTTTTTAACCGAATAATCGGTAAAAATCCGAACAATTTTTCATATTCTAAATTTACTTAAAAATGTTTCGTTAATATTTTGGATAAAGTCCATATAAAGAAATATTTTTAAGGAATAATTAAATATTTTCGACGATTAATCGTGGGTTTTTTAAGAATAATCGTTTAAAAAAATGTTGTTAAATAGAATTTCTATTAAAATAGAAAATGCTTTTTGAAAGTTTTCATTAGTATTCTGTACAAAAAATATTTTATAAAAAGTTTGCACGAATAATCGAATATTTTTTAAAGAAAAAATTAATTCTTGATATTTATATTTATATTTATATTTATAAGAAAAAGAAAGACAAACATGAAAAAGCAAAAATGTACTTTGGTCAAAAAGTACGAAAACCCCGATGTAAGGGAAAAACATGTAAAATCAATCAAAAAAGCAAATTTCGATCTACCAAAGGTTAACATACAATTTGGTTTAAGGATTGATGTTTGACTATTGACGTCAGCAGTCGTCGATGGCTGCGAGTGTAAATCGGCAAATCCATCTGAAGAGATCGAGTGGTTGCGATCGAAATATGTCATGGTAACCTGCCGGCCAGGGTTCGAGCCCCGGCCACGGTCAAGAATGAAAGATTATCAATAACAATTTTAATTGATTTTCATGTTGTAAAATTCCTTTCTTCATAAAAATAATTAAATGAAATTTAAATTTGATTAACTTGAGCCGAATTAATATATTAAAAATTTTATTAAAAAAGTTTAATTGAAATTTTAATCGAATGTAAATTTCTTCCATATCCTTTGTTCCCACTGTTAAATCATAATTTTTATTAATTTCATAAAAATTAATTTTATTAAACAGTTTTTGCTTTTCTTTATTTATGACTTTTTGTTCTGTTTGTAACCATTAACAGCAGTCGTTTACTGTAATTATTAAGCTTTTATTGCATACTTTCTTTCGTTCTGTGTTCAAATTGTTATGAATATTTTCTTGCATATTTTTAGGTGTATTTAACTGGTTTCTCATATTCCCACTCTGATGTAAACTCTTATGCTGCAATGTTTTTCTGGGAGAGTGTTGTGATTTTATTTTCATGCTTGAAGCTTTTGTCAAGTCATAAATTAAATGCATTTGTTGCCATTATTTTGTTGTTGCATTTTACTTTTCTACAATATTTTTTTCAATCCATTTGAAACATTCATTATCACAACAAGCTGCAACCATGCATGCAAAAAACTGCACCCCTTTGCCATTAACTTTATAACAGGACATTTTGTGGCTCCTCCAGTGAAAGGAATACCATTATGGACTGTTAGGAAAGTGTGGAGCAAGAAAAAAGAAATAAATAAAAACCAAAATCACAACTTGAACGAGCGAACATCTATCTCTAAAGTCGTTATAAAATTGTAGAATTTGTTGTTGTATCGTGCTCTTAAATACTAATAACATTTTTATGCTTTTGTGTTATTTGCTGTACTATTTTTTACAGCCTCTCTTCTCTCCTCACCCTTCACATTCTGGACAAATTGCTATAAATGTTGAAGTATTAAATGACTTCTAAAGGCAAATGCGTTACACTGGTAAAGTTAATAATTTCTTGCTTCATCTGTCATGTTTCTTTAACGAATAATTGAATATTCTTATGAAATAACCGTTAAGATTTAAAGAAATCTTTGAAAATTGTGTATAAAATTTAAACAAGAAATGGTATTTTCATTAATTCTTAGTAAATTGAAAATTTATAACGAACATTCGAATATTAAGCTTAAATTTGCTCAGAATTGCTTAATATATTTTTAATAATTATAATTGTATTAAAAATTTGCAACGAATATTTATTCGAATAATTGTTCATATAATCGAATCATCGTAGAAGTTAGCGAAAATCGTTTAAACTCAAAAAATATATTTTCATTTATTTTAAGCAAATTAAAAATTTTCCAACGAATAATCGAATAATTATTTTAAAAAAATGTTTAATCGATCTAACGACGTCCGTCCGTCCGGCTGGCTGACTGTCCATGTAACCTTGTGCGCAAAGTACAGGTTCTTATTGGCACAAGGACCATGCCTATTGAAAATGGGCCGAATCCTAGGACCACGAGGGGAGATAGGGGCAAATTCTGCCTCTCACGAACTATTAAACCGATTTTAGTGAAATTTAAAACATAGGAAAACCCATATTTATATTGATACATAAGGGAGGTAGGGGCAATTTCTTCCTCTCCCAAACTTTCAAACCAATTTTAATGAAATTTAAAACATAAATAGATCCATATTTATATGCCCACATAAGCATGATTCTCCATGGGTCCCGAATAGGGTACACTCTCGTAAATGTGTTTTAAAATACTGTGGTGTAGGGTATCATATTGTCGTGATTGACCGAATATACTTTCATACTTGTTTTATTTACAATTAATTAAAAATTCACAACGAATAATCAAAAGTTGTTTTCGAATACTTTTTAAAACGCATTAAACTTACTATCTTTAGCTTAAATAAATCGAATATTTTTAACGAATAATGGAATACTTTTACTGACTTGAATGTATGAAATTGTTTAACTTTTTGCTAATTTGATAAAAAAAAATTATTATTAAAAAGTTATACTTTTTATTTACAAATTTGATCGAAAAACTGCAAATTTTTAACGAATAATCAAACGTTTTAAACGAATATTCGTTTAAATAAAATTAAAATGCGCAACCAAATCTTAATTTTTCAGAATTTTTAACAAATAAATAAATTAATCGTTTGGTTTTTTAAGGATTTTGAATATACATATTTTGATCTGGAAAATTTCTTTGCTATCTGTTTCCACTGCCTGTGTGCCCGCAGCTTCCAAGAAAGTGTGTCTGTTTTGTCTATTAGTGTATTTAAGAGCAAAAGTGGTTTGTAATCGCAAACACTATTTATAGTTAGTTAAAGATACAACAAGACAAACAATGAAAAGAAAGAAAAAACGAATCCAACGACAACAACATTTTGTTGGCATCATCAAATCTACTTAAACATGTAGTCCTTCCTACGTGTACCTCTGTGTGTGTGTTTCCCCTTAAAGGAATAAGTGTTATATATTTTTAATGTGTGTGTTCCTTTTTTTAATGCACACATGTGTTTTTTTTCTTTTTGTTTATTTGTGTTTGTGATAAAAACAGTTTAGATGTACGAGTGTTTGAAAAGTACTTTACGCAGTTTTTATTGGCCACAAGCAATTTTCTTTTTCAGAAGCCAAAAACATTAAAGAGGTTTATAAGAAAATCTATTTTAAATTGTAGCACAACAAATTTGAAGAATAATTAAATTTAATTTAATTTGAAGGGCAAGTTCCTTTTGTACTTACGACATTTTTTTAGACAAATTTCCCATTTTTCAACAAATAATCAAAAAAAATATGAATAAGGAAAAAGTTTTTCAAGAAATAACGGTATATTCCATTATATTTTGCTATAAACGAAAATTAAAAAACCAACAATCGAAAAATTTAATAGAATATTTTAATCGAACATTTTATTCGAATAATTTTATGAATTCACACAAAAATTTTCTAAAAATTCGAATTTTTAGCGAATACTAAAAAATATTTACAAACAAAATATTTTTAAACTACAATTTTTCAACGATTATTCCTATATTTACAATAAAACGAAAACTTTAAATTAAAATTCTTCTTATGAAGCTCACTGTTGACTGCCAGCAGTCGTCAATGGCTGTGAGTGTTAAACGGCAAAACCCTCTGAAAAGATTGAGTGGTTTCAATTGAAACATGTAAGTGTAACCTGCCCGTGGAACCCAGGTTCGGTTCACGCGGCAGTCAAGAATTAAATATTGTCAATAAATTTTAATTAATTCCATGTTTTGAAATTCCTTTCTTCATAAGAATAATTTAATAAAAATTAAATTTGATGAACTTTAGCCTAATTAAAATAACAAAATTTGGATTTAAAACCATAAACAGTTCAACAAAATAACCACAATGCAAATAATTAGAAATTGATTTTTTTAATCAAATAGTTAACGAGCAGTCGGTTTTAAATAAAAATTTAATCAAATATTTTAAGCTGTTTGACCTTTGAACTCAAATTTAAACGAATAATTACTATAATTGTACCTATTTCGCTTAAACTCTTTAATTGAATTTTTTTACGATTAATCAAATATTTTAAAATGCTTGATGTTTAAACGAATAATCGTATATTTTTTTGCGATTAATCAAAACTCCTTTCAAAATTATTTATTATTTTTTTTGGCTTAATTGGAATGTGCTAAAAGAATAATTAAATTTATTCAAAGAATAATTCTAAAACTTCAACGAGTAATCGTTAGAAGGCTGTAGTATGTGTACAACTTCCTTTCTTATTACTTTATGAATTATGTCTGTTCTTCGCCCTTGTTTTAAGAGATATTATACAATATATTTGTTTAAAAAAATCTCATAAATTATTTGCTAATCTAGCCATTAATGCCTCGTAACCTGCTTTCTTGTCCTTCAGTCTGTCTGCGTGTCTTTCTCTGAGTTTAGTAAATATCTTTTTTCCTCCACCAACATGAAATTTGTATTTCAATTATTTACAATAAAGAACTATCTGCAAGTATGTGTGTTTGAAATAATAATATAACATAATTTATGTTTAATGTTTGTTAAACAATTTATTGCTTACAAAATGTAAGCGAATATTTTTCTTAGAAAGTAGGAAAAGGAAAAATCGTTTAAAGGAAGTTTCAGAAAAAATATTTAGTCAATAGAACGGATTAATGCAATTTTAAAGTATTTTAGCTAACAATAGTCGGTATCTAGGAAATAATTAATATTTCTATCGTATAATCAAATATTCGTAATTTTAAATTTATAACTTTTTATGTTAATAAAATAATTTTATTTTGAAAATATTTTTTAAGATTAATCGAATAAAATATTCGAATAATCGAATCAATTATTCGAATAAATTATTTGAATAATCAAGTATTTTACTCAAGTAATTAATTAAATCTTAATTTGTTTGTATTATTTAAAAAGAAATTATTAAATTTTTACAAATTTAATTTAAATTAAAGTCTACAACAAGGAATTCATTCGATAAAATGAAAATCATAATTTAATAAATTATTCGAATAATAAAGTATTTTATTCGAGTAAATTATTAAAAAAAAATTTGTATTATTTAGAAATCACAATTGTTTTAAATAAACTTAATAGATTAAGATTTGTTTATATTAAAGCCTACAACAAACGATCGAATATTTTTCTTTGAATAAAATTTTTTTTGTTTAATTAAACTAAAATGATTAAGAATAAATATTCAAAATCACAATAAAAATTATTTGACAGACTTCAAAGATTTTTATCGAATAATCGATTAATCGAAAATTTATTTATTCATGATTTGATTTTGTTTAATAATATGAAGAAAATTTAATGTTTAAAATTTTTCTAGATATGAACCATTTTATCAAAAGCAAAATTCAGCTATAAGTTGATTTAGAGAAATTGACCTGTCAATTGGCCTCTAATTTCGTGCAATTTGACCCTTCCTGATTATGTCCTTTGGGACTAAGCGAAGTAACTGGCTTATACAAGACAAACCGGCAACAATTGAAGTTTAAATCGATCATTAATAACGAATAATCGAATGTTATTAAGTTACATATATCGTTTTCTTTAAGACAAAGATAAACTGTTTTTAACAATGTTCCATTCCATTGCGACTTCAAATCAAATATTTGTACCGAGTAATCGAACATTTTTAACGAATAATCAAATATTTCTAACGAATAATCGAATATTATTAGTTTTATCGTTTTCTTTAAGACACAGCTAAACTGTTTTTAAAAGTCCATTGACTTTTTATCGAATATTTGCACAGAGTAATCGAACATTTTTAACGAATAATCGAATATTTTTACCGAATATTTTTAACAAATAATCATAAATTTAAACTAATAATTACATAATTTTTTTGTGCCTTACTTGCATATTAAATATTTTTAAATTGCGTTGTTAAAGATTTCCTTACCCAATAATTACATTCAGAACATGCTCCTGTCTCTTACCTGTAGCGATAAATAAAATACGAAGACAGGTAAAAGACTTAAAAAGGGAATAAAAAACAAGCACAAAAAGCTCTAAATAAACAAGTGGAAAATTGTAAAGGAAGTATAATATTTTATCACTTTACTCGACTGTCTTTGGTTTCATATGTAAACTTCCTTTAGAGGAAGGAATTTCGCTAAGAATGCATGTATGTGTATGTAGCATTTATTACAGTTTCCTTTACATTATTAAAGTTAAGCATAAATAGAGAAGAGTTTCCTACGTTGTTAAATTCTTTATCAAACAAACATAAATATTATTTATTATTTTATCACATTTTATTATACGAATAACTTACTCGTGCTAACAGAACACAAACATTTGTATGCCAAACAAACTCCTTCGAAGATATTTTTCTTCTTTTCGTACTTTTTTCTTGTACTTTGTTTTGCATTTCTGTCTATTTTTTTTATCTTTAGTAAAAGTAAAGAAATGATAAAAGGCGGTCACACATACTTATAGGGCAAACAAAAGGACAGACAGTTAAAAGAAAAGAAATATAAAAAAAATTCCAAAACTTTCCAAACATCTGCATTTTGTTATACAACGTGCGAGTGTATTTCCGGTTCACTATCATATACATATGTATGTATGTGCTAATGTGAGTGTATGTTTTTTTAAGGGTGTGTGTGTGAGAGAGAGTGTTAAAGTATTTATTCAAGTGTAAGTGCTGTTGATGTATGAACAACTAAATAAACTTAAGGAAAACAATGATCTTTGGTTAAAGCGAAACAAAAGACACCCTAAGAGTATGCTTTAAAATTGCAATGGTTAGTGCAATAAAACAATTTTAGCGAATAATTGGATATTCGAAGCGAATAATTAAATTTTTGTAAGTCTGGGTTCAAACTAAATATGAAAGTTTTCTTCCGGAAATTCTGAGTTTATTAGAGAGAGAGGGGAAGAGAGCATGCCATTCGTATATTTCCTCCGTCAAATAAACTCATTTATATATTTTTTATCCAAAAATCTATTTTAAACGAAATCTAAACAGATTAATCGATTTCTTTAAAAAGTAATTGGTTTTTATTAATGTTTCCAATTTAATTGAATATTCTTTATCAAACAAACGAATATTAGAAGCAAATGTCGAATATGAAACATAAATAAGCGTATATATTTTAAACGAATAGTGGGATATTAAAACAGGATCTTCTATTTAAATAGTTAAAAGGAAAATATTGCTTTTATGTTACACATTCCGAGTTTTTCCGAATAATCGAATATTTTAGCAAATAACCGAATTCATACATATTTACAAAAAATAAAAAAAATAAATTTAAAACAAATATTTTTAAGCGATTAATCGATTACTTTTAACAATTAATCGTAGGTTTAAAGCGAAAAACTGTTAGTATTTGTAAAAATTAATAGCAAATTTTATATCTCAAATAAATATTTTAAACTTTTAATCGAATATTTTTAACGAATAATGGTAAACATTTTTAAAATATATTCGTATAACACTATTTGTATTTAGACTGTAAAAATTTATTTGTAATAAAATACTTTTCGAGATTTTTTTAAATTAAATTAATAATTTAATCGAATATTTACAAAAAAATTATTGTATAAAAATTTTATGAATTTACAATAAAGAGGAACCTCATATTTATAACAAATATTATTGATTTATAAGAGGTTTATTAAACTGATTTCCATAGGAAATTCGTTTAGTAAACCTGTTATTAACCTGAAGAATTTTTTTTTTGAATAAGATCATTTATATATAGTTAATTTGTATAAAAAACCTAAATTTAAACAAAAAATGATTAATCGATTACTTTTAAAAAACAATCGTACATTTTAAGGGAGCAATTGTAAAAATTCATAATAAAATTGATACATTAAATAAACTTTAATCTAAAAATCATTTTTTGCAATTTTATACGAATAGTTTAAATGGAATTTTTACGAATAATCGTACTTTTTAAAATATATTCGTGTTGCTTTATTGGGTTTTAGTCTGTAAATTTTACATGCAATAAATTAGTATTCGAGATTTTTTGTAATATATAAAATTGAAAAGCGAATAATCGAATAAATTTAACGAACAATCAAATAGCTTGAACAAATAATCGATTGATTTTATTGATTTATGTAAAAATGTTCATATGAATAAATAAATTTTTACAAATAATTGGTCAATTTGAACGATCAAAATGTAAAATTTATTGATTTAAAAAAACGGCACATTGAAATAAATTTAGATAATGAAATTTTTTTACGAAAAATCGATGAATTTTTAAAAATATTCGAATAATTTGGTAATTAAAAGTATAAAAAACGGTACTTTCATTAAATAAAAGGTAACGGAGCGAGAAAAAAGCAAAATTAAAAGATAAATTGTTAAGTTTAATGACTTTTCGATAAAAAATTTTAAATAAAAAGTATTTGAAGTCTAAAAAAATTTAATTTAGACAAATGTTTAATTTTTTGTGTTCTTATCACAAACAATCGAATTAAGTACCTTAACGTTTCATTTGTTGTATTTTGTTCATATCCCTCCAATTGTTCTCATTTAAGTGTAGGAGATTCTCTAGTATTTTGATTATGCCTAAAAGGAAACATTTTTATCGCAACTTCCCCCTTAAATGTTTGTGATAAAACTGTCTATTTATAGAAAAAAAAAAATAAATAATAAAAAATAAATGTTTAAATTTTATTTCTAAGCATTATTTTCGTCTTTATATTTATGGCGATTTTGTTTTTATTTTCAAACGAAACGATAAAATGACTTGAAATGAAAAATCGTTTAATATTGAAGAACTTTTATGAGATAGTTTAACATTTCATCAATATTTTTATGTACAAATAAATACAAAACAGGAAAACGATAAATTTAAAAACCCATTTTCTTTTTCTTTAGTCAGTAACAAATTGATTTCAGAAAATATTTTCTTAGAAATACGAAATCTAAGTTTAATGGCCACATTATTCACATTACAGGAAATTTAACCGCAAATCTTATAATTCACAAAATATCAAACACTATCTCATATGCTGACACAAAGATACTCCGAATATCTCTTGGAAATCTCTTACACACTGTTGCCAACCTCATAAAAGGGTATGTAATTTGTCAATGGCTTTAGAATTTCTTTTATTAAATGTTTGACCATCAAAAGTTCAAAAGTTATAAAAAATAATCAGCTTTATTTTGTTTTTACTGACTTCAATAGAGGTTGTCAAAGTTACGGATACAGGAAATTTGTCCAAAGATTTTTATGTAATAAAAGCCAAAGCATACTTTTAGGTTAATATGACATTTGCGTTTTAAAACGATTACTCGAATCGAAGATAAAATATCCCTTCAAAATACTTAAATATTTTGTCGTAATATCGCATATTTCAGATTTACAAAACATATTTGTTAAATATTTTATTAACGAATAATCGTTAAACTTAACAATTATTTATAATATTTAACATTTTTTCTCCCTTTATTTGCTATTTTATTTAATTAAATTATCAAGTTTTTTATAAAATATTAGACAATTTATTCGAATATTTGCTACGAATAATCGAATAATTTTAACGAATAATCGGCTTCATAACTTTTTTTGCATGAACATAATAAAATAAATTGAGGATTTATTAATACTATTTAAAAAAATTTTTCGAATAATCGTTTATTTATATTTTCAATTAATCGTTAAGTTTTTATTTGTCACTTAAGTTATTGTGTTTAATTCATGTAATTTTTTTAATTAGAAAAAATATTATGTACTAATTTAGTCGAATATTTCTTACGAATAAACCAATAATATTAACGAATAAACGAACAGATTTGCTAAAAAAGAGTTTAAAAGCAAGGCAAGGGTTTCACACAGAATTTTTAGTATTTTACTGATTTTCGTGAATTTTTAAGAAGAATAATCGATTAAATCTGCACATAGAAAATAATAATTTAATATTTACCATTCAAAATAATTTTTTTTTTTAAATTTTTAATAACTCGAAAGTGTTTTTAAATATTTCAAACAATGTGCTATTGATTAATTTAACGAATAATCATTTAATTAATCGTTTAATTTTAACTAATGTGTTGTTTCCAGCTGACAAGCAATTGGTTGATTAGTAAAATTTATATGAAAAGCAAAATTTTTCAACACAATCAATTGCCTGTTAATTTCATAATTTTAAGAAATATTTTTTCGATTAATCGTGCAATTTTAACAACAATTTACAATTTTAAGAAATATTTTTTACGACTAAACGTGCAATTTTTGCAATAATTTCAGGGAAAAGTCTTATAAATTATACGATTATTCGTATAATTTTAGTTTTATTTTGTTGCATTTTTTTATAGAAAATTATATAAAATTTGAAATTTTTTCAAATTGTTTTCCAATTTTTAAATATTATTTTTAATTTAAGCGTATAAGTTAAACGATTATTCGAATAAATTTGTTGTATTTTGTTAAGATTTGTAAAAATTACAGAAAATTTCATTCAGTTTTAATTTTTTTTATAAATTTTAATCTTTATTTTTATATTTCTCTGGATTCAAGTCGATTGATTTTTCGCCGATTAATCGAAAATATTCAACGTTTAATCGCTAAGTTTTAAGCATTTTTAAAATAATATTACATTGCGATTTTTTCTTTTTATATTTTTCTTGATTTTAGCAAATATTTTCGCCGATTAATCGCTAAAATTTAACGATTAATCGATTCGTTTTGAGCATTTTAATAATACCTTGCGATTTTTTCTATTCAATATGAATTTTGTATTATTTTGTAGTTATTTATGGCGAATTATTAATTATTTTAGACGAATAATTTAATAAATTGAATAATTATTCGAATAATTTTGGTTTGGTTTTTCAATTTATGTAAAGTAATTTAAAATTTTTAAATTTGTTTCTTAATTTTTGATATACACATTCGAAAACTATTGAAAATTAATCGAATAATTTTTAACGAATAATCGATTCATTTTTATTTTAAATATTAAAAATTTGCAAAAAAAAATATTAACGTAAATTAAAGACGCCGCTCATGTAAAAATGTTTAGTAAAAAAAAGTTATATATTTTAACATGAGCGTCGTTGCCTAGTTTTGCTGCTGGCAACTGAACTAAAGTTGTGTTACCATCCGTAATCGACCCATTAGACGATTGTTCCAATAATCTATATTCAATTCTTCTTTAAATTTAAAAAAAAAATTCTAAAAATTAGTTAGAATTTAACGCGAATATTTTGTGGTCTTTTTGACACAAAACAACTTAATTTAAATATTTTGTGTATTTGACTGAATGAAATGTACTTGAAGCCACATCCTTTTTGTCTTTAAATTTACACACTTGTACACGTCCTTACTAACACACACATAATAAAACGTTTAAATTCAAATTAATACTAACAAAAGCATCTGGGTAAGGGCACACCCACACGCACCCACACACACACACTCATCCAAAAAAGTAACGGTTGTGTTCATTAAATATCCGAATGTTTCTGTAGGTGTGTATGTGTGAGTTTAAGTTAAACATGTGTTTTATTTAAGTGCAGGCATGTGAACAAACAAAACCAAAAAAAATGGCAACGAAAATGCATACACAACCAAACTTACATGTATGCATCTACGATTTGAGAGTGTAGCTTTTTGTTTGTGTATGATTACACAATTGCCGTTAAATTGTACATTTTAAATGTAATTATTTTAAAACTTAATTGCAACTGTTGCAGTTGCAACACCAGCAAGGCACTTCCACTTGTTAACTGGAGCAATAATGTTGCCAGGAAATAAATGAAGGCGCTTTTAAACCAAGAAATTTTACAAAACAGTGAAAAATTATAGAAAGATTTAAATTAAGGAATTTTTATAATTCAACAGTAAAAAAGTTGGATCAATTTAATTGAAACTTTGGCAGGCAGATGGAGTATTTACTAAAAGGAATTAAAGGTTACATTGAATTTTGATCTTGTGCAAAGCCGATTTTTACGCCCACATTTTTGTGTGTTTTTTAAAAAGATTTAAATCCAAGTCCACAATCGTTTATTTATGAATCAAACCTTTTAAGCCGATTTATATGAAACTTTGCCTTCAGATTATGCCCCTTTCGGGTAGGAGCTATGTCTTAGTTTAAATTATTAAGCCACGCACCTTAATACATATAATAGTTATAACTTTCGATCATTCTGCAAAGAAACTTATTTGATTTATAGGAAATTTTAGTAACAAAATATCGAAATAGAAATCAATGGTATCCTGTTAAAGCATCAGAAAAGTACTCTCCAAAGTTAACAAAAGTTAACAAGGGGCAACTTTTCAAAAAACCAGGTTTTGAAGCCTAAATCTGAACAGAGATAACAAAAATTTCAGCAAATGTGCTCTACCTATTTTTGTAATCAACAGACCAAAAATTTCTAACCCTCAACTTTATAGGTATTATTAAACTCTGATGGTAAATGTATTTTAGAGCAAATAATAAACATGGCTGTTTTTCAAGACAAACGATCAATATTTTTATATTTATGTGCAGTAAAACTTAAAAAAATTGTAAGCGCAAAAAAATTAAATAAAATCGGAAAAAGTAAGAAAAAAGAAAAGAGTATACGAGTATTAAAGTTTGGCAAAACTTTTATAACAATGAAATGAGGAAATAAACAAAATTCGAAAGCAAAAACTGCTACTGCTTCAAGTCACAGACAAGTTGAATATTCAAATTCTAAATAAAACTCTTATACTAATGAGTAGGGATGCGATTACCATGCAAACGCATGTTTTTGTCTAAGATCGATGTCGACTAATTATCTTTCCGAATCATTAAATTTGCGTTACAATGATATCGATTTGTTTTTGCATATTGTTGCATATTTTGGTTTTAAATGCATATTTTTGCATATTTAACATTTTTGAGTGATATATTAAAATTTGAATATTATAAAAAGAAGTTCTTCAAAAAATTTCAAAATTGTATAAAAAAATCCAAAATTTTTAAATCAATAAATAATTTTTTTGGAGCTCTGCTTAAAATACAAAATTTCGACAAAAGATCATTCAACTTTTATCCTATGCAGCACCTAATATGGTTAAGGCTTCCAATTGGCCTAACATAATTTATCCAAAACTGTTACATGTTACTTGCTAGGCACATGGGTTACATCGAGTTGCAGAGGAAATTAGAAGCCAATTCGATAATATTGATTTAATACGGAAAACAATGTGGATAAATTAAAAAAAAAATTCCAAAAAATAAACAATAAAATAAATTTCAACTATTTTTAATCTAGACTCAAATGTGGGATCTGAATTAGAAAATTAAAATTCTCCAAAAGAATTGGCATCATTTCCCATGTACAGTGGACTCCCGATAATTCGTAATATCAAGAGACCGGCATTTTCTTACGAATTATAGTGGTTTTCGATTTAGTGGGGTTTCGATTTAACGGGGTTAAAATAAAATAAATACGAATTAACGGGGTTTTTCAATATATTTGCTAAAAAGACATAAAAAACATCTTAAGATCTTAAGAAAATAACCACACACACAAGCAAAAGTAAAAACCCACGCAAAAATAGCGGTAAACAAAAAATCATTCTTTCATGTTTCTCTTGTTTTTATTACGAATTATAAGTGGTAGTTAGCAAACAGTTACGATTTAAAAAGAGGTAAAGAAGATTTTATTTGATAAAAAAAAAACAAAATTACGAATTAGCGAGGGGACCAAAATGTATGGAAATTTTACGAATTAACGAGATTTTTTAAAGAGACCGACAGTTTATTACGAATTATCGGGAATTACGATTTATCGGGTTACGAATTATCGGGATTCGACTGTATAAAAAAGTATTTATTTGATTGTGCAAACAAAAATTTTAATTATATAGATATTTTAATTAAGTAGAAACTGGGAATTATTTCCTTCTGGAGGTTACTTTATATTATATTCAACATTTTTATATTTTTCGAATTTATTCTATGAGCTAAATTTCAGTTATGTATTTTATATACCTCATTGCTTTCCAACGGAAAGCTAAGGTAAAATGTAACAAGAAAATACAATATAATAGTCTGATAGTGTATAAAGTCATTTCTGAAAAATTGAAGGAATATGACTATTACAAAAAAGCTTTATAAAATACATAACTGAAATTTAGCTCATAGAATAAATTCGAAAAATATAAAAATGTTGAATATTTTAATTAAGGTTTAAAAAATATTATACCTATGAATAACATAGAAATAAAAACAACAATAGAATTTTCAAATTTTTTTTTTTTTAAATAGATTTTAGTGCATAATTTTTATTTTTGAATGCATATTTTGAAAATTTTAGTGCATATTTTACGCGAATATTTTCGATTTTTAGTGCATGAAAATCTCATCCCTACTAATGACATTTGAAACGTAGCACTTTAAAGTAAGAAACTATTGCTTTTTAATAACTATTAAACGATCACCGATATTGTATTAACTGTATAACAGTTAAAATAGTGGTCACATATCATAACAGCCTAACAGACAAAAAATACAATTATTTTCCATTATTAACCGGAAGGATTGTACTTTCAAATAAAAAAAAAGAAATTTGAGAAAAAATTCAGTAGTTTTTTTTTAATAGCATTTTCAAAAAAAAAAAGTTATTTGGCGGACCCTGTAATACTTCTTAAATCATTGATATTATTTAGCAAATTCAATGGAATAAATTGTTGAAAAATATTTAAATTTTTTAGCTAATTTTACAAGTATAAGAGTTTAGTAAAAACAGAATTGAGGAAATAATTAAGACTAAAAAGGATAACTAAATGTTTATCAAATGGGATAAGTTGTTGAAAATTATTTAAAATTTGTAGCCTATTTTACAAGTGTAAGAGTAAAGTAAAGGCAGAAGTTAGGAAATATATAAGAAAAATAAACGTTTATGAAACTTTTTTACAAGCTACAAGTTTAAGGTATATTAGAGTAAAGAGTTTTTAAATTTTATTAAATGAAAAAGAAAATACTGTTGTTTAACAACTCTCACCATTTGACAAAATAATTTTCTTGTATAAGAGTTTTATGCTCCACCACCTGGATAACAATCTTGTCGTGATGTGGTGGCTTAAGCGTAGGCTATGGTTACTAGTTCGTGCCCTGAGACAGTGGGTGACTGGTCAACACTTCATCTGGTCATGAACTAGTAAACCCAAAGGCCTTCGCAACTAATGGTTATCCATCCTTCTCTCATCCTCTTTACCTTTCATATCCCTCTGAACCCTATCCCTTCTCCCCCACTTGTAAGGTTAAGGTGGTTGGTAGCAGTGCCGAGAACCTGAATGACTAGTTAGTGGTAAAAGAAGACTAGTCGCTAACAGCTCCCCTCCGGTGCTAGGACACGGGCCGGTTGTAAGTTGTTGTCTAGTCCATGTACGCCGTCACTGCATGGATGGTCCATCCCCTTACGTGCCTACTCGTGGGAACAAAAATGGAAGAAAAAATAATAAATAAAAAACAATTTTTGAAAAAACAAGATGAGAGTAATCTCTCATCTGAGGACGATCTCCTGGCCTCTAGTCAAGAGACCTTGATCGGACTCTCCGGCAGTGTGGGTGACAGCCAGAGCACGCCACTGCCCCCGAAAAGCCAACCAAATCTCACCCAACCGACCGTCAAGTCTGATGGACAAACGGGTGAGAAAATAAACAAAAAAAAGAGGAAAAGTCCTGGTGATATCCTCAGGCAAAGGTATAACAAGGCGCAATTTATTCTTGGCAAGATCGCTAAGAACGCTGCGAACGGTACCCCACACGAACGCGATGAGGAAGATCGTGTCAAATATCAGGCTGTGGTAGAAGAGTACCTTAAGTTTAGGGACAACATGCCCAGCACGTCCAATGTCGCTCAAGAAGGGTCCAAGCGAAATCGCTCTCAGGCAGAGAGTGAAAAGCCGCCAAAACGGAGGAAGATTCGGGATAACCCGATCACTCCAGGACCATCGAGCTCCGCAACCACCAGGAGACCCTTTAATGAGGTTGTAAAGGATCACCTACTGATGGCCTTGGCAAACGACAGGAGTGGTCATCTTACCCCTGTGGTAACAGAATGGGGCGCGATCGAGTCCAAATTGGCTGAGCTCGTCATGGAGCACGTCCTCACCAATTTGGATAGCCCTGCGCCTCGTTTTGACTCCGGTGAGATTCACCGGGGCTACAGGGTAATCAAATGTCTGGACGTCTTCTCAAAGGATTTCTTAGGCAAATGTATCGCTAAGATAAGCGATGCATGGGATGGCTTAAGTCTTAAGCTAATCCCCGCCGAGGAAATTCCAATGAGACCTCGGGCAAAGATTTGGTTACCGAAGGTAGGCTCTGACGGTCAGAAAATACTGGGATGTCTGAAAAGACAGAACCCCAGTATCCCGATGGAGGAGTGGAATGTTATCCGAGCCGAGGATCACGGGGATAACAGCACTTGCCTCACGCTTGCCATCACGGAGGAGGGCTCAACGGCGCTCGAGAAGGCAGGCCTTAAGCTGTTCTTTGGTGTGCGGGACGCAAAAGTAAAGGTATTCCGCCCAACAAGCTCAGCGAGTGGTGAAAAGGATGAGGTCGAGGTCGCCCACAACCTGCTCACCGGTATGAAGCTCTCCGAGTCGGAGAAGAAGCCACCCGATGGCACTGAGAGCAGTGCAGATTAACCTGCAGCACTCAAGATGTGCTTCTGACAACCTCGGGGTCCTCCTAGCCGAGAAGGACCTCGACATAGCGCTGGTTCAGGAACCCTGGACGGTAAACGGAATGGTGAAAGGGCTCCCGGCCAAAACATATAATATACTATACGCAAAGGACAAGGGTAGGCCAAGAGCATGTCTTGTTGCGAAAAAACACATTAATATTTTCTTCTGTTCACAGCTTAGCTCAGCAGACCTTTCAGTCGCAAGGGTCGAGATGGCGGAAAAAAGAAGCTTTGTGATTGCCTCATGCTATATGGCACATGACAGGGACGCCCCTCCGGACGAGGTGCGGTCGCTCCTGTCCTCTTTAGGTGCCAAAGAGGACTTCATTCTTGGATGTGACGCCAACGCCAGGCACACCATCTGGGGCAGCAGTGAAATCAACAATAGAGGTGAGTGTCTATTAGATTTCATAAATACTAACAAAATTACTATCTGTAACTCCGGCTCAAGGCCAACATTTAGATTTCCTAGTTCAGGTAAATTCAATGGTTGGGAGGAGGTTCTAGATTTAACACTTATGAACGATAGGTCTAATTTATCAGTTGATAGGTGGGGGGTATCGAGCAGCAGGTCCTTCTCGGACCATAACTGGATACTCTTCGACATTGGACGCGTGGTTAATACCGGGAAACTTAGCTTTAGAAATCCGAGACGTACGGACTGGGCTAAGTTTAACGGAATTCTTGAACGTAGACTCAGTAGAATGCCGAAGATTCGGGATTCAATCTCTGCACTCGAGGGGGTGGAGGAGACCTTCAGTGGCGCCTTGACTAGGGCGTTTGAAATCTCATGCCCCATCACGAGGGCCAGGAGGAGCTTCCCTCCCTGGTGGAACTCGGAACTCTCGGCTCTAAGAAGAGAAGCCCGTAGGGCTTTCAACACGGGTTATGCCAGTAAATCGTGGCAGGAATACCGCGAAAAACAGAGGGCATATAAAAAGGCAATAGCAGTCGCAAAGAGAAGTTCATGGAGGAACTTCTGCGAATCAATAGATAGCACCAAAGAATCTGCCAGACTTAGCAGAGTTCTGGCCAAGGGCCACTCGAACCCAACGTATGTCAAGAGAACGGATGATACCTGGTCGGAATCATCGGAGGAAACACTTGACATTCTACTTAACACTCATTTCCCCGGCTGCTTGGACGCTACTGATGGGGAACCAGTATGCGATGATTCGTTCTTTGAGATTGACGAATATATCATTTCGGAGGAAAGAATCCAATGGGCGATCGAAAGTTTTGCCCCATATAAATCCCCGGGACCTGATGGCATTTTCCCTAGGATGCTGCAGAGCGCACGGAAGTATGTCACTCCCTGGTTGAGGTTAATGTATAGACTCTGCCTATCCCTCAATTATGTGCCGGCTAATTGGAGGAGGGTAAAGGTGGTTTTTATACCCAAAATCGGAAAGAGTAGTCATGAGACTGCGGGGGACTTTCGTCCAATCAGTCTATCATCTTTTCTGCTCAAAACTCTGGAGAGACTTCTGGACTCACATATAAGACATCGACTGGAGGGTACATCACAACTCTCACGCAGTCAACATGCCTACCTCAGGGGTCGGTCTACGGAGACGGCGCTACACGAAGTAGTAGGGGCCATAGAACGATCACTGGAGTATAAACAATTTACCATGGCCGCCTTCCTGGATATTGAGGGCGCTTTTAACAACGTCACGATCACTGCGATCGAACAGGCTCTGGCTGATCTGGATGTCCAGGAGTACATCATTAGATGGTTGGTGAGCATGCTGAGGTCAAGGATCGTTACATCATGTCTCGGCAACAGCGTGAGGTCAAAGAATGTTAGCAGGGGTACACCCCAAGGTGGGGTGATCTCTCCTCTGCTCTGGCTCATCGTTGTTAACTCGATTCTTACTGGCCTGGATAACAGGGGCATCAAGACGGTGGCCTATGCGGATGATGTGGTGTTACTAGTATCTGGTGCGTTTCTGGATGTGATGAGTGACATTATGTCCAGTGCGTTGGGGGCGCTCAGTAACTGGGCCGCTGAGTGCGGACTGGGAGTGAACCCAAACAAAACGGAACTGGTACTATTCACCAGAAGGACGAAAATTCCGGCTTTCAAACTACCGCGGCTGGGGGGTTGCGAACTTCCCCTGTCGAATCACGCGAAATACCTGGGAATCATCCTGGACTCGAAACTATCATGGAGATTAAATACTCAACACAGGGTTAGGAGGGCTACGGTGGCTTACTACGCCTGCCGTAGAATGTTTGGCACCAGGTGGGGCCTTAATCCTAGACTGGTCAAATGGCTATACACGGCAATAGTACGGCCCATTCTTACATATGGATCTCTGGTATGGTGGACCGCGACGAGCAAGAAATACATCGTGGTTCAGCTGGGCAGAGTACAAAGATCAGCCTGCATTGGAGCAACAGGCGCTCTACGCACTAGTCCTTCAGAGGCTCTGAACACTATGCTGCACCTTGTTCCAATTGAAATACACCTTATGGCCATATCCGTCAATAGCGCGGTCAGGCTCTCTTCATCGGGATGTTGGAGGGCGAGGACGTACGGTCATGCAGGGATCTTACGGAAGCAACCCTCATCTCTGAAACGACCAACGGACTACATGATACCCCGCATGGACTTTGATAGGAAATTCAAAGTCATATTCCCGTCAAGGCGGGAATGGAGCAGGGGTACTCTGGACGAGGAATACCGCACGAGGGTTTACACAGATGGGTCAAAGATGACTTGTGGTGTCGGCTCTGGTGTCTTCTCGGAGGAACTACATGTGTATCTCTCTTTTCGTCTGCCGGATTGGGCTAGCGTATTTCAGGCTGAAATATTGGCGATCAGGGAGGCATGCAGAACGCTATACGATAGGAACATCAGCGGCAAAATTGGCATCTTCGTCGATAGCCAGGCAGCTTTGATGTCACTGGAGTCATATAAAACAACATCCATACTCGTCAACCAGTGTAGGGAAGAACTGTCCAGACTGGGCAGTCTATCTGACATTACCTTAATTTGGATCCCTGCGCATAGGGACCATTATGGCAATGAACAAGCGGATGGGCTGGCCAAATCTGGAGCCGCTCTTGATATTTCACAGGCTGTGCCAGTCGCAACACCCCTGGGAACTATCAGGAGCGAAATCTTCAGGCACTATCTGGATATGGCTGACGACAAATGGAGGAAACTGGATGGCTGTAAGGCTACCAAGGAAACGTGGCCCACATATGACATAGGTCGCTCTGAGCGACTTCTCAATTTCAGTCGGAAGGACGTGTCAAGACTCACGTACGTGCTCACTGGTCATTGGACGATCGGCAAGCACGCTATGAGACTCGGCCTCCCTTTCAATGAATGCTGCCGCAGCTGCAGGGAACCTGGAACTGAGGAGACAGTATTTCATCTTCTATGTGATTGCCCGGCGTTTAACTCTATACGACATGGACTGTTCGGGAATTACCTTCTACAAGGACTCTCGGAGATATCGCGGGTGGGACTCAACAGCCTGCTGAAATATCTCAACGCAACGGGCTGGCTCTAGCCACCTCAGCATTGCCCCTGGGTCAAGTTTTGATCGGGGGGCCCCGATTTCTTGACGAGTTGTGTGGTGTCAAAACGGAGCCACCGTCGGCTCTACTTGTTGCGCGCCGGGAACTGTGCGTGCTACCACGTTAACCAACCAACCAACCAAGAGTTTTATAAATCTTTTCTTAATATCCTCAGTTTACGAAAAAAAAACGAAATTTACCAATTGAATTTTCAGTTTTTCAAAATCAAATACTCCGGCATTAGAGATAAGAAAAACTCTTAAACTTTTAACATTTTGGCAACAAAGAAATGGAATTACAAAGAATCAAAAAAAAAACTGATTTTGCACAAAACATTTTTAAATGTTTATTTATAAAAGTTTGGAAATAATAAAGCAAAACGGACCAATTTTGGAAAAATTTTAATAAATTAATAAGTGAAAACGTTGGCCCCACAGCGGAAACATGTTGTTATTTAAATTCTGATAAGCCCGTTTAGCAACGGGCACAAATTGCCAATATCACAATAAATCAAAAGTAAGTTCAATTTATATATTTATTTCATACCGTATACAATTTTTATTTCTAACAAATGTCTTTGTTAAGTGCAAAAAAATTTCTTGCAATTTTTTTAAAATACCAGCCTAAAATTTCAGGAAATAGTTGCAATAAGTATGTACTTATACATGAACATATATTTATAAAATACCTTTAAAAATTCTATTAATCCTACATGAATTAATACATTTAAATCTCCCTCATCAAATGTTTAAACAAATTAATCCATCCATAAGTTTGTTTCTGCATTAAAAAATACATGCAAATGAATTTTTTTATTGCAAAAAAAAAAACTATACATATTTAGTTGTTACAAAATCTGTAATTCTTTATTAATAATGTTGCCAAGCAATATTTGTTACTTTGCAACATGGCACCCAGCACCAAGGGCTGGGGCGTTTAACACAACTCACCAAATGTGAGAATATGGAAAATGAACAGAAACCAACAAACAACATTTGTTTGTGTATATCCCTTAAGTACTTAATGGTATGTTAGTAATTTAATTAATTGTTGTAATTTTAAATTTTAATTTGCCACAAGTGCATTTGTTCTACCAACAAAACCACAAAATAACAATATGACACTTCACAAAAAAAAGTTAGAGTAAGAGGACGCACATAATAGGAAATAAATGAGATTAAAAGGAGATTAAAAGGAGACAGCTAGAATGTTTAATATATTTGAAAATAACAGTTTTTAATTTAAAAGTATAAGAGTTAAAAAAAACTTTAAAAAATTAAGAAATATAGCGTTAAAAAATAACAAAATATGTAGTATATGAGCATCAATTTACTTTATAAACGTATAAGAGATTTTTGAATGGCAAAAATTAGGTAAAGGAAATTCAAGGTTTTTATGTATTAAGGTTTAAAATAAACATCTTATACCAAAAAAACAATTTAAACTCCATAACAAAAAAATTGTTTTTTTTTAATTATCCTGTATAAGAGTTTGGAAAAACTTTTATGCCTATATAATTTGTGAAATAAAAACGTCAAATTTCATATTACCAAATAACTATAGCGCAAAAACTTTATTTGCGAAAAAAAGTTTAATATTTATGTATAAAAGTTTTGAAATATTTTTAATTTTAAAATCATTTGCTGCGACCGTTTTTACAAAATATTTGAAAAATGTTGTAAATTAAAAAAAAACATGTATCCGAGTTAACTAAAACTTATAATCAAATAAAACTAGAAAATTTTATTTCTATAAATATAGTATTTTCAATAAAATTTAAGAGTTTATAAAAATCAGACAAATTTTCTTTCGTATGACAGTTAACTTAAATTTGTTATACTATGGGCTAAAACATCAGAGCGAGTTAAACTCTCTTATTGGTTTAAAATGTGTTTAAACCAACAACTCTATAAATCACCAAAGAGATAAACCATTTTTAAACGCATAAAATTGGGCATTTAAACTACCAATACAGACCATACGAATTTGCTAAGATTTATCGTAGTGCTGCCACATGTTATTTTTTTAACAACATATAATACATGGGACACTGATTTATAGTTGTTGAATTTAAACTACATATAAATTCAAGTTTAGTTCAACTAAACCAACGTTTAAACAATCAGTGATTTATTAGCCATAACAAACATTATTTTAGCCTTAAAATCAGGGCTGTGGAGTCGGAGTTGAGGTTTTTGTACCGGAGTCGGAATCGAAGCACCCACAAAAACTTGCGACTCCGACTCGCATAAAAAATTAAAAATTTTTTTTTAATATTTTCCAAACTAAAAATTCTTCGAAATTCGCGATGCAATATTTTGAAGATAAATTTGAACAAGTAGTAATTTATTTTGTGAGAGTTAGTTCATTCAAGTACTATACTTAAATAGTATAAAAGTTTGTAATAATTTATATTATTTGGGTATATTATTTATACGTGCGGACAAGAGTTTAAATAGAATGCGAAACTTTTACTCAGTAATTGATCTAGTTAGAAAAAGAGATGTGTGGTTTTTTCAAGTCATTTACTTGTACTAAAATATGACAGGAATTGCCAATAGTTGTAAAACAGAATTTGTTAACCATCAACACTGAAACATTTTTAACATTGTACAAAAAGAATATGTAAATAACTATATTAAAACTCAATGCGGCACAAGTTAGAATTAAAATATCGATTTGAAATTTTTAAAGAATCATTTTCTGGATATGTTGAACCATTTAAAATGCACTGCATTAAAAAAGAAATTAAAGTCAAATAAGAACCAATTTTATATTCATTTAGTATCAAGGTTACAGTAGGAGTCGGAGTCGAACTCGTACTTAAAAAATTTCAGCGGAAGGAGTCGGAGTTATAACTATTTCTTGACGACTCCACAGCACTGCTTAAAATAATAAGAAATTAAAATTAATTATAAGTTATTTAAAAAATTAAAGAAAATAGACTTATATAATAGTTATGTAAAACTCTTATACTTATAGAATTTCCTTTCAAAAACATTTAAAGTTAATTATTAGCAGAAAATTATAATTACCAACATATTTTTAATAAAAAAAATTAAATTCGGAAGTATAAGAGTTTATGAATATGAAAATGAATATGAAATTTATAAAACTTAAAAAAATAAAAAACCTCATTATATCCTGATAATAATAATTAAAAAGCTTTTTTTAATAAAATAAATAAAATCTCGAATGTATAAGAGTTTTGAAATATCAAAAAACACTTACTTATAGAATTTGCTATAAAAAGTTTTTAAGTTAATTATTAGCAGAAAATTACAAACTTTTCTTGAACAAGAGAAAATAAAGTTCGTAGGTATAAGAGTTTAAAAATATCAAAACAAAACTATTTATATAACTTAAATATATAAAAAAAATCCATTATATGCCGAAAACAATAATTAAAAAGCTCGAATGTATAAGAGTTTTAAAATATTAAAGATTTTGAAAAAATAAATACATTATTTGCTAAAAAACAATACCTCAAAAACGTATTTTTAATAAAAAATAAAAAAAAATCGTATGTATAAGAGTTTAAAAATATCATCATTTAGAAACTAAAACTATTTTTAAAGTGTAATTGAAATGTATGTGACACATAATACAGTTTATTCCAACTTATTTTAAAATAGTATAGAAATATTTCATTAAAGCTTTAAGCATACATATTACAGTGATGGCAAAATGTTCTTATTTATTACAGTTAAATAATATATTTCCTTAAGCTTCCGATTGCATTAAGCCTTAAATTCACTAATTTTTCATATCACATGTGCATAAGTATTTAAACCTTAATAAACAATAATGTATAACATTATTTTTATGTGAACTCTGACTATAAAAATCCTTTTTGTAGTAAAACAAAAAAAAAAAACAAAACAATGCAAAAATGTTTTATGTTTTTAAGCCTGTGAATTATTTAAATAATTTATATAAACTTTATTTAATGACAGTTTTGGGTTTCACCAACGGATATCCCTTATTTTTTTTTGTTTCATATGTTTTAATATTAATAAAGCTTACCTAAAAGTATGCAATATTATTTCCGTAGCCTGGAAGTATGGTTTCAATATTTAATATTTAAGTATACTCATTTATAATGTTGTTGTAAACAACTGTGTATGAAACAATTTTTTATGTTTATTTTTACATTTGAATTTGCTTTAAGACCCCAGCATCTGCTTTATCATCTTAAAGGTTGTCTCCAGCAGCCCTGGCATCTTCTACGAAAAACACTTACTTGTTTGACATCAAATCAATTATTCATTACTATCGATTAACTTTGTTTTGTCTTTTATTATGTATCTCTCTCTCCTCTGCAACCTATTTATTTAATAAAACTTGCTGTTTAAGTTTTTCAGTAAATTTTAAATTGGTTTGAAAACAAATCCTGGCCTGTATGCTACACGCTAAAGGTAAAATGGAAATAACAAGTGTCATAAATTTTTTTCTACAGTCTTAGGTAAGTTTTGTTTTTACAACCAGCAAAATACCATTATGCTCTTTGTCTAAACTCAAAATGTTATTCACAATATTATTTTTAAACATTTATAAATTAATGCTTGTGCTTGTAGAAGAAAAAACAAACAGAGGGAAGTTTACCCGTTAAAACAATTAGTTATAGGAACTTTTTTAAATTTTTATTTTCACAATTTCTAGGTATATAAATAAAAGAAGATAATAATCCCAAATCAGTATCTTAACAACTTCATAAAGAACAACTCTTACAATACAGAAATAAATCAAAAGAAATTGACATTCTTAAAACAAGTTCCCAAAAAATTTCCTAGAAAATTCGTTTCATAAACCTAAAATATTTTTTATGAAAAATGTCTTAAGTATAACAGTTTTAAAATAATTATATTTTTGAAATCAGGGTTATATTTAAATAAAATTACTAAAGTAATATTTTACTAAAAATTCTAAAAAAAAGATAATCTTTACAAAAGAAAAATTTGGGGTATTCACAAGGCGTTGCTATCATGTTATATTGTCATAATGCTCTAACATTTTACAATGGTTTAAAAATATTGTTGTTGCTTTGTAAACAAAAAGTTTCTTAGCCTGCGATGAACATAAGTTTTTGTAAACGGTCGCAGTTGATGGTAAATTTTATCCGGCTAACATACGAATTAAACCTGCGGCTAGCAATTTTTGCAACAAATCACTTGCTGCGTCAAATTAGATCGGCGAAGGACTTTGCTGTTTGGTATACAAACAAAATAAAATTTATTTTTGATTTGCGCCTGAAACATGGAAAATAGTCAGGTAAGATCTAATTTAATTTATTAATTAATAGATTAGAATAAAAAAATATTTTTATTTCAGGTTAATATTTATTTTTTATATTTGATTTAAATCAGCTGCTCTAAATTCAAAGTAGCACACTAAATTATGTTCACAACAGTCGTGTTTTTCATGTTATTATTATAAGACATATGACTTTATGACACCCTGTAAATCCCCCAATAGATTTTATATGTATAAGAGTTTGAAAAAAACTGTTATACGTTTAAAATTAATAAAAAAAAAAACCTAAAAATTAATTTTTACTAAATTTTAAGTATGTCCGTCCAACCGTCTCTCAGGCTGACTGGCTGGCCATGTAAACCTTGAGAGCATATTTAATGAAATTTTCTACATTAGTTCGAATTGTAACAAGGACCATTTCATTAAAAATTATACAAATATATACAATCGAAAATTCTGATAGTGCATGCAAAATATTCCTGGAAAATATTGTAGGGTTAAGACTATTAAAGTATGTATAAAAGCTTTTGAGGATTGTAATTTGACTTAGAATACACATTCGAATAATATGAAAATTTATATATACAGCCCAATTATGAATAAAAATTATGAATAAATGTTACTCAACATGCGAAATAAATTCCCAGATTCTATTTATTAAAAATTATTCAAATAAAAAAATAAATTGAAAAATATCATTTGCAATGATAAGTTTAACAAAAACTCGACAAACTTTATAAGAATAAAAGTTAAACGTTATTAATACAAACTCTTATACCTTTAAATCTAGTTAGCATGGATTTCTATACTTATAAAATTTAATGTTTAAATTCAAATAACACAAAATGTTATAATTCTGTAATACAACAAATGCCGTAACATTTGTATGAGTATAAGAATCTTATAGTCAACAGCTAAAACTCTTCTATTCGTTAAATGTGTCATATGTTTGATTTGAAGCTCTTATAACTATAAAATAACACAAATAGTTTCAAAAATATTTTGAAATGAAAAATGACAGCGAGTATTCCATAAATCTAATAATATTTTTGAAGTATAACAGTTAATTAAACCTCTTTAACTCTTTTCTAAAAAACCCATACTAAAGAAATTTGTTAACAATAAGTGGTAAATTGTATTCTTATAACAGTTTTACCCAAGTTAAAAAATTATGTTGAATATGTATAACAGTAAGTTCAAAGAAATGTACAAACCTATTTAATTAAAAAGCTTATTTCTAAGTCAAAGAGAAGTATATAAAAAAAATAAGCTTGTATAAGAGTTTGCTAAAATCTTTTATAACCTTTAACTATCTAATATAATTACGAAAAAAATAAATTTACAGCCAAGTATGAATATATTCCTCTTTCTATGATTCTTGGCATTACTTCCCTTTTCCCTTCTCAATCCCAATTTTTAGATATAACATTACCATTGTACCCAAATAGTAATTTTTTATTGCATCTTTCCCTGTCCATGATTTGCTAAAATTATTTTTATGCTGCTGTTGTTGCTGGTATTTCACACGTGCGTTATTTCCCGTAAAACAAAATCTCCAATATTTACCCAAAAACACATAGACACACACACACACACACACACACACTCATATTTATATTTGCAAATGTATTTATTTGAACAAATACTGAAATGTTTTTTTTTTATATCAATTCGTTAGTTTTATCTCAATATCGGTTTATAACAAAAATCTAAACTAAAATAATATGGATCTGACCATTTTATCCAATAGAACAAAGCAATGTTTGTATCGTGTTGCTCATGCTGATATTGAAGCTGCTGATTCAATAAAGAACAATTGAGATATTTGCTATTGTTTTCCTGTTGCTAGTGTTGGTCGTTAGTGTTGCTAAACAACAAAAGTGGGTTGGATAAATGGCTGTTTTGAAAAGACATACCCCAACAAGGAGTAAAATAAATGTTTGGTAAAAGGTTTTATAAAAAGTGGTGTACAGATTTTAAATGGTCTAGTCAAGACTCTTAATTCAAAATTTAGTCAAAACTCTTATTTAGAGTCTAGTCAAGACTCTAACCTAGAGTCTAGTCACTACCTTAAACCATAGTCTAGTCTGGCCTTTAAACTAGAGTCTTGTCTTTTCTTTCAATGTGTAGGTAAAAATCTTGTACTAACCCCGGTAGTCTAGCTGGTAGTGAGCTAGTCTATCAGTGCGGGGGTTGCTGGTTCGATTCCCGCGAGAGACTCTGGTCCCCTGCTTTGCGGGATTAGCAATGATACTTTAAAGAGTAGGCTAGACTTATGCAGTCCCTATTTATATATTCTGAGCAGTTTTCTTCGCCTTTATTTTAATGTAGCTGAATATGTTCCAGTATTCCAACTTATCAAGTAAGACGTTTACTATGTTGTAAATGTTAATCTTATTTCCTATAAATCTTTCCGTATTAAATTTGGATAACGCGAACAATTGTGAATCCACGTTTCGATCCTGGGGATGAGTCGACAGGTCAACCTTCATTTGTGACTTTCTTTCCTTCTTTTCTGTCATACTTCTAATGACTTTTTCCTTTCCGTTTTGTTGTTGTGGAGCATATTCTAGTCTTTCAACTAAAGCTTATTCAAGTTTCTAAATTTTATCCGAGTCTAGTTTTTTAAAAAAGAGTTTAGGCTGATCTCTAAACTAGAGCCTAGTCTAGTTTCAAAACTAAAGCATATAAAAGTCTTTAAACTAGAGCATATTCTAGTCTCTAAGCTAGAGCATAATCTAGTTTCTTAGATAGAGCCTATTCTAGTCTCTAAGCAAGAGCATATTCTAATGTATAACTTTGCATCTAAAATAGAGCCTTGTCTACTGTCTAAATTGAGCCTTCTCTAGTCTCTAAACTAGATCCTTATTTAGTATCTTAACTAAGGTCTAGTCTAGTTTCTAAATTAAAGCATACTTCACTCTCTTAACTAAAGCTTAGCTTAGTTTGAAATTCGATCCTAATATAGCCTCTTAAATAAAGCCTAGTCTCGTCTCTAAACTAGAGAACAGTCTAGTCTATAAGCTCGAGCCTTGTCTAGTTTCTAAACTAAAGCATATTCTAGTCTCTAAACTTGAGCTTATTCTAGTCTCTAAATAAATCCACGTTCCAGTTTCTAAACTAGTGAAGTCTCCAAACTACAGCCTAGTCTAGTAAGTAAATAAAATCATAGTTAAGTCTCTAAACTAGAGCCAAGTCAAGACTCTAAGCTTTAGCATATTCTAGTCTCTAATCTTAAGACTAGTCTAGTTTCAAAACTAGCCTGGTCTCTAAACTAGAGCCTATTCTAGACTCTAACCTTATGTCTAGTCTAGATTCTAGGCTAGAGTCTTATCTAGACAGTAAACTAAAGCCTTGTCTTGGCTATAATCTAAAGTCTAGTCATAACTTTAATTTAGAGTCTAGTCAGGAATCCAAAAAATTATGTCAGGACTAGGCAAGACTTTCAACTGAAGACTAGTCAAGACTCTAAACTAGAATCTTGTTAAGTGTCTAAAATAGACTTTTAGATTTTGGTTTTACAATCTCTTTTAATTTCATCCTGTTTAAATGGCAGGTAAACGCGCTCTCTTTTAGTGACATGAGTAGTGGTGTATATGTAAATACTGGATATGGACTGTAGATATTTTGCCCCAGGGAGAGTTTAATACATTTAATTGAAATGGCAAAGATTTACTAGAATATTTCGATTGTCTGAAGGTTTTAAGCAAAATTTTAGATTTAGAAAGAAGGCAAAAGCGTTTGTGTGGGTTTTGTTTATTTCTATGTGTAGCAAAACACACACACACACAAACTCTTATATCTACATATATGTGTTGGTATTCTATAGATTTTCTCATGATTTTATTTCTATTTTGTATTGCTGGTTGTTATTTGGAAACAATGGTACTCAAATATACATACAATCAGTTGTGTATATATAATTTGGAGCTGTGTGCAAACTAAATATCTTTGGCAATATGAATATTTAAACAAATTTTATTTGATTTTTTTTTTTTTTGTTCAAGTGTTTATGCTAAAAGCGTTGTCATGTTATTTTCAGTTTAACTTAATTATTTGGTAAAATATACCAGAAAATACATAAACGAGCAAACAACTATCGAATTAGAATGCTAATTCATACATTCCTTTATTAGTTTTTGTTAAAAACTGAAACAACTAGATAATTCTAAAACAAGGTTACCTATTTAGTGGTTTCAAACCCGCCAGTCTGGCAAGGCTGTTAGCTGAAAGGTCAACGAAAATGGATCTTTTAACACCAGAAGAACGCGTAAAAATAGTTAAGACTAACTGCAAAAAAGTGATTATGGTCGCCATAATCGACCTGCTGTGCAAGTAATTGTCAAGACTATAAAGAAATTTGAAGAGACAAGGAGTATTGATGTGCCCACTGCCGAAAATATTTCTTCTGTTTGTGAACGTGTGGAGGATAATCCGAATTTGTCGATTCCACGGTATGATCACCGACTTTTTTTGCCTGCAATTGAAGATTGATGAACTGGATGATATGTGGTTCCAAGAAGACGGTGCCACGACCCACACAACAAGACCGATTTTGGCTTTATTACATGACAAGTTTCTAGAACGCGTTATTTCACATTTTGGCGAAAAAATCAATTAAGATTTTTTGTTATTTAATTTATTATTAAAATAATCAAAAATATATGTTTTTCAAAACAACTAAAATTTTAATTAAATCAAAATTATACAGTGGAAATTCGAACTGCACAAATTAATATATATGCTATGAATTATTATAATTTTTAATAAATACATACATACATTCGCTAATCCGGAATATTCGCTAATCCGGATTGGGGTCTGCAATCAATTATCTGGATTATCGAATTTTTACTGTATTTAAAAATTTGTTATTTAACTAAAAAATTAATTGATTTAATTAATGCATTAACCCCCAAGTTCAGTTAAAACAAAACTATTACTTTAACTCTCAGTTAACAATATGTTTTGACAGCTATAACTGGACAGTTAATTATAACTGAACTTGGTGAAATTGGGGGTAGTTAAATTAAAATACATACATACTTTTCAAACAATTTTTTTTAAATATTGTTCAATTATTCTTTCAATAATAAACAAAATATTTCACAAAATTTAAGTTTTAGTCTTTTAAATTTTTGCAGATATTGAAAAACTTACCTTTTAAAAATCAATAAGTTTCCCTTAAACTGCTTAAAAATTCTTTTGACTTTTATTAAATCTCATTTTATTTTTCTATATTTCTTTTATGTCATTTTACTTTTCTTTTAATTTTATTGCATTTTTGCACATTTTTTAATAAAAACAGGCCATATTAGTGCAAATTTACCATCATTAATAATTTATTTTTTTTTAATTTACCAACAAAAGCCAAGACAAACTAACTCTTTTATCTTTTATTTACATTTCTTTTAGCTAAGACACTATTCTTCTTTTTATTGACCTTGCCTTGATTTCCTAAAATACTTTACAATCAACCACACACTAAAAAAAAAATCCAAGACACAGCTCACTCAATGCTGCCAACAACCGCGGCGAATTTAACAACTTTAAACCAACAGAGACTGCGCTGTCTGTAGCTCTGCTTTTTATGAAAAAATGTTCATTCCCTTTTTTACTAAGTTACGTTCAAATTTTGCTTAGATATTTTAATAAAATGATAAAATGATGTTTTAATTTTATTTATTTACAAAAATTTTAAATGTTCTAACACTTTTTACTCTGTTTTTAATTGATTTAAGGGAGTATTTTTTTGAGACGCTCACGCAATTTGTAAATTTTTAGAAACTAAAAAGAAGAGGAAAAGGAAATTGAGAAAAAGGGAATTTAAAAAAAAAAACCTGTTGGTAAAACTTGATAGTGAGAGTAAAAAAGACAGATAGTGCCAGCCAGTGCTGCCACAACCAATACAATTTTTACAACCAAAATTTTTGAAAAAGTTACCAAATGTAAAAAAAATATAACCAAATTTAAAATGTCTTTTATTAATTGAGCATTCTTTTACATATTAAAAAATAACGAGATGCTTAATAAAAAGTATTTATTTATTTCAGCCTTTTTTCGTAAAATTTTTTTTTTATTTTACAAGAGTTAAGCACGTAAAATATCCATACAAAATTCAGTATATTGAAAGTTCATAAATTAAATATTTTTTAAAATGCCAGTTATAAAGAACAAAAATGGAAAATTGTTTTTCGCTTTTTAGCTGTTATTGGCAGGACGGTCAAATGTGGCGATTTATTAATCATTTTGTCGGTTGAAATTCACGTTTGGCGATATGCGAAATGCATTTTATGTAAATATTTTCTAATTTACATACAAATATCTAAAATATTACAAAACCCTTTTTTCTCTTGTTTGTACATTTTATTTCAAATTTATAATTCTATAATAAGAATAACTGATTCATAATGGTTATATTTGATATATTTTCTGAATCATTGTAAAATATTATGGCGAATATGAACAAATTCCCCTTTCGTAACGTTACATTCAATGGGGAAAAAGTAAATGACTAACAGTCAAATTTTTTTTACCAAATAATAATCTTAACCCTTAAATGAAGCTCAAAAAACTTACGTTAAATTTAGCCAAAAAAATGTGTTTATTAGATATTCTTTAGTGTACCTCAACAACTTTTTTGTTTATCGTGTAAAAATGATTCCTTTTGTATGGTTGTTCGTACAAGGGTGATTTAAAAGTAAAAACCATTAAATAAATATGCATACCGACAAGTTATAAAAAGTAAAATTTAAAATTTCTTAAAACAGCCATTTCTTAAAGAAAATTCCATAAATTTTAAAATTATATTGATAAATCAATGTAATTTGAAAAATCTTTAAAACTCCTATGTGTATTTTCAAATATGTATGTAAATATACTTCTGGAAATAACCTAAATTCGGAACATTAAACTTATTTCAAGTTTTTAGAAACACTAAAACGACTTTTGTGTAATTTTTCAGTAATTTTCTGAAATAGATTCCGCATGATTTTATGCACTTCCTACTTTAATGCCCGTAATTTCTACAACAAGAAAGCTAGTCGTGTTCGTACCTCACAGTTATTTTAACCTATTTCAATATTTATTTAGACTACATGTTTTTACCTTCAGTTTTGTTTTTAAATATGACAGCACCATAGATTTCTATTCACAACTAGATAAATTACGGGCATAAGTAATAAAAAATAATTGAAAATTTCCATTGATCAAAACTTCATTTGTTTTCGATTTCAGAACATGGCGTTTTAATATAAAAATCACAAATAGCAATATTTTTTCAAATTTTAAAAAAATTATTTGGTTGCTGTTTTGAAAGGGATTTTTTGTTTTCGATAAAATATAAAAAACTTCAGTTCATTGGTAACAAATAATGAAAAAATCGTAGTTCACAGTTCAAATTTTTCCGGCTCTTAAATAATTGTATCAAGAAAAAAATATTCGTTCGTATTATTATTTTAGAAAAAAGTAACCAAACTGCCCGTCTACCAGAGATAATTCTTGCGACATATATTGCAGTAATTGTCAAAATTATGTTATCTTTAATGTAGACAGCAATTTTTTGTACATATTTATTGCTAAAAATTTATGTTGCAATAATTGTTAGTCCATTTTCGTTGACAATTATTGCTTACAAAAAACGTCAATTTGGTTGTCAGTTGAAAAAAGAAGCAAAAAAGAAAAAAAAAGCAAATTGTGTGGGAAAGAAATTAAGTTTTTGAAATTGTAGCAAATTATAATTTTAGTAAAATAATTAAATTTAAAAATTAAATAAACACTAAAATAAAATTGCAAAAATTATAATTTTTTCCTTATTCGATCTTTATTGTTAAAATTAATATTAATTTGTTTAAGTTCGAGTTATTTTTTATATAAAAATAATAATTTTACATTAACAAAAATAAAAAAATTAATAAAATTAATATTTTTGTATTAAAAACGACATCAAGCTTCAACAAATTAATATTAATTTAAATAATAAAGTCGAATAAGAAAGAATTTATATTAATAATAATAATTCTTGTAAGATACCGCCATTTTTTACACTGCACCTTCTTTCTTGATTTTTTTCAAACTATGAGTTAACATAAATACGTTTTCCCATGCCTTTAACATAAGCTGAGCAATAAGAAATATTGCTCTGTTATTCTGCCGACGTTATTGCCAACTTGCTGAGATAATAATCTTTAGTGTAGACCTAGGGAAAAGGAAAAAAATATTCACATCTCCACATTGAAAAAAAATATAACCAATTTTGGTTAGAAATAACCAAAAATGGCAGCCCTGGTGCCAGCAAAGGAAGAATAAGTGCTTTTATAACAATAAGAGAAGATGGCTAGGGAAATTTTTAGGTTTTGTTTTAGAAGATCAGAGCAGAGTTGTCAGATGTGGCGATTTCTCGCCAAACGCAACTATTTACAAAGTTTGCCGTCATAATTTTTGGTTTGGCGACATGGCGATTTATAATATGGTTGGCGATTTTGTTGGCAATTTTTGATGAGCCGTGGAATTTGTTTTGAGAATCGTTAAAGTTAATACGAAAAATATTATTTTTATTTTTGTATTTTTATGTATGAAACTGAGTGCATTCATTCATATGTTTTGAATTAAGTAATGTTGAAATGGCTGGTGAAGAAAATGAAAATCTTCGAGAGAAAACTGTTTTTTATACCTAAAGATTTTCTTAAAAGTACTAATACAAAGAATTCCTGATAACATGCATATTAGGGTGATAACTTTTTTTTGGATGTCATTCTCCCAAGGGTCTATCTTACCAGGTTCCCTGTCCAATGTAGGTACCCAACAAACACGGAGGTTTGATTTCAAATTGAAAGTGATTTGAAATCAAACGTTTTCTCAAACGACAAACGTTTGATAATGATTTGAAAATCATTTGTAAATCATAGCGTTCTCAACAAAAAGGGGAAATTATTTTCAAATTGAAAAATGCCTTTATTTTCAACTTGCTTTCAAACGTAATTCTCAAATGTTTTTCAAATGTGGATTATAATAGAATGTGGAATATAAATAAAACTATTTAATTTTTTTAATTTAAATTTATTATTTATTTAAATAAACTTTGAGATAAACATTTGGTACCATAGCTAAAAGATGAAATAGTGTTCTTTCCGTCCTCTAAATCTTGGAAAGACAAAATACTTGGCTCCCTTTTATTTTGAGGATTGTAGCACCGCGATCGTTCAACAATCTTTCTTCACTTTCCTGTTTTATTATTTTTCTTTTTTTTCGTATTTTTAAACATTGTAATTTCTCACAAATAATTTTTATTTTTCACTAGAAATAAACTGTTCACTTTATATTAAAATTTATTTTTAATAGTAAAACACATGTAACCACAAGGAAAAATAATTTAACTTAAATCGCCATTTTTAATGCTTACATTTATTTTTCGCTTTAGTACTGCCAAGTTTATTTTTGATTTGATTTTAACTTTGACAAACATTTGACATCAAATTGAAAAAACATTTGATATCAAATGTTTATTTTCAAATCATTATCAATTTGAATTTAAATGTTAAATCAAACAATTGAAAAACGTTTGAGAATTGCGTTTGATGTCAAATGATAAAGTCATTTCATATCAAAGGTTTGACTCCGTGTTTGTTGGGTATCAAATGTGATACAAATTAATTTTTTTGTAACATGTTTACAGCGTTCATGTATCATATTTGAACAAATATATAGCCGAGTTTAAATTAGTTTTTTTTAAACGCAGACGACACAATTAAAATTTTATTATTTGGACGTACAGAGAATATTGCCTAGTTTGTAAAATAAAAATCCCATCGTGTTTATTATTTTTTATACTGTTTTTAATTGTTATTTTTATTTATTTATGAATTCATTTATATTCTTCGAATAATAGTAATAAAAGTATTAACAGTTTTAATTATAGAATAGTTTATTTTTTCAGATATTTTGCCAGACCTTCATTTAGAAGGGAAGAACACAACAACAAGCAAGCGAATTTCCAAAATATATATATATGGACGTGTTACGATAAAAAGAATTTTTGTATAGGGACAGGGAACCTGTTACGGTAAATATTGTTTTGATAATAAAAAACATTTTTTGCCTGAATTTGGTGAAAAAACTACACGCACTAAAAGCGATTTCGAAAAGTATTTAATTTTTTTTTTTAATATGTAATCAAATTTTGCGAATAAAAAAATTATTGTGAAATATTAAAATTATGTATTACTGAAAGTTGTGAGCATATGCGAAAAATTTCCATATTTTTTAAAATTAAATTTCAAAAGACTTGTTTGCCTAAATGTAGAATATTTGATAAAAATACTTTCGTATCCTTGAACTTCCTACAAAAACAACATACACATTCGATTTGTTTATTTGTTTCGTAATCAACATCGGCATTATCTTCGTCATCATCAGCAGCATGACAATATTTCATTGCTTTAACAAACACTTATAAATAACTATTGCACACATTCATATACATACATTGATCCATAGACACTTAAATCCCAGCTAACATTTGGATGATAACTTTCTAATAAATACCGACCTAAACGCACGATGTTAATTGTAAAAAAAAAAACAAAAAGTTTTCAGAGAATTATCTTGATATTTTTTATTATTATAGAAAAATCTATGAAAATTATGTGTGAAACAAAATATCGGTCAAATGCTCGCCACGGCTTCGGTGACCCATATTTTCAATGACTCTGAGACATCAATGTCCTTTACGTGCCAAATTATCTCATCCTTTAGCTCTTGAATTGTTCTTGGTTTATTGACGTACACATTTTCTTTTAAATATCCCCAAAGAAAGAAGTCCAACGTCATCAAATCACATGATCGTGGCGGGCAATTAACACGGCCGTTGAAGATTTGTTTCGACAAGTAGGACCGATATGTTGGAACTACATATCGCCCAGGTCCATATCCTCAATTTCTGGCCACAATAATTCCGTTATCATTTCGCGATAGCGAACAACATTCACGGTAACTGCTTGGCCGACCTCAATTTCGAAGAAGTACGACCCGATGCACAGAACAAACAAACGAGCATGCACAGGTGTTTGCTTCAACAATATTATCAGAAATAAGATACAAATATACGTAAATGACCCACAAAAAGGATCGTCCTTAATGTATGCCAATTATGTAAAGCTTTCCTTAGATACAAAAGCTGAACTATGTCTTCTTTACTCCAAGATGATCTAGACAGTTTTAACTTATGGTATGATATAATTTTGAGGGATCTGAACAAGAAAAAATGTTAACAAGCTACTCCTCAGAAGAAGTCCAGTACTATGTAGTTATACAGAAAATAAGCATTAACTTAAAAGTTTGGAGACTTTCCTTGATCTAGGTGTATTATTTGGTAATGCACTAAGTTTTAATGCACATACTTACGTCCCTAGGCTTAATCTAACGTTTAGGAAATGTGTTTAGTTATGTCTATGTCGTAAGACAATAATATATTTAATAAGTGAGTTCATACTGGAATACGCCTCGGTCGTCTGGGATCCCCAGTATGAGATACGCGCTGAAAAAGTGGAATCGTTACGAAAAACAATTCCTTCTATTCTATTTCCGAAAACTACATTGGAATCCCAATATCAACTTGCTTCCGTATAAAAGCCGTTTAAAATTTATTAATTTTCCGGCCCTAAAAAATCGAAGAATATATATGAACATCTCCTTCCTGCTGAATTTGTTAAGCAGTGAAATGATTTTAGTATTCCTACTTCGTTAAATTGAGTTTTAGTTCCTTTTTGCTCTTCCAAATCTTCAATACTTTCAGGTTAATTATGTTCCTAAAAGACCTTAAAGTATCTATTCTATATATATAAAAATAAGTTGTCCTATGTTCGTGATTTTATAACTCGGGAACCACTCAACCTATGTTCAAACGAGTACATGCGTTGGAAACTTCTACTTTCACTGATGGGTTATAAAAAAAATCCCGATATGTGGCGCTTTTTTTTATTGATGGTAGATAGCACTGGGGTCAAGTTATTAACAAAATTCTCCAGTATTTAATTTTTTATTTTTATTTAGTAAATCCCGAGCAGCGCCTGTACCAAACAGCTAGTATAATCATAAATTTCATAAAATGTTGACTGGGTATACACAAATGACACAGTAATAATATCCTTGTGTACACATACGGATAATACCCACTTATAATCACTCATTCGAGTATTAGTGTCAGTGTACGTGTGTTAAGAGCAATTTTCGAAGAGACAAATATGTAGTTGACTGGGTCTCCAACAAAATGGCATTCATTAGTTTTTCATGATTTCTAAAGTGCTTCATTCACTCATTCATTATGAGACAATAATAATAACACAGAGATAATGACAATGATAAAGAAAAATGATAACATTCATAATGCCTTTTGGACAATGATGATGTTTATGGAAATGGAGTAAGAATTGAAAGGAAGATTGTAAGTTAATATATGCAAAGAGAGGATGATTGATTAGGGGTTTTTTTTATTTGGTTTAATTTAACAATATTTTCTCTATAGAAAATTTATGTGCAAAATATCACTTTACTTTCTCAATAAAAACTTTGGCGAAAAGTTTTACTAAGTTAATTTAATAGAAAATTTTGCGTAACATTGCAGAAAGCTCTCGATATTTTCTCTATTAAAAATTTAGGCGCAAAAATTTCAAGATATTTTGTACAATTTTGCAAAAAATTTTATTTAATTTTCTCTTTAATGTATTCTGCGCAAAGTTTCACTTCATTTTTTCTATAGAAAATTTTGTCAAAATTTCACAAAAACTTTTTTTTAAAGAAAAATATTATGTCACAAATTTTTTTTTACAGAAAATTTCAAAAAATTTTCGCAAAATTTCATGTATAGAAAATTTTCCGCAAAAGTTTTATTAAATTCTTTTCAATAGAAAATTTTGCGCAAAATTTCATAAAATTTTTCTCAATTGAAAATTTTGTGCAAATTTTCACAAAATTTTTTTAAAAAAAATTTTTGCCCAAAACAATTTTATTAAAACTTGCAAAAAATTGCGCAACATTTCATAAATATTTTTCTATAGAAAATTTTGCACAAAATTTAATTAAGTTTTCTCTATTGTGCAAAATTTCAATTAAATTTTTCTTTAGAAAATTTTTGACGATATTTTCTCTATAGAAAATTCTGTGCTAAATTTTACTTAACTCTGTTTAATCTGTTCGAAATTTCACAAAATTTTTTCTATAGAAAATTTTGAGCAAAATTTTACTTAATTTTCTAAATGGAAAATTTTCTCTATAGAAAATTTTGGGTATAGTTTCACAAAATTTTCTCTATAGAAAGTTTTGCCCATAATATTACTAAATTTTCTCTACAGAAAACTTTGCCCAAATAAAAAATTTTGTGCAAAAAAAATTAAGAAAGTTCTGCGCAAAATTTTCTATATAGAAAATTTTAATTAATTTTTCTCTATGGACAATTTTGCGCAAAATTTTATTTTCTATAGAATATTTTCACAAAATTACACAAAATGTTTTCTAAAGAAAATTTTGCACAAATTTTTTTTCTATAGATGATGCATAACGCAATTGTTGTTATTTATAGAAATTAATTCTCTCTGCTATATTTCTCAGAATACATTAATAAAAACATGGATCAGCTTTTAGTCCTTTTCACTTGATAAAATAATCAGTTAATGATGGCTTTTATCGTATTTTGCTTTAACTGATACCAAATTCGCCTATAATTGGCTCTACTTTAATAAAAAAAAAAACATATACAATAACTTGCACATGCTGCCATTAATGTTCCCATTGCTCTTTGGCGATTTTTGTTTTTTTCCTTCAAATTGAATTAATTGCAAATAATTCATGATGCGAATTATTTTCTTTTTTATCATTGCAAACATTCAACTTTCTTAAAATCCTGATTTTTTTAAACTTTTTTTCCCACCTCCTAAAAGTAGGCATCGTTTATGTATATACTTTTTTTATACAATGCCTACGTGAGGGAGCTTCTGCAAGACAGGGAAAATTGCATACGTGTGTGCGCTTGAATTAAATGAATTTTTATTAATAAACCATAAAACACAACTGCCTTGGATGCGTTACCATGATTGATGTATGACGATGAACGAAAATTTATTTCCCTCTACGCATTAAAACATATTAAGAACAATTTCAGACAATAAGAACAAACGCAAATTATTGTGGGGTTTCGTTTCGCAGAGGAAAGGAAAGGAAAGGAAGAAGGGGAAGAAGGAGAAGAAGGCTGACTGATTGGATGGATGGATGGCTGGCAGTAAAATAAATAGTGGTCAGAGACAAAAACAATTGTGAAAATTTGTGGTAGGTGTGTTGAAATATATTAAGAAATTGCATTGAAATGTTTAAAGAATTTAATTAATGCTGACATTAAAACGAAATTTGGGATTTTTTTGTTTTGTTTTTTTTTTTTGTAGAAACAATTTAAAAATAAATTCCAACGCACTTAGTTAATTAAGATTTTGTTAAAGAAAGAATTTAATGAAAAAATAATAAAAATTAAAAAAAAACTCTTTATAGGATATTAAGAAATTTTTTGCAAACAAATTTATATAAATTTATTGTTTTACGTAAATTTACAAACTTGACTATTGAATGTTGTAAAACTTTTAAAATGTTTCTTATAAGGGGCTTCCCAAAACGCAAGATTTAAACTTGTCGCCATTTGGAAATAAAGTGTTGGCAGCCTTTAAAAAAAGGCTAAAAGCTGTGTTTTCTATGTAACTAAAATTTTGCGTTAATTTTAGGATACCCTTTAAAACGGCAAATTACAAAATGTTCTCAAATTGTTCATTAATACGGTAAAATTTACGAAAATGTGTAAGTTTCTTTTAAAACAGTAAAATATTTGTTTAATTTTCTATAAAACAGTGAAATTTATATAAAATTTCCTATAATTTATAAATTTTGTAATAGTTTAAATATCAATTGTATAAATTTTCTTATTAAATTGAGATATTTTTAACAAAACTTCCTGTAAGAAAGGAAAAATTTATAACACTTTTTATAAAAAAGGGAAATTTCCCGAAAAAATATAATTTTTAAAAACAAGAAATTATACAAAACTTCCTAAAAAAACAGACAAATTTTAGAAAAGTCCCTATTATTAAAGGGGAAATTTTCAAAAATGCCCTTTAAAATAGGGAAATTTTCCAAAATTTCCTTTTTTAAATAGTAAAACTTTGCAAAATTTCCTATAAATTAGGAAAATTCTACAAACGCTTAGGTTAGGTTCCATTGGCAGCCGTGATCAAGCACAGCTCACGTGGGTCCATATATTAGTTCCCGTTGTGTTACCATGTCACACCGTCTCCCATACAAAAGCTTCCTTTAAAAAGATTTTACCAAAATTTTCTTATAAAATAGGGAAATAAAACAAAATTTCATAAAAAGCGAAATTTTACAAAATTTTCTATAAAAAAGTGAAATTTTACAAAAATTTTCCTATTCCTTAAAATAGGGAAATTTTTTGAACTTTCCTTCAAAGTAGGGAAATTTTATAAAAAATTTTTTTTTTTAATAGTGAAACTTTACAAAATTTCCTATAAGATAGGACAATTTTACAAAATTTCCTTTAAAATAAAGATGCTAGCTAATATCAAACTTTTTCTTATAAAATACGGAAACAAAACCAAATTTCCTAAAAATTTTAAAAATTTCCTAAAAATTTGCAAAATTTCCTAAAATTTTTATTTAAAATGCGAAATTTTACACAGTGCAAATTTTACAAAATTTTCTAAAAAAAAGTGAAATATTACAAAAATGTTTGTATAAATAGGCTAAATTTTGCAAAATTTTCTAAAAAAAATAGGGAAATTTTAAATAATTTCCTTAAAATATTGAAATTTGATAAAATTTCCTATAAACTAGAGACATTTTACAAGCAGTAAAACATTCAAAAAATTTTCTAAAGAAACGTAAAAGTTTTGCACAAAATTGGAAATAAATAAAATAAAGTGTGCACCAAAATGCATGATGTTAATTGTGAATCACACCTTAACGTCAAGTCTTTTACCCAACTTAATTTTTCTATTCTTTGTTACAGTGTTTGACAAATTGAACCATGGAGAGGTACACAATTGAGCAGCGCGTTTAGATTGTTGAAGCCAGAAAGAAGTGAATGGCGACTTCAAAGAAAATCTTCTTCGGCGACGAGTCACACTTCCACCTCAATGGATTCGTTAACAAGCAGAATTGGCGCATTTCGGCAAATGATATTTCACGAGTGATTATTGAAAAGCCGATGCATCCACAAATTGTGACTGTTTGGTGCGGTTTATGGGCTGGCGGCGTACTTCTTTGAAAATGAGATCGGCCAAGCAGTTACCGTGAATGGTGCTCGCTATCGCGAGATGATAACTGACTTCTTGTTGCCAGAAATTAAGGATATGGACCTGGAAGATAAGTAGTTCCAATATGTGGTTTCAATGGTCGTCATTACTTTGTTAATTGGCCACCACGATCATGTGATTTGACAACGTTGAACTTCTTTCTTCGGGGATATTTAAAAGAAAATGTGTTTGTCAATAAGACAAGAACAATTCAAGAGCTAAAGGATCAGATAATCGGTATATTAACAGCTTTGAACATCAATTATATCTAAGAGTCATTGAAAAATGGACCATCGGATAGATAAACGCCACCGAAGCCATGGCGAGCATTTGGCCGATATTTTGTTTCACACATAATTGTCATAGATCCTTCTATAATAATAAAAAATATTAAGATAATTCTCTGAAAACTTTTTTTTTTATTAACAATTAACATCTTACGTTTTGGTTGGACCACCATTTAAAAGGATATTTTCAGTAAAATTTCTAAAAAATAGTATAATTATGCATTTAAAAACTTTAAAGAGAAAATAAACTCAATTCAGGAGCTTCTTCTTTTTGGGCAATTTCCTTAAATTTTGTTATCACAATGAATTTAGTGCTAACAAAATTTAAAGTTAGATATTTTAATTGGGCTGGTGTTGATGATGAACATATAATAAATTAATTTAAGTGTAAATGTGTCTATAAATGCATGTGTATGTGTGTGTGTTTCTCCACTTTTATCGTAATAAACACACTATTAAATGTTTCCACTTGCCAGGGACAGAAATGATGAAGATGAACAACAATTTTCAAAATAAATTGTCTTTTTATCGCGTACAATTCAATTAAAATATAAAATTACTTGTGTAGCGTTTTGTTTTAATACTTTTTTTCCTAAAACGAAAAAAAAAACTTAAATAATAATTTTAGTTGGATGAACAGTCAGTCTGTCTGTCAGTCTGTCCTTTTGGTTTTCTGTAGGAAAACTTTTCTCTAGATATGTATGTAGATGGATGTTTGTACGGATGGATGGATGGATGGCTGGCTTGCTTGGTTCATCAATGTCTTTACAATAGTTTCCCAGAATGTAAAATTTTGTTTGTTTTTTGTTTTGTTCTTTCGATTCTTTCAGTTAAACATATTGTGTTGAAATTTGTAGGATTATTGCATTTAGTTGCAACAGCAGACACAAAACTCTCAAAGGCATACAATGACGAGTACATGCATGTTTAAGTATGTTCAGGCATGCATTATGTGCATACAATACGCTCTAATAGACTTATTCTTACTAAACATACCAACTAACTTATTCGGTTTTCTTGTGTTTTATTTATTTAAAAGGTATTTTGCTTTGGATTCACATGTGTGTATTTGTTGCATTAAGATACTTTAAATATACTATTTTGTTTTTGTTATTATTGTGATTTTATTTTTCGGCAGTTTGTACTTTTACATGCATTATTTGTATGTAATAAACGCATTTCAGAGTGAAATGTTTTAGCACAGTGTTCGGAGTTTGCTAAATTTTTAAATAAATTTTTTTTTTTAAATATAAATATAAGACTTTTACAACTAGAAAGAGTGGCGTAAAACTAAAAAAAATATAATAAAATTTTCGCCAAATTTTTGCATATTTTTACTGAGAAAAAATTTTTTTTGGAGAAAGTTTTCGCCATATTTTTGATACAATTTCTATAGATTGCTTAATGTTGGAGAGAAACTTTTCGCCAAACTTATTAAACAGAAAATTTTGAAAATGTTTTCAAAGTTTCTAAAGAAAATGTTTCTAAATAGAAAATTTTGGGAAATATTTTCTAAATTTTCTGTAGACATTATTTCTACAAACTTTCTATAAAGAAAATTTTAGCAAATTTTAGACAGAGAAAATTTTGTATAGAAAATTTCTAATGAAAAAACATATTCCAAATGTTCTTGATAAAAAAGTATGGCAAATTTTCTTTAAAAAAAACATATGACAAAACTTCTATAGAGAAAATGTATACCACATTTTTTAATGAAAAAATGTATGCCAAATTTTCTATAGAGAAAATGCATGCCAAATTTACTATAGAGATTATGTATGCCAATTTTTTATAGAGAAAATGTATGCCAATTTTCTATCGAGAAAATTTAAGCCAAATTTTCTATAGAGAAAATTTATGCCAAATTTTCTTAAGTAAAATGTATGCCAAATTTCTTTTAACAAAAACATATGACAAAACTTCTATAAGAGAAAATTTTCGACTAATGTTTTATATAGAAAGTTTTCACTAAGTTTTTTAAAATGTTTTTGTAGAAATGATTTCTCCAATTTTCGCAAATTTTAGAAATTTTGTTGAGAAAATTTTCCCCAAATTTTCTAATGAAAATATTTTGGCAAATGTTCTATAAAGAAAATTTTTGACAAAATGTTGTATAGAGAAAATGTTTGCCAAATTTTATAAAGAGAAAATGTATGCAAATTTTTATAGAAAAAATGTATGGCAAATGTTTTATAGAGTACATTTTTGCTAAATTTTTTATTGAGAAAATGTTTGCCAAATTTTCTTTAAAAACAATTTTTCTTTAGAAATAATTTCCTCAAATTTTTTATATAAAAAAAATTTCCCAAATTTTAGAAATAGAAAATTTTGTAGAGAAAATGTTTGCTAAGTTTTGTAGAGAAGTTTTTACCCAAATTTATAAAGAGAAAATTTAAACAAATTTTTCAACGACAAAAATATTTAAATTTTCTATAAAGAAATGTTTGTTCAAATTTATTATGCCAAATTTTCAATAGAAAAAATGTATGCAAAATTTTCTTAAGAGAACAGTTGTACTAAATTTTCTTTAGAGAAAAATTTTTTAGATAAAATCCTTACAAAATAGTTTGCATAATTTGCTTTTGGCAAATTTTCTATATAAAAAAAAATTGTTTACCAAATTTTCTATTGAAAAAAACTTTTGGCAAATTTTCTATAGAGAAAATTTTCTATTGAATAATTTACATATAATTTTGTAAAGTAGTGAAAACGCCGTTAAGTTGTTACAGGATCGTGAAAATTTTGTAAATCTTCTTATATAAAAGGAAACATTTTGCCAAATTTTCTATATCGGAAAAATGTTAAAAAAACTAATATGAAAATATTTCTATAGAATTAAAAGAAAATTTTCGAAAACTGTCCACAGAATTCTAAGAAAATTTCCCATATAGAATTCTAAAAGGAGTTATTGCTATATTTTTGCAAAATAATCTATAAAATTCGGAAATTTAGTAGAATTCTAAGAAAATTTCAGAAATTTTTTTTGTATATATTTAAGAAAATGTCTCAAAGTTTTATTACAATCTTTACACTGTTTCCATTTCTCATCGAGCATTTATAAATCTTAAGTTGTTTCTGTTTAATGCCAAGAATTTGATGATTTTTATTTTCAATTTGTTGTGGTTTTTTCGGTTTTGTATTATTTTTGTTTTTTTTTCTCCTTTTCAATTTGATAGTGTTGTAGTTGATGTTTTAATGCTGTCTTTTCTTTTATTTTTTTAAAATTTTTTTTTTTGTGATATTTATTGTACTATTTGTTGTTATTTTTGCTGTCTTTGTTTGATGTTTGCCAAAAATAACTCGCAAAATGCATTTAAATATCTAAAATAGTCATAGATGCAAATGCAAATACAAATGAAAAAAAAAGAAATAAAACAACAAATCTGCACAAACACATCGATACATTTCATTAAATATTTAGTTTACGTGATGAATGTATCTGTTTGATTACAAGTATTTCGTATGCCCTACACCGCACAGACATATTCTTCCTAAATTGATCTTTTAGTAAGCTGATCGGCCTGCAATCGTTAATCTTGTGAATAGTGGAAATTTTGCTTTGATTTTAACCCTTAAATCGATTGTGTGAATGTAAGGTGTGTGGCACTTAGCGCTGTCCTGTTAAAACCATATGTCGTTAGTGTCAAAAGAAGTAAGCAATCTTCGACTTTTAGTCACAATCTCAAACTTTAATATGGCTAGATATAACAGATTTTATAAGTCCATAATTTCCAATAGAGACCCATATAAATCCCATTTTTAAATAATTCGTTATACTTTAAAAATCGTCACGAATAACAATCATACGAAAATCGTTTAATGGATTTCAATTAAATTTGGGAGACGGATAGCCTATGGCCCAGATCCAAATACAGAAATTCGTTCAAACTAATACAGAAAAATATTTCGTTGCTATTAAGCGACTTTTTCAATTAATCAGCGTGCGCAAATGCGTATTCGACTGTATAAGATCCTTTGTAAGAGGTAAACACGGGAGCACAAATTGGTACTTTTTCTCTTATTGATAAATTTGGTATACCGATTGCATATGGTCCAGATAGTAATATTAGTATATGATACCTTTTAAGGGATAAAATTGGTACTTTTTAAGAGGTAAAAACGGGATAAAATTGGTACTATTTTCCCTTTTTTAAAACTTTGGTATATAGATAGCGTATGGCCCAAATTAAAATATAGGGTATTTTGCAAGAAGGAAAAAACGGGAATATATTGGTACTTTTCCTCTTTTTGATAAATTTGGTATACACACTGGATATGGGCATTTCCAGCAAAAAGTCTACTTTTTGTCACGTAACGCCAGAAATATTTTAAATTGTTTCTAAAAAAATTTTATATGTATCGTTTGCCTTTTTATATTGTGGTGTAAAGCGCAATAAGCTCTACATTAAGTAACGAGGGATAACGATTGAACAACATGGACCGAAAATACAACCTTATTTGCAATCTGGCGTTACATTAAAAAAAGTAGACTTTTAGCTGAAAATTCCCATATTTACCTTAAAACGAGCAAAGATTTTTAAATTTGATAGCTTGAAAAATAAATCTATATAAGTCGTAAGTTTACTAAAATAGGTTTTGTACAAAACATCTTGCTCAATTCGCAGTATTATTCAGTTTTGTAATGCAAGTCAAAACCCACTTCCGTTTTTTTAACGTCACGCCAGCGCAGATTTTTGCTTATATCTGCAAATCCTTAGCGTCGCTTACTGTAATTTTTTTTCTGAATATAGAGCTACTTCATTACTTTGTATATATAAAAACCCTTTTTACAAATTTGACTTCGTCATTTAATTTTTTTACATTTTGTGGTACAAATATCACGACACGTCAAAAAGGAAATGCCCAGATGGTTCAGATTAAAATATATGGTACTTTTGACGGGACGAATTTGGTACTTCTTAATGGTGAATGCGTTTTTTTTTTATATATTATGGAGAAAGCATGTGGCCCAGATTTAAATATGGGATGTAAAATTGGAAAAATTGGTACTTTTGATACTTTTTCTCTTTTTGATAAATTTGGTATACACACTGGATATGGTTCAGATTAAAATATATGGTACTTTTTACGGGATGAAATTGGTACTTCTTAATGGTGAAAACGGAATAAATAGGTACCTTTTCCGTTTTTTTTTTTATATATTATGGACAAAGCATGTGGCCCAGATTTAAATATGGGATGTAAAAATGGAAAAATTGGTACTTTTGATACTTTTTCTCTTTTTGATAAATTTGGTATACAGACTGGATATGGTTCAGATTAAAATATATAGTACTTTTTACGGGATGAAAATAGTACTTCTTAATTGTGAAAACGGGATACTTTTCAATTTTTTTTTTATTGATGATGTAAAAAAAGGAAAAAATTGGTATTTTGGTACTTTCCTCTTTTTTATAAATTTGGTATACAAATTGCATATGGTCTAGATTGAAATATATTATACTTTTAACCAGATAAAATTGGTACTTTTAAAGGGGTAAAAACGGAATAAAATTAGTATTTTTTCTTTTTAAAGTTTGGTATGGAGATGGCATATGGCCCAGATTAAAATATACAGTACTTTTTATAATGTTCAAACTGAAAAAAGTTGGTACTTTTAGTACTTTTCCTCTTTTTGATAAATTCGGTATAAATTGGACACACCTTTGCTTTTAATATGAATTGACGGTTGCTCACGAGTATCGAGTGCTCAAAACTTATACAAATGTATGTGTTGGAGAAAAATAATTATTACTATAATGTAAAGAAATTTTTTAACATAAAATAAGTAGATATGTAAAAAACTAGAAAAAACTTCTGTACATTTTTTATATGAGAAATCCTTTTCTTTAATTTCAATTGAACGAAGTCCCGGGTAAAAACTAGTTGATTATAAATTAAAATTTTATTTGCAGACTTTTCTAGAATTTTATGCTTTTAGATTATGTAGGGTTTAATATAGTCGAATTTGACCGAATTACTTATTTTTTTTTTTAAGATTTTTCTTGCATTTTAAGTAAAAAATTTTATTTCGATTAAAAACAAAAATTCTAATTTTTTTCTTAAATATATTTTAACGAATCTAAATATTTCAACCGTGAACAAATAAATTGACAATAAGACATTTTTTTTTTGTTTGTTTCTTAAGTTTACAAATTTATTTATAAATTTTGGTCTTTTACAGGGAAAATTTTACAAAAAAAAAAAAAATTAAAATTTTTAACTGATGACTAATAAATAACACGTAGAGAATTAGTCAAAACTTAAAAATAGTTTTGAAAAAGTTTATAAAATAAAAAAAGGAGAGGTTATGAATTCTGTGATTAATGATAAAATCGCTCAATTAATACCCTTTTTATTTTTCTTCAGTTTAAAATCTTAGTAAATTCCTGTTTATGCCACATCCTATCATTTCATGACACTGCAATTTATTTTCTTTTAAATTCTCTTTTCTAGTATTTTTCTTTAATAACTCCATTGATTTCATCCTTAATATCCTTTTTACTGTATGTCATTGCAATTACAATGCAACTTTTTTCTTATTTTTTCGTTTAAATTTTACCTCGTTTTTGATATAAAAAAAAGGATATTACTGGGCAATCAAGTGTTAAAATTTGCAAATATTTTAAAAGGAATAAGAAAACATTGGAAAAATGTTACACTTAAAAAATTAAATTCCCATACTGCTAAAGGCATTTAATATAGAATAATTGCAAAAATGCTAAAATATGGCAATATTAATCATGTGAATCGGAATCTCTTAAATATCTCTATACACGTAGAGAAAAAACAATGTTGGACGAAGGTCACAACAATTATTGTTATGTTCTCTGCAATGGCCACAAAAAAAATTATAGTTAATTATAATATCAGTTGTGTCACTGATAAAATAATTTGTTTAGAAAGGGTGGTCCAACCATAATGAACGTTGTTAATTGTGAGTTACATCTTAACGTTAAGTTTGTTGGCCAACTTAAATTGACATTGTTTCAGTGTTTAACAAATTCAACCATGAAGAGGTACACAATTGAGCAGCGCCTTAAAATTGTTGAAGCATTTGAAATGTTTAAATCAAAATGCAGTTCGTTCAGCGACGATCTGCACTTTCACCTCAGTGGATATGTTAACAAGCAGAACTGCCGCATTTGGGCAAATGAGAATCCACGAGTTATAGGTAAAAAGAGTGACTGTTTGGTGCGGTTTGTGGCCTTCTTCGAAAATTAGGTCGGCCAAGCAATTAACGTTAATGGTGTTTACTATCGAATTGAGAAATTGAGGATATGGACCAGGACGATATGTGTTTTCAACAGAATGGTGGCAAACACAGCAAACGAAACAGTTGCTCTTTTGTTCGAGAAATTTAATGGCCTTGTTCGCTGACGTCGTGGCGATGTTAATTGGCCGCCACGATCATGTTATTTGATAGTGTTGGAATTCTGTCTTTAGGGATATTAGAAAAAGTGTACTTTAATAAGCCAAGAACAATTCAAGAACTAAAGGATGCTTTATTTTTGCAGTTTCCATACAGAGAACTCTTTTAATTAAAATATCATCGCGTTTAATTTAATATGATAAAATATTTTTTCTCTGCCTGTATAAAAAAAATATGGAAGTCTTGTAGCAGCACTTGATATATTTAGCCCAATTTGAATGCCATTAAGTCATTAATAAATTGATTTATAAGCCAATACAAAGGAAAAAAAGGAATGTAATATGAACAAAGAAATAATGGAATTTAATAGTCATTTGTCATTGACATTATTAAGTAGCTAGAAAAAGGTAAAAAAGTTTAAAAAGGGTCCGCCAAATAACTTTTTTTTTGGAAATGCTAAAAAAAAAACTACTGAATATTTTCTCAAATTTCTTTTTTTATTTGAAAGTACAATCCTTCCGGTTAATAATGGAAAATAATTTTATTCAAATGGCTGCCTTGGCTGGCCATTTAGAAGCCTACACGACCGGTCCAATATTTAAGCACATTATCGATTGTGTGCAGCTGTATTTCACCAATGGCTTCACGAATATTGTCCTTTAAAGCGTCAATTGTCTCTGGCTTGTCGGCGTAACACTTATCTTTGACGGCACCCCATAAATAATAGTCCAACGGTGTCAAATCGCAGCTCCGAGGTGACCTAACGACATCAGCTCTGCGGCTGATAATGCGATCTTCAAAAGCAGGGCGCAAAACATCGAGTGTTGCTTCGGCTGTGTGGCACGTAGCGCCGTCCTGTTGAAACCAAATGTTGCCAATATCCTCCTCTTCAATTTTTGTGAACAAAAATTCGTTCAACATGGCCAGATAACGATCGCCATTGACTGTAACGGCCACTCCTTGCTCATTTTCGAAGAAAAATGGCCCAATTATGCCTCTGGACCAAAATCCGCACCAAACAGTGACTCGTTTTGGGTGCAACGGCTTTTCAATGTATGCGTGCGGGTTTTCTGTGCCCCAAATTGGCTCCTTGAGTAATTCTAATTCGGTTTAGCCATGTCCGTCTGTCTGTCCGTATGTTGAAAACACGCTTGCTTTCGAAAAACTCAAAAGAAATCAACAAACTTGGTGTCAAATTGCTTGTAGTTATCCTAAAAAGTTTGGTATTGAAATCCAGCAAAATCGGTTCGGTAGGATCAGATCTATGAATCAAAATACCACCCTAAAAATTTGATAATTTGGTTACAAATCTAACATAGATGGTGGAAACCTAAGCCGCATTCAATTTTAGGGAATCAAAGATTCGGCACAGCCGAATATAGCACACTAACTTGTTTTTTTCAGAATTAACTTTGATAAACTTGGGAAGTTTATGGTGGAATACTCAGCACAAAACATAGAGCCAAAGTTGTTAAATTTTATTTTGAATTTCTGCATTCGATTATTCCGACACAAAGATCATATCGAATAATGAGCGATTAGGCTCATTTTTACCTCAATGGTCCCCACAATTATTCCATTTACTTTAAAATTCCTTTCAAATAATTTTTGTTAACTTCTTTTCGGAAACAAATTGTAGAATAATGTATTTCATAAAACTCTGTTTGATCAAGCGAACGTTATGCAAAATTAAGCAAATATTTAATAAAAATAGTGGTTACGTGTGGGCCGTCAAATGTTTGTTAAGTGTGACCATAGCTTAAGATGTACAGAATGGTGTGGAATAACTTCAGAAAAGATCACTTGAACATATTTTTTCTAAAACGACAAACAAGTTGCAATTACAGGTATCCCTCCTACAACACGATAGATAGGTTCCTAGAAAACGCCGTGTTGTAGGAAAACGTGTAATATGAGGCAAGGAGACAGTGTAAAATATAAATTTTTTTTTAATTAAATATTTTCTTTAAATTCATTGTTTTTATTAGAAATATGTTCATACATACAAAAAAATACATAGACAAAAATAAACAAAAGTTACATTTTTATTCAAATCTAACTAAATCGTAACAGGGATGCAAAAATTAGTACTTTTGTACTATTTTAGTACAATTTTAACAACTCAATCATGATAAAGTTGCATTTCCATTTTATCGTGTTAGAATGAAACCGTGTTGTCGATGAGGAAATTTCCGTAAATTTTTTTTCGTGTTAGATCGAAATCGTTTTGTAGGAAGCCGTCTTGTAGGAGGGTTACCCGTAATGTGAATGGCATGGAATACCGGGCAATGATCGAACATTTGTTAAAGGCATAAGCTAGAGAACAGTCTAGAATTTTAGCTTCAGCAAGAAGAAGACAAAGCTCACACAGCTCGGGTAACTATGGCTCTTTTTTGACGATCATAAGGTTACTTATGTACCACCCTGTACATTATTTCATACGTTGTTATTTCTGCGTACATTAAAAAAGTGACTTGATAAATTTTCTTTTGTAAAATATTATGTAAAATTATTTCTGGTGTTTTGTTCTAGTTATTAATGGAATTAACAAAATCTTTGTGTTGTTTTATCTGCTTTTATTTTGAAATTAAAGAAAGACTTCCTAAATTTAAAAAAAATATGGCTTAAATTATTATTCATTTTGATATCACCTAAGGCCAAAATAAGCCACACAAATTGCTTAGCAAACATACACATTTTGTTTCCGTTTTGTGTTCGCCAATAAACAACACAAACCTATTTCGTACAAACAAAAAATTTTTCGTTTTAAATGAATGTAGACGACGAAAGTGCAATTTTGCTCGCTATTTCTTAAAAATGGAGGAGAAAAATATAAAATTAAAATAATAAAGTAAAGAGTAGTTTAAACAACGAGTAGCTTTGTGGTAAACAATACGGTTTAAAAAAATTGAATTTACGACTGAAACTAATTAAATGCTTCTTATTTGACGTTTTTTGCCCATCGTCAGCAATGACTTGAAACCGTGACGAATAATTGTATTGCAATAAGTTTTGGCCTGTCACAGTTTTATATAACTAGCAATCGCACTGCCAATTCGACCTCGTACAGATCGGTTTATAACTTAGCATAGGTCCGATATAAAGCCCACTCTAGAAATATTTTAACTGTCGGTGGAGGGTATCAAAGATTCGGCACAGCCGAATATTCATAGCACCCTAACTAGCTTTGGACTCATTTTATTTTTACTTGTGTATGGGCTGTGGGCGTAGTTGATGTTGATGAAATTGAAAGACGTTTGCCTGCATAGGAAAAGTTTTATGTGAAAACATTTTTTTGGATTGTAGTGAGGTGGTCCGATTTTGATAAAATTCCATTTTCTTTCTTAATTACGTCAATATAATGCTTGGTGCCAACTTTTAATGATCTAGTTTCTAGAACCATCTCTAATTTTTTTTTTTGCACAAAAATTCATAAAGCCATTACTCTGCGCGGCCGTCGAGGCGTTGTAAGTTGAGGCCGGTACCAAATAAAATTATGATTTTTGTTCTTTAAGTCACAATTAAGGTTGTAAAAGTGAATAACTGTGGATTTATTATACCCTTCACCACAGTTGGAAAAGGTTTATGTATGTAAGTTTATCATTCCATTTTTAGTTTCTGCAATATTCATCTTACCCCCTATAAAGTATATTATTGGTCCTTTTGAGTATCGAAGTTTATTTAACGTCCTTCCGTCTGTCCGATTGTATGTTGAAATGGGTATTCCGAAGACCCCAGAAATTATGTGGACTATGTTGGTATACAATAACGTCACGTACGCTCCGTTAAAGTTTGCTATTGATCAGTCCAAAAATGGCTTGCATATGAGCAAAAATGGTATGGTAAAGGGTATATAGCGAATATAGCAATCTTAGTTGTTTTTAATTTGCAATAAAAAAAACTCAAGTGAAAACTTAACAATATTAACATTTTTAAGTTTCTAGATGGAACATGGATTTAAAATTATAATAGGAGGGCTTATGATAAGAGTTTTCAATCAGTGACAAAAATGTATGCCTGGAATTTTAGAACATTTAAACATTTTGTGATGTATTTTCAAACCCACTTGTTTAATAATTTAGGTTGGTAGCCATTTTTAATAATAAAATCCATTTCAAATAACTCTAAATTAAATTGTTTAAATATTTTTAAATTTAATTACATATTTTATTTAAAATTTATTTTTAAATTTTATTAGATTAAATTTTGTTTATTCATTATTTTAAATAAAAAAAAAAAAGGAAAAACATGATGGCGTTATTTACCATAAAATAGAAATTTATCAAATTTTCACGTTTGCACGAGTATTAAAATTTTATTTTTATTTTATTCAACGAACAAAATGACATTTTGTGTGAATACTAAAATTTTGTACTTTGTTTTTGTATTTCTCTCTATATGGGCGGTGCTTATTTTGAATTATTTTAGTTTTAAATAATTTTTTTACAATTTAAGTAAATGTACACACTTACGTGCATACCTAAAATTTATTTATAAATTTTTAAATATTTGAATTTAATGCAAAAAAGAATAGAAAAAAAACAATGAAAAAATTGGCCATTTTTATTATTGTTTTGAAAATAAAATTAAAATATTGAAATTTTTATGGGCCAGCCAATCAATTTTTAAGAAGGAAATCTATAGAAAATTATTTGAAAATAAAATAAAGAACCAAAACCTTTGAAAACTATAAAGTGCTGGTTATTGAATATTGACTAGAATGGAAAGAGAAAGAGAGAGAAAAAAGGAAACTCAAAAAAACCTAAAGCAGTAGGTCCACACCACGCGTTACTCGCTTTTTCGCTGCATACGCAGCTGTCAAAAAAGTAGAATCAGTGTAGTTATACGTTTTAAGTAACATGCACAAAAGCGTAGATACCTTGAGGTAAAAAGTAGGTTAACTTTCTACTTTTGTAAGCGTCACAAGCAGCGTTTCAGTTAAATTTTATTTTTACTTGTGCTGCTGCTGCTGCATAAAAAGCATGCTCTGCGTCTAACACTCTATGCGAGTGTTAGTTAGAAATATATCTAAAAATTCAGCAACAGAGTAAGCATATGCTTTCACACACAGAGTTTGGAGAGCGAACTTTCTTTGTCTTGTTTTGAGGTGGTTTCAATTCTCATCAGTCTTCTATGCTGGTGCTGGTGGTATTAAAATGAATACTATTTTGCAAGATTCTTCTCATTACATGACATTTCGTTCACTCTAAATAATACAAAGGGTAAATATATGTATTTAGCTATAATATAAAGTTTAAAGTTCATGGCTTAAACACTCTCATACAGACACACCGACCCTCTTACACATACACAATTTATTGTGGAAAAATATTTGTCATTGAATGCGATCAGCAAAATGCACTCATTCCTAAAAATATACTATAAAATTTAAAACATACCACTAATACTGAAGAAAAAAACTTTAAACATATACATACAAACATATATGTATATACACATATGTATGTGTGTTTGAGTGGAACAAAGTAAAAAAATATAAGTAAAAGTCTTTGCTTATGGAATATAGGGAGGTTCAAGACTATTTTAATTTTTTAACTAAGAAAAAAGGCAGATTATCTGGTTATGTACATATTTTGTTAAAAAAAATTACATAAATGTATTGTGTAGTTGTTAATTTAACTAAATAATCTGATAACCAGCATTCAATCAACCACCCAAATAAGATTTAAAAACTATAAATTTTTATTTAAAATTGTTAATAAATTTTGTATAAAATGATTGATAAATAATTTAATTCATAAACTTGTTTGAGCCAAAGATGGAACCTATACTTTATGTAGATAATGTTTCTTTAGGAAAACGTTATCCCGATAATATTTTTCTTAATAAATTTTACATGGATAAACTTTTCTCTAATTCTAATTACTTTATCCGAAAAATGTTTTTAATATAAATATCGTATCCGTATAGTGTTTTTATGCAAAATAATGTTTTCTGTATGAAAACTGTATACCGATAATGTTTTCTCTACGAAAATTGTATCCAGATAAATGTTTCTGTACAGCAACTGTATACAAATAATGTTTGCTGCATACGGATAATGTTTTTAGCAGAAATATTTGTTTTGTCTATAAGATAACTTTATCCAGATAATGTTTTCTACACGCAACACATTAACTTGAACTGGAAAACTTTTTTTTAGAAATTTAAAATAAAAATGTTTGCATCGAAAACGTTTTTTTAAGAAAACTTTATCCATATAATGCTATCTAAACACAAATGTCATCCAATTAATGGTTTCTAAGCAAAACTTTTACACATACAATGTTTTCTACACGAAAACTTAATTCGAACAACATTTTCTATACTAAAATTGTATCCAAAAAATGTTTTATATTTGAAAACTATATCCTAAGATAATGATCTGTGCAAAAACTTTTTCCAGAAACCGAAACATTATTCTGGTAATTGTTTTTTATATGAAAACTTAATCATATGAAAACTTTATATTTAGTTAAAAAAAACTTTATTCTTACAACCTGTTCATCGATTTCGAAAGTTAACGTTCGCATGGAAAATTAAATTTCAAACAAATTTTAGAATTGTGTTATTGTTTTAAAAATAATTTTCTATGCAATCGTTGACATTCGAAATCGTTAGACAGGCAGTTATAATATTTGATATACGAAAGCTTTATCCAAATACATAATCTTTTAAACACGAAAACTTTATACGAAAGATGTTTTCTATATGAAAAAGTTATCCTAATAATAGTTTCTATAATATTAATTCACCGGATAATGTTTTCTTCACAAAAACTGTATCTGGATAAATTTTCTATACGAAAATTTCAACCACGTATTGTTTTCTAAACAAAAACTTAACTTGGATACATTCCTTTAAGCGAAAACTTTATCCGGATAATGTTTTTTATACAAGAACTTATTTAAATAATGTTTTCCATACAAAAACTTTTTAACAGATAATGCTTTCTATTCGAAAAATTTAGCCGGATAATGTTTTCTATATAAAAGCTTCATCTGGATAATATTTTTTTATACTTGAACTTTATGTACTCTGTACTAAACCTTTTTCTGGATAATGTTTATTTTAATAACTTTTTATTTTAAGGTTTCCAAATTTTATTTTGGAAACAAGTTGCCCTACTAATAGCATGATATGCAACATGTTGCATAACTTAATTTATTTTTCTATCTAATATTAGAAGCCACTATCCAACATCCACACACATATGCATACACACAATCAACCGCACTTACTCAACCAACCATACACTTCATATGTATTCATTTCGTTCATTTAATTAAATTTATATTTTATGTAACAAACTAAATATGAATTCTAGTAGCTTATATTATTTTATTCCTTTTATTCTTTTATTACTGTAAATAACAGTTATTCGCAAACACCATTCATTTACACACACACTCTTATACGAAATCTATAAAGGATTTAATAATGTGTGTGTAAGTGCAAATGTTTTCGTATGACGAGAAATTGAAAAATAAATAATAAAAGAGAAAACTAAATAAAAAGAAAAAAATAAGAAATTGTTCGTATTGGTATTAAAACTTTATAAAAATTGCAAGTTTATGAGAAAAAATCCTGCAAAGATTGGAGTTTTCATATTTTTTTCCTCGTTCCTTGGCATTTTGCTTTTTTGACCTCATAATAATATTACTGAAACATTCCCCATGACGATGCTATTGTTAAAAACTGATACTGATTATTATGTGCAGCCAGTCAAAGTTAAGGAGTAGCTACATACTCCTTTTCTTCAACTTTTAAATAGAATCAGTAGCAAAAGCAAAATATATTGAGGAGCAAAGAAAGGATGTACTTTACTTTAAAAAGGAATAAAGGTTCTAAAGTATTTTATGTCATGGTATTTTATATTATATCAAACGTGTTAGAATTTTTGTATAGAATAATGGATGTGTGGTCATGTAAAACATACGAGAAAAATAAACAACTATTAAGGAGAACAAGCAAAAGAAAACTAAAACTAAGGATTTTAATTTCTTTAAAAAAAAAACTTTAAGCGGAAAACTATTATAATGGAAAACATTATCCAGATACAGTTTTTGTATAGAAAAGTTTACCGTATAAAATTTTCTTTTTGAAAATATTTAAGTAATAACATTTTCTTATAAAACACATCATACGGATAACATCAGTATAAAGTTTTCGTATAGAAAACATTTTCGAACAAAGTTTCGTTTAAGAAACACTGCCCGAATAAAGTTTTCGTAAAGGAAGCGTTATATTATACAGTGCAACACGAAAAAAATAACCATAAAGGACCAAAAAAAAAGACCCGTGTCTCCCAGTTTTGTCATGCACTTTTTTTTTATGGGCCCTTAAAGATTTAGGGCCTCGGTGTCATTTTTGAAAAAAAAGTGATAATTTTCTCAGGCTATTATCTTGCAAACCGTTCGCAATTTTGATTAACCCTCTGAGTCGTAGCCCTTGCCATAAAGAATAAAAATCGCAAAAAACTTTTTCCCCTGTTCAGGTCCATAGGTAGCATACCGTTCAAAATTAAAGGAAACAACTAACCACAAAAATGTACCTAAGATCTCAATAAACAACTTTCTAGAGCATATGAATTTCCTAGGAATGATTCTTAACACCGTTTAGGTAGCGCTTAGATAGCCGCAAAAGTGAAAAATTTTCCGAAAATTCGATTTTTTATTTATAATTGTTGTTTTCTAACAACAATTATGTAACCGATTATGTTTACATATTTAAATATTATGTGGATAATGTTTTCCTCAGAAAAATATAATTCGGACAATGTTTTTATATGGAAAATTTTGTTCGGATATTATTTTTATGTAAAGATATTATGAAATGTTTTGTTGAAGAAATTATTATCCAAATAATATTTAATTAAAGATGATATAATACGGATAATATTTTTTTATCATACGATTATCCGAATAATATTTTCCAATGTAAATTGTATTCGGATAATGTTTAAATACAAAAAATATTATACAAATAATATTTTCATGTGGAAAATATTGCCCTGATAATATTTTCCTATGATATATATTATCCGGATAATGTTTTACCATGAAAAATATTATATGGACTTTACATACATACATACATACATACATACGTAAAATTTATTTATAAAAAATATCATCTGGATAATGATTTTTTATTTAAAATTACATTTTTTTAGTTTTCGTATGGAAAATCTGTAGTGATTTACTTTTTTCTATAAAAATTTGTATGTATGTATTAATTTCTTTTTTTTTATAAAGAAATACGATACGGTTTTTGTAAAAATAATTAGATTCAAATTTATTCAGAAGTTATGTAGTTTATAAAATTTCTTTAAAAAAAACTTGTATGTATTCGATTTAATTTCCTAGTTAAAATTTTTAGTAGATTTCGCAAAAATTTTGTATTTGATTCTATTTCTCTGTAGAAAAACTGTATTTTATTAAATTTTTTTAATAGAAATCTTGCATTTGATACAATTTCTTATAGAAAACTTTTATTTAACAAAATTTTTATAGAGATTTTAAAATTAATAATATTTAAAAAAAAAACTGTAACCTTTTTAATTTTGGCATAGACAACTTGTACAATTTCATAAGTAATTTTTCTTTTTTTTTTTTTTAATTTAACAATTTTTCTTACAAAAAATATTTGTTTAAATAAATTTAATATTTTTTATAAAAAAAAGAGAATTTAAGCTCAATAATAATAATAAAAATTTTTCTTTATAATTGTGGAAAACACAGCGATTTTACTTAATTTTATTCGTTCTGCTAAAATATTTAAGCAATTTTAGCGCTTCTCAATAAGTTTTCTATCTTAACATCCGGTTTCCGTTTCCCATATGACTAATACATACATACACACATACGGGAAGCCATTTACAAACTCACATTAAAAAGATAACAGCGAAAAATTGTTTAGCGAAAACATTAAACAATTCCTTTAAGTCATTACAAATGGCGGATAAAAAATATTTGTATGAGTGAATGCAATATGGTTTCACTAATTTCGAGTGGTGTAGTATTTATAAGAGCAAAAAAACCCAAAAAGTCTCTTTAAAAAGGAATGTAAACAAGCGTTATTTTTGTTCGACTATGCTCTTGCTTGCAATAGAAAAAGGAGCTACTATTTCGAACTTTTCCCCAGGGTCTTAAAATTATCATATTTCTTGTAATATTTTTAATTTCCTTTAATTTTAAATGACACCGATAGCATGAGTGTGTGTGTGTGTGATTAAGAGAGTTTAATAAGCGATTTGTGATTGCGTTGAGCAAGTGTGTGCATTACTGTGTCATCATTAGCCGAAAAAAACAGAAAAACCAACCCAAGCCCTCGATAAATTTGTCATTAGCGACACGTGTTTAATGAGCTAAAAGATGCGAATAAAGAAATTAAAAATCAATAATGAAATTAAGGTGATTTGGAATTACACTCAGTAACGAAAAGGACAGACATTCAAGCATCATTTTGTTTAATCTTGCAATTCCTTTTTAATATTTTTATAAGCAACATATCGTTGTGACTGGATTTGTTTATTGTTAAATGTCACCTACAAATGTGTGAACAAAGTATAACGGCCTGATGGTTATCGGATGGCATGTATTGCATGTTTAGACTGCTACAAATTCGATGCAACAAAAAAATTAGCATAAAAAAGGTTAAATGTTTACAAAGCTGCAAAAGGAAAAAACGATAGAGACATTCAAGAAAAAACTTTCATATAAAAAATAAAATAACATTTTTCTACAGAAAATTTTATCGACTAAAGCTATGTTCACACCTATTAAATATTTGACGTCCTACACGTAACCACTAGTTTTCTTTAAGAATGGCTTGCTTTTGCAAAAAGGTTAGTTAATAAATATAAATTGTTAAAAATAAAGCTTAAGTCTGATCAATTTACTGGTGACGTTTTTTTTTTTTTGGATTTTATCGTCATATATTTGTTAGGTCTGAACATACTAGGGAGATCGATCGAATATTATTCGATCGGTTTTAACCGGTTATTTTAGTTTTGCCCAAGTCGGAATATTTTATTTATAGTTTATGTACGTTTTCCTTACTTTTGTTATACATTTACCCGTAATTTAATTATTTTTCTAATTGAATATTTGGCAAACTATTTATAAAAAATGTCAAAACTAGTTTTTACATAATAAATTGTTTAAATCGAATAAATTGTATTAAAAATTTCTTATTTTCCTTAAAAACATAGTTTGTTTTATAAAACAGCATTATCCAAAAAAATTTTATTTAACATAGCACTATCCGGATAAAGTATTGTTATAGAAAACATTATCTCAATAAAATTTTCTCTAAAAAACATTATCCGGAAAAAATTTTCTTTTAAAAACCCCATTATCCAGATAAAATTTTTAATAAACCAGTATCCGAATAAAGTTTTCTTATAGATAACATTATCTGGATGAATAAAATTTGTCCTATTAAAAATTTATTATTTTTCTAAAATACATAGTTATTTAAAATCATTATCCCAATTAAATTTTATTTTTTAAAGCATTATCCGCAAAAATAATTGATATGGAAAATATTATCCTGATAAAGTTTTATTTGGAAAAACATTATCTGGAAAAAGTTTTATTTAAGAAAACATAATCGGATAAAATATTATCCAGATAACGTTTTAATAAACTATTAACTGGATAAAGTTTTCTATAAGAAATTGAAAATTTATTGTTTTTTTTTTATTAGAAGCTTTATAAAATAAAGTACGAATGTATGTATGTATGTATGTATGTATGTATATAAAAAAATGTACTTTATAAAGCATTATCCGGATAATGTATTATTATAGAAAACATTATCCCGATAAAGTTTTATAAAAGAAAATATTATGCAGATAAAGTTTTTTTATAAACCATTTTTCCGGATAAAGTTTTCTTATAGAAAACGTCTACTGGATAAATAAAATTTATCCTCTTCAAAAAAAATTGTTCTTCTAAAAAACACAAATAGTTTTTTTTATAAAATTCATTATCCGAATAAAATTATGTGGATAATGTTTTCTTATAGGATATGTCTGGATATAGGTTTCTTATAGAAAATAGTTATAGAAAATATTATCTGGATTAAGTTTTCTAATAGAAAATATTATCTGGTTATATTAAATTATTCCTATTAAAAATTTATTATTTTTCTAAAAAACATACATAGTTTTATTATAAAAATCATTTTCCGAATTAAATTTTATTTTATAAAGCATTATTCGCAGAAAGTATATTTATGGAAAACATTATCCTAACGTTTTCTCTGAGAAAATATTATCCAGATCATTTTTCTTAAAACGTGGTTTTTTATTAAAAGCATTATCCGAAAAAAATTTCCGATAATCCGGAAAAAGTATTATTATAAAAAACATTTTTCCAATAAAGTTTTTTTAATAAAATATTTTCGGATAATGTTTTCTCTTAGAAAACATTATGCAGACATTATCCTGTTAAAAATGTATTATTTTTCTAAAAAAACTTACGTTTTGTATAAAAATCAAAATCCGAATAAAATTTTCTTATAGAAAACTTCTTGATATAGTTTTCTTATAGCAAATATTATCTGGATAAAGTTTTCTGATAGAAAACATTATCTGGATAAAGTTTTCTGATAAAAAATATTATCTGGATAAAGTTTTCTAATAGAAAACGTTATCTGGACAAAGGTTTTTTTTAGAAAACTTTATCTGAAAAAAGTTAGATAGAAAACATTGTCTAGATAAAGCTTTCTTATTAAAATTGTGCCAGATAAAGTTGTTTTGTATCCAAATTAACTCGTTTCAGTTTGTTTGTTCTTTCGTTGACAATTTTTCGATAGAAAACTTTTTAAAACTACTTTTAAATTCAACTTTTCTTCTTTTTAAATTAAAGGATTGTTTTCTTGTATATAAAATTCTATCCCTCTGGTAATAAAATTTTTGACAAATAATATTTTCCATGTTTTTTTAGGTGTTCTGCCAAAGCCTGCATCTAGTAAATGTCATGAAGTAACTGTATTGAATTGTCCTTTACGGTTATTTTTTCTAAAAAAATTTTGTTGGAAGCCTAAAAATATGCAAGCATCCATTTAAAAATAAAGCCCTAAACAACAAAGGCTCAACAAAAAGCAAAAAGTGCACATGTATTTCATGCCACAGTGGTTTCACACGTTTGGCTTAGAGCATTTTATGCCAAACAGCAGTCGGGACAACAAAAATAGCAACAACAACAACAAGTGCCAGAGCGTTTTTGCATTTACTCAGAACGTAAAGCAAACAAAGTTCCATATTGTAACAAACAAGCATACACATTTATATGCTCAATGCAGTTTTTGTTTTAATCTTCCCGTTTGTATACAGCAGGCGGTTTTTCTTGTTGGTGCATTGTTTGTTTGAGGGGGAGGGATAAAGAGAGCTTTTTTATTTGTTTTTCTTTGTAGTGACATGTTAGAGTTGCATTTGATGGACATGTTAACGACAACAAAAAAGGAAATAGTTACATAGTTTTTTGTCTGCTTTTTTATTAGAAATTGCTAAATGAATAACTGGTGTTATTCGTATTGTTGTTTTTTAATTTATTTTGTGTGTTTGGAGATTTGTACAATGGCATGGCGTTAAATTACTTAAACAAAATAGAAATTAACCTACGAGTCTAAGAAAACGAACTTTTAAAAGCTGTTTTCAAATCAAGTCTTAAGGCAAAAGCATAAAAACTTTAGAAAATAGATTTTTTAGAGTTTAAAAATACAAAAGAGACAGGCTTTTGTTTTGGCTGAAAATGCATTTTGAGCAAGTTTAAAAACTGCATTGTTGCATTGTTGTTTATAATCTTAACTTTGCTTTAGTAAAGTGAGAAAAATATTAATAAATTCATTAACACACAGTTAAACACACGCACACTCATATATTAATAATCAGTGTTGAAATTTTAGAAATGAAGAAAAGCGTCAAATGTATTTTAAAACGGACAAAGATGTAAAAGCAAGGTTGGATACCGAAACGAATTTCGCTATATCGGTTTCAAACTTTTCTTTATTTCGGTTTAGGTATCGTTATTTTAATTATATCGGTATACCGGTATAAATATTTGTATAACGGTTAATATCGGTATTACAATTAAATGAACCAAACAAAAAAAATAAATTTAAAAAAAATATGTATTTATATGCACATATGTATGTACATACATACATACATACCTATTTATGTGTGTGTATTTTATTATTCATATACATGTGTGTATGTATTATATTTTATTTATGCATTTCAACTAAAAATATTTTCATCACAATAACAATGCAAGCTAAAATAAGTAAAGCGCCAAATACACTTGTCAAGTGCTTGTCATGCTGGCAAATTCACTCGTGTACGTTTGTAGCATGTAATATGAACCATCATAGGTATCTAAATTTTTTTTGTTTTTCTATCTAGCACCGTCTGTGTCACACATAAACAATGCTTAAAGAGTATTTTGATAAGTGTATTTGGCCCTTCCGAAAACTAGTCGAATGTATTTATACTTAAACTTTTGTTCTTCAAACTGTCAAACAACACACCTAAAAATTTCCTATAAATGTTGTTGAAGAACTTATGTTACTTTCTATGATTTTATCATAGTAACTTACTGTTAGTAAGTAACAAAACAATAATAGTGTTGCAACCATAGAGCGTCCAATTATCAAACATATTTTCCATTAGCACAAGTGTTAAAACTTTTAATTTTTTTCTATTTAAAAAAATTATATTATGTATTTTTAAAATACCGAAACAATTGTACCAGTATAATACCGGTATTAAGGGAAACGGGATTCGTATACCGGTATTTAATGCAACAAATTATTTCGGTATCGGTATCAATACCGGAAGTCAATGTAAACGGTATTAGTACCGGTATCGCTATCGGTTGCCAACCATGGGCAAGAGTATAACAAAAAAAGAGTAAAAAGCACCAACAGAAAATAATGAGAATTTTAACAAAAAAACTTTTTAAATGTGGTTTTGCTTTGCAAATACATAAAATGCATTAGTTGTAAAAAGGGCCAAATTGAGGCAGAAAATTTAAATAGGTACCTAGGTATCAATTTATTTAATGTAGGTAGTAGTTAACAAAAGCTTTAGTCGATATTGAACAAATCTAAATTATTTTTTCAGTATGAAACTCAAATTAATGCTTTACAACAATGAACAAATAGTTTTGATTCGTTCAGTTTTGACTGAAATAATTAGATATTAAATTGCTTTCGAATCGAGAAAGTGCTCGTCACGACTGCCGGAATCAGACCTCAATTCTTTCCTAATTTTTGCAATGTTAGATAATTTAGGAAAATTATTTATTAGAGACGAATCATTAATGGAATTTTGTATGAAATCAATAATATATGCTTTGTTTTTTTTCAATATTATAATATATTGTCCCCATAAAAATATGGCAGCACAGGTAACAAGTCCGAAAAGCGTCATAAAATACCCAAAAAGCGCAAACATGGCAACACTATTAATAATACAAATACTTTTTTAAATTCGTCTGAATTTGCTAAACTCTTAAAACCGCCTCTCTTTTCAAATAAACCAATTCGGACAAATTCAACTACCGAATTCGCCTTGCACAAAGTTCTCTTTATTTTTCTTATAACAGTTATGCATGCAGCGCATGCTTTTGCTTTTATTTTGTTCATCTTTTTCATATTCCTTCTTCCCCTCTATCACACGTAATATTGTTATTCAATTTCGTTTTTCTTACCTTGTTTTGTTCGTATTTCTTCTGATTGGATTATTGTGGCTAAATGGTGGTTGTTGCATTTCTTATTCCTTATAAAATAAAATGCATATTGCTCACTTAATTCTCTATTATTTACATACACACACGCACTTATACACAAATTTCTCTCTTATTATATGCATCGACTTTAATGCAGAAATGTAAATATTGTAAAATGTTTGATTCTACTTAAACTATCAACTGCTAGTGAAGCTGATGTTAACGTTTGTCCTGTTAAATTCCACTAAGAAAAAACGTGTATACAGAAGCACCGCTAACCTTCCTCTTGCAGACACAAATAAATCAGCGTTGCCATTTTGATGCCTTTCGGGTATTTTTAGCGCTTTTTCTGTTTTCAAATACCTTATTTACAGTGATTTTTTAAATTTCTCACAATTCTTTTTAAGTGCCTTTTTTAGAATTAAAACACGTAAAAATATGTAGATGAAAAAATTTTCAACGTAAGCGGAAGGAATTTACAAAAATCGCCCTCATTTCTAAAGTCACGATACGTTTTTAAGCAGCTACTATTAACATTTTTCTTTTGATTAATATGCGTAAGCGCTTTCAGATTTCTGTCAAGCGGAACATGGTAATAAGTTATTACCGAAAATTTAAAATTCCAGGTGCCCTAGGGGCATATTTTTTCTCTTATCCTAAAATATTGTTCCTTAAACCTCAATGCTAGTAGTCTTTTACATAACCAAACAAGTTTGTTACTGCTATCGAGCACTTTTAAGAATTGCTCGAAACAAGAATGAACGAAAAATTGCTTTGGGGAAAGTCTGGAGGGAAATGCCTTGAGATTCGAAAATAAAATTTAGTACGGTCAATGCCTAGACGGCTGCAGTCCGTGATAAATGCAA